>OY986060.1:20451668-20867668 GCA_963920205.1 Stenodema calcarata
CGCAAATGCATTCGCGTGTAAATCATTCAATCAACCTCAGCCGCTCGCGGAAACCCCAAATTTACATTGATCACCATCAATTCCATCGACATTCATCAGAGGTTGTGACCCGACATGAATTGAATGCAAAATGATTGGTGCCCTGATTATAAATAGTTGCTCGCGTCCACTTCAAACTACCTCGAAGATACTTCATTTGAGTCCCCACATGCCAACATTGCGATCATCTTCATCAACTCCAAGTGACCTGGGGAAAGCTAGAAATCGTTCTAAAACCTTGAGATAGTCTTGAAAACGAGTAATCTGAGTTTGTGCCCCCCAGGGGTTGACCTCATCTTACGGTGCCTCTAAAACGTCGACATTTTGGGATTTCCTTCGGGTTTAATATCAAGTTTAATATAGAGATCTACTCAATTTCAACGCATTCACTGCCTCTTACCGGAATCTC
Organism: Stenodema calcarata; assembly: GCA_963920205.1. Lineage (NCBI taxonomy): Eukaryota > Metazoa > Arthropoda > Insecta > Hemiptera > Miridae > Stenodema > Stenodema calcarata. The sequence goes on from OY986060.1 coordinate 20,452,117, forward strand.
TCAAGTGTCTAAAACTAAATTTCGCAGATTTCGCAGCCTGCCACGTCGGTCAGTTCAGATGTACGAACGCATTGTGCATACCGCTTAGTTACCACTGCGACGGTTACCGGGACTGCATGGACGGGAGTGACGAGGCCAACTGCACCGCCATCGCTTGTCCTGAAAACAAGTTCCTCTGCCCGAAAGGTACCCTTTATTACTAAATTATTACATATAATTATTACAAATGAATTATTACAAATCTGCTTTGGGGCATCCAAAACCCAAATTCATGTAGATTTCAACTTTCGTAATTTTTAGAACGGAAAACTCAAATTCTTCTCAACTTGTAGTAAATTATCCAAAACTAAACGAACTCCTAAAGTATTGTCTTTCAACTTGAACTTATTATGTATGGTTTTGGTTTCAGGAAACCCTCAAGGAGCGCCTAAATGTATCTCGAAGTCCCAACTCTGCGATGGTAAAAACGATTGTGAAGATGCCGCAGACGAAGTTGTCGCATGCTGTAAGTCGAGTGTTATAACTCATCGCTGAATAATCGTATCGTTAGGTACCATTAAGTTAGTACTTACTACTAAGTATTAAATGAGACCTCAGTTCATAAGTAGTAAATATATATGTTTTTTAGAATATAGAATTCGGAAAGATTACTGTTCATGTATTATTCAAAATCATGAAGATTACTGTTTAAAATTATTCACATAGTAAACAAAGTAAATTGAAAATCATCTCCCCTCTGTTCGAGATAGGGATGCAACATCGGAACCAAATAATCATTTACTACATCAAATGATTAATCGTATGCTAATAATCGATGTGATCAATTATCATCGGTTTTAAATATCGATGTTCGGTAATTGAAAGCAAATAATCGATGTTTCAAATACTCATTTTAAACGCATAAATATTTGCTTTCTCATTGTCTAAAAATCCGATTGTAGGTCTGTAGGTGACAACCTATTGTTAAATTTTGAGGCTAATGAAGATAAGGGAAGGCCAAAACGAATAAAATTGTATAAAATCGAGACGTAGGGTTAAGGATTCTGGGTCAATATTGGGATTTTAGAAAGTTGAGATTCCCCACCACACAATGAGATTCCGAAAATATTTCATTTAATTGGATAATCCATCCATTCAACAAATTGACGTACTTGGCTTTCATGTTGTAATTTCCATTTTTGATGGGGGCTAGAAACATGATTGTGAAACTTGAAACTAAAAAATTGACTGAGCATTTAGAACGCCCACTGACCGAAAAAAATGCTCAAAGGCTTCACCACTCTTCACTGATTTTGTACTTGAGTTTCTATTTCAGTTCAAACTTGTTACTTGAGAGCAACACACAGTAGGGTGTTAATAAAATAAAATGGATAATTAAATAAATAAAATTCAATAAATTAAGCTGATTTTTAACTTTTTAAACATAAGGTATTCAATTTGATCGTGATGTACCTAATTTAGCTTAGGTATAAGGGAGCGTCCAGATGAAAATGTATTTATCAATAACATCCATTTATCTGCCTCACTTTAAAGAATTTTCGTATATTATTGAGACTATTTCGGTCATTGGGGGTTCTGAATCCTCAAGGCCTAAAACAAGTGTTTTTCTAGGATTGAGCTGATAGAAATACCCAGTACCACGACTGATCAATTTTTTCGTCTATTTGGTACAATATAAGCACATATTGAATATGTAGTACCAATTTGTTGACCGGTGGTTTCGAATTTGATTGCAGCCAGCAACAACTGTATGGCGCTGGACTGCGAATACAAATGTCAAGCTTCATTGAACGGAGGTGCCTGTTACTGCCCGGAAGGAAAAAGAGTCGCCAACAACTCGCGAACCTGCATTGGTAAGTTGATTTTCACGTTAACAAGAAGACCAACTGACAATAACTGACTGTTCTCTAGTTGAAACTTTGATTGTCCGTCCAATCCACGTGAGTAGGTCAAGTTGTGTCGTGATATGTATGGTTTCAAGTCCACGACTCCAAATGAACTATCGACCTCTGCTCCTCTTAATTATTCAATGCTATTTTTTCAAAGCGGTATTTCTCGAAGGCAGTGAAAAATGATGGGGACTTATTAAATTCCCTATCGCGGCCCCCGGTTTTCGGTCGTGTGTGACCTTCATTAGACAGCTTGGAATGGCTTGATACGGCGTCTCTTGATATTAACCTCATCTGAAATATCTCTATGAAATATGAGGTTTAATAAAGCCTCATTGTAACACCAGTGGCCTTCACTTGAAGAGTATCGCGTTCCCTCGAATTTAGGTAAGGAAAAAGTGTATGGTGGTGTGTATTGTAATGGTTCGCTGAGTGCCCCTTCTCGAAGTTTTGGTACGACCACTCTTGGGATAGCCAGGTCTGTGAATGCTGACCTGACATCCCTCTGGGTGGGCATAATTACCCAACCTCCCCGGGAACAGGGGATTCAGCAAACCATACATTATCCCCCCCCCCCCCTGAAACTCCCCAAAACCCCCGTTAGAATGGCCCGATTCTGTACATCTACGGACTCAGCCTTTCGATTGCCAGGACTGATTTTTTGTGCAAATTTGAACTCTTTATCTCAATCGAGATTTATCGTCTGGAATGACACATATATAAGCATATAATATAATATATATGAATATATATAAGGTGTTACCTACTTGGCAAAAAATGCCGAAATTTTACATTAAAAAGTTGTTTCTTCGAAAATTCGCTCTAATAGCCATGCTGCATGACCGTGCATTTTTTTTTTTTTTTTTTTTAATTTTTCACGATAGCTTGAGTTATTAAACCACGACTGCGTTTCACTTTTCCAGATCGAAACGAGTGCGAAGAATGGGGGTTTTGTTCACAAAAATGTGTCAACACGGAAGGATCCTACACTTGTCAGTGTTTCCCTGGTTATACTTTGGTAGACAAGTCAAGGTGTCAAATTACGCACAGTTCGCCACCTAAGGTAATTTATTTGTATATCATACTTTATTTGTTAAGGATTTTTGTGTCTGGATGTGGTAACAAAGAGCCTAGAATTAGGGGTGACCGCTTCAAATAACCGAATACTATCCAGTAACCTACTACCAGAAAAACCCTATTACTGGAATAACTGTTTTGAGAACTTGGGGGAAAAGCCTTTGAGGGCATCTTTGTCGCCGGCCATTCGGGATTCCGTGATAATAGGTAGGCTGGGACCATTTCAGGTAACAGGTTACGGAAAACGAATGCGTGAATGTGCTATCACAACTGTCGACAAGTTATTTAAGTTAGTTTCGAGTAAGAGCGACCGTCTGGTAATAGGTTGTGGTATTCGGTTATTATGGTGATAGGTTACCTACCGGCAATTCAAAAACATTTCCAGTGCCCAGCCACAGTTTTTTCGCCCGAATCGCCGGTAACCTATTACCAAACACCACAACCTATTACCAGACGGTCGCTGTTACTCGATAACTTATTACTAAGAAATAACCGTATTAGCCATGCCTACCTAGAATATTGAATTTTGGTTAACGAAAGGTTTTTCTTAATTGATTTTTTTTTTTAATAATAACTTTCTTGGTATGTCCTCCAGATTTTCTTCGCGCATGACAAATCAATCTGGCAGATGGACTCGAGCGGCGGAAACCAACGGCTGGTGGCTAATGCGACGGCAGCCAGCGGCATCGATTTCAATTTCCTCAAAAACAATTTCTACTGGTCGGACACGAAAACGAAAAAAATTTACTACCAGTCCCTCAACGAGAGGTCCCCGTCGTCTTCAATGCAGCCCATTCCCGAAATATCGATCCCTGGCACTTGGTCTCCTGTCGCTTTGGCCATCGACTGGGTCGGTGACAAAATCTACGTCGTTGACGCCGTCGGACTCAAAATTGACGTTATCGAATGGAACGGACGCTACAACGCCATCGTCCTGTCGTCAAATCTGACCGGCCCAACTGACATCGCTCTGGATTCTAAAGTCGGGTGAGTTTCACACAAAGTACCTCCCAAAAGTTCGAGGGTCTCAAAACCTTCAAATACTTCTCATTATACCGTTGAATCTGGCGAAATAATGAGGAACGCTGTTTTTGTCCAGATCAACCAAATCGACAATAAACAAAATTGGTTTATTGTTTTCATTTAATGAAAACACCATTTAGTAATATTGATAAAAAGAAAAAATAATAATAATGCTCCTAGTCTTTTGGGAAATACAAAGAATTTCACAGAATGAGAACAAAACCAGTCATGCAGTATTGGGAAGAAATAACTGGTTTCATGAAAAATGACGCCATAATGTTACTGGTTTTATAACAAATTCTGTCTCCATTTTCTTCCGAGTTACACATCTGTTTATATAGGTACGAACTTAGACTTTCGAATACCAGGAGAGATGCTTCGTGCAAATTTGAACCTGCAAATAAAAAAATAAATGAGAAATTTTTTAATTATTCAGTGACAAAATTTCCGGGGGGAGGGGGGGGGGGAGTTATAATAGAATTATAATAGTCTTCTATAATTTTGGTTGTAGGTACAAACAGTTCAAAGACCCTTGAATTGGGTGTGGAGTACAGATATGGGATAATGGATGAGAGAAGGTTTTTTTTCACGTTTCACTTTAGCTGATTAGCTTTCATATACGAGTAAGAGACGTGGCACGAATTTGAGCTCTGCCTTTTCAATATTATTGCAAATCGTGTTCTCATGTTAGGTTTTTTAGGTAGAAGGTTGTAGTGTTTAATAATATTGGAAGAAATTAAATGTTTTGATTGGAGTTTTTGACATTTCATGTCTTTACTCTGGCACATAACTCGAAAAACGTCACGCGAACAGCGTCACACGAAATCGTCACGAAAATTTCTGATGATTTTCGCTTACAACCGATTCGTTGCTACGGAACTTTATCTTCGCCAGTTATCATCGTACAAAAATAGTTCACCACTCGTTGGACAGCTCTCGATTTACCTAACTATATTACGTTAACCGCTGCGGAGTGCGTGGCCGACAAGCTGCGGTATGAGCGTGATTGTTTAAATAATTGTTTACACACAGGTGTGAGGTATGGAAGAGGTAGGGTAGGGGGGGGGGGTTAAGACATAAAATGTCCCACAGGGTTGCAGACTCGTATGCAAGATGTTTTGCAACGTTTCTTAGTTTTAATAAGATTTTATTAAAATCTTTCTTTGTCCATAAATGACGCTTAAATTCTTCTTTCTTCACTTCAAAAGATTCCTCCTTTACGGTTTACATAGTTTTTGACATTTTCATGTCTTTGCTTTGGCGCATGAACTGAAACGGGAAAAATTTGTTCCCTTGATTCACCCTTTCCCTCAGATCACGTCAGAACACAAGCGACCGGCGGGCCACTACGCCAGAGCCTATGACGCACGAGCGTATGACGTCAGACAGCTGGCCGGAGGCCATCTAGTACGTCAAAGCATATGACGTTAGACGGTTGGCAGAAGGCCAACTAGTACGTCAGAGCCTATGACGTCAGACGGCTGGCAGAAGGCCAACTAGTACGTCATAGCCTATGCCGTAATAGTCTATCCCCCCAAAAACAACTCCGTTGTAAAAACTGGCCCGCCAAAAAACGTCAGCCGCAAAAAGGAATGATATCCATTTTGCCCGCCAGCCACATATATATAGGATGCTCGGTGCTTCGCACCTCGCTGTTGAGTGTGCATATAGAAACCTGATCCTCCTACCCCTAACCTCCACCGTCAATGTTTTCCTGTTCCCTGTCTCCTTCCCACAACCCCCTCTCACCCTTAGTTCCCCTCGGTTTCACCTAATATGTTTCCTCTGTTACACCGGCAGGGAGCTTTACGCTTCTTTCAATGCTGTTGGCGGGAGCTTTTTGCAAGGCTTCTGAGAATTAGATATACAGATAGTAGTGGTGATGATGAGTACTTGGTGCTGGTACAAAAGTAAAGTAATGAGCCATTTCAGGCTGCCTGACATTGCAAAAGCAAGGCGTCTAAGAACTATAATATAATTATAGAATATAATTATAATTAAATTAATTATAATTATAATTAAATTAATATATTTATATTTATAAATAATTATAATATATTTCTAAAATATATTTATAATATAATTGAAGCATTACTTCATTATAGGTGTACCACCACTGATTAATCGTGACCACCGGTAATACATATAATATCATAATATATTATAATTCTCAGAAGCCTTGCAAAAAGCTCCCGCCAACAGCATTGAAAGAAGCGTAAAGCTCCCTGCCGGTGTAACAGAGGAAACATATTAGGTGAAACCGAGGGGAACTAAGGGTGAGAGGGGGTTGTGGGAAGGAGACAGGGAACAGGAAAACATTGACGGTGGAGGTTAGGGGTAGGAGGATCAGGTTTCTATATGCACACTCAACAGCGAGGTGCGAAGCACCGAGCATCCTATATATATGTGGCTGGCGGGCAAAATGGATATCATTCCTTTTTGCGGCTGACGTTTTTTGGCGGGCCAGTTTTTACAACGGAGTTGTTTTTGGGGGGATATCACATCTTTTTGCATGGCTAGTTTTCGAGTGGTACTTATACAATACGGTACAATTTAACAAAAGTACCTACGAGGTAACTAGTAAATTTTTTCCTAAATGAAGTTTTATTCTAGTCAAAATTTAATAAAAAATTAGTACGCCTTTTTGTTTCTTCTTTTTGTGACAAGAATAATTATTTTTTGGAAATTATTGTTTATCTGAAATGTGTTTGAAAAATAAGTAGTTTTAAAATTTTTGCGAATTGGTTAAATAGTAGTTTTAAAATTTTCGATTAATTAAAACAATCAACAATTTAAAAACAATTATTAAAATTTAATACAATTATTCTTATTATTAAATTTAAAAAAATAGAAAGAATTAGACATTTGAATAAATTTGAATTAGAAATTTTTTGAAAATTGGTTGCATTTTTTCTTGGGGATTGTGCAAATTTTTGTTGTTGAGAATCATTACAATAATTGTAATTATTGGTGTCGAAGAGAAAGAGGAAAGAGAAAGTTTGCAAAAGGTAAAACGCACGTTTTTACACCAACAATCGCGAATAACTCGAGAACCGTTGGGAAAAGTGACAAAGTGCGCTACCCTCATTCGAAAGCCCATAAAATTTCCTATCGATCCTTAAACAGGCGCCACTCTACGACAATTTTTCTGACCACCGTTCAACTTTGATGTTTTCGGAAATTAGCCAAATCAGTAGATGTGGAATTTATTCACGTATTTTTGGCTGTGGATTAGTCAAATCGATTGAGATTTAGTTCAAAATTATTGAGCATATTCTAGACAACCTAGCGGACATTTTAAGACCAACCGCACCAATTTTCATCAATATTTGCGGCAGTTGTTGTTGAAAATAGAAAAATCACCATAACTCCTTTATTTATCATCTTAGGAAGCATTTTTTGATCTCAAATTAAACAGTTTGAAAAGCTGAACACAACTAAAAAAGAAAATCTGAAAAAGCTTCAATTTTGAAGGAGTTATGACCATTTGAAATTCCTAAAAAACACTATTTCCCCCCTAATTGGGAGGGAAATGGGGGGAGGGAGAAAAAATGTTCAAAAGGCACTCCCTTGGAGCATAACAAACGTGTGTGCAAAATTTCAGCTCGATCCGATTTGTCTGCTGGGCTGTAGCCCCGTCAATGAACAACAACGACAACAACAACAACAACGAGAAGAAGAAGAAGAAGAAGAACACGAAAAACGTGAAAAATAGTGGTTTTAAAACTGTTATACCCCCGACACCTGATGTTCCCGAGAGCTGAAATTTGGTTTACGTCCTCACGTGCCCCTGGAGAGTTGGTGTACAAAAAATCAACTCTCGAGACACTCAGGGAGCCGCGCTACGATAGGGTGAAAACCCGAACTTGTTCCGTCGCGTAATCAGTGTCTCAGTCGCTTCGGTTTTTTGGGCTTCGGTTTTGTTGGCGGGCGGGACGCTCCCGCGTCCCTAGATGACGTCAGAGGGCTGGCAGGATGCCAACTGGTACGTCAAAGGTGGTGATGACGTCAGAGGTGCCAGATATCTGAAACCCCCATTTCTTCCTCACTACTTTCTTGATCACGGTGGAATTTCCTAAAGGATCTCCGAGTTTCAGATTTTTTTTAAAGTTTATTAAATAAACTTTTATATAAAATATTAAATTTATATTAAATTTTATATTAAGTAAATTTTATTCATTTGTTTAAGACGAATACAAGTATTATACCTTAGTGTAGTGATGTAGCGTACTTAGATTGTTAACATATAATTGTGTTTTTCCCTTCAAGCATCAGAAGCGATTTAATTGGCCTATGAGTAAATCAAAATAATATATAAAATAATGTAAATCTGTGTTACTGAAATGGTCTTTTTGGGTTGCGGATCGTAGAGGACAGGTCAGACGTCGTCGAACTTTGATAGGTGACGAGTTGATTTCAGCCGATTGACATCATATCGCTCGAGGCCTTGCGAAACCAATGGGTTACCATTAGCCCTGGCATTTTCTACGAACATTCTCATTATTTTCCAGCCGAAAATCATTGTACAGCGGAGGACAAATGGAGGGGCGTGGACAATGTTCCTTTGGAGAGTGAAATTTTTCTGCTGCTCAACACGACGGAATGGCGACGGAGCACAGGTTCCCCCAATCGGGAGAGCATAGGTCTTGTATATCAAGAGCCTGTTGTCTATGGATAAATGAGGACTGTAGAGCAAGGGGTTCAGCAGCATGATACGGTTGCTGAGTCGCTTTATTAGTTCAGTGACGTGATTTTGAAAGGGGTCTCTTGTTCAGGTACCTGTATGAGGAAGCCGAGGGAATGTGTTGACTCGAATACGTTATGGGGAGTTCACTGTATTTCCGCCTATACGTAAATGTTACTTTATTTGACTTGGTGGGATTTATTTTCGAGCGCCATGTTGAACACCATTGGTTGAGTAGGTCCACGGATGATTGTATCTTCCTCGATGCTGACTCCTAGCTTGAATCGTTTTGATTGGGTGACAGTGAATACGGTGAGCTTAGAACGTGGATTTAGAGAGCTGCACTGCGGTGGCGGTTGCCAATTTCAAGCATAATAGATAACAGGAAATCAATAATCCGCATTGAGCATTATAGGAATTGAAGGGTCACTTTGCCACTTCTCCGATTCGAATGGCTAGTAAACACAGCTATTTGAAACCCTTTCATTTCTAGACCAGTCTCCCCCCTCATCCGTATAATACTCCCTTGATTAATGTGTCCAATGCCCGGGGTTTCCATAACCGATAACTCGTAGGTTTCACACGCATTGATGCCACTACACTCAAACTACGCAACACTTCCTGCTAAACTGTTAAACATAGTTAATCAAATTGAAACATAAATAGCCTTCAACGCTTAATGCCGGGTTTTATTCGTGAATGGGGGGGGGGGGGGTTGTGGGCGATGATTCATTGACATACCTAAACCCAGTTTGACATGTTGTACTCCGCTCACTCAATCAAGCCTTCAAATTCCTTCCACAATCCCTGCGTTATTAATATTGTAATCAATACCTTCCCATAATACGTCTGTCATATCAACCTTGTGGTCTACTGTGTACTAAACGTGGTAAGCTCTCGGTGACCCTCAAAACTACGGCCAGTGTAATTTGAGTATCACTGGTCAAACAAACAGGTTTACGATTTCGAGGCTTTTTCGAATTCTGGAGGGCGTTGGTTTGGACCGTGAAGATATCCGGCTCATCATAAAACTGGGGCAGACAGTGCAAGTTTGTGTTGGTGGGTCTGTATTTGAGCGGGTCACTATCACCAAGGGCGTAAGGCAGGTATGTACGCAAGTGGCAGCCCCAATGTGTACACATAGACAGGGTCCATGACGGTCTCCAGATAGGTCTCTGGAAGAGGTATTCGATGACTGCCAGATTGGCAATATTGTTAATGGGTTCTGTTAACTGTTCTCTGTTCCCATACTGAGATCAAGCTGCAAACTCTTGGATGAAGTGGCTCATGCCAGCAGAGACTATGGCCTGAAAATTAACATCTCCAAGACAAAGACAATGGTGGTTTCCAAAACAGGAATTATGAACACCGGTTTAGTTGTAGATACCCAAAGCATTGTGTAGGTTGCTCCTTTCAAGTCCAGTGGGTGACGGAAACATGGTCACTGGAAAGTGAGTTAAGGATTCGAGTCGAGGTTACAAGAGGACCGTTTCATGCGCACAATTTTATGCAGCTGGGACATCAATTTTTCACTCCGCTTGAGAATCGTAAAATGTTATACCTATCTGGTCGATTCTGCTGTACGGAGTGGAAACATGGACTCTTCAGCCTAGGGATGTCAATAGGCTGGAGGATTCCATGGACTATTACTATATCCTGTAGCGAAATTCCTTAACCCACGAGCTGTTGGGTAAACGAAAAGTGCATAATTGGGGCACGTGATGAGTGGTCCCAAGTACAGCCCATTGCAAACGATTATGATGGGATAAATCAGTGGAAGAAGAGGGTTTGGAATGAAGACGGCCTCTTGGTTATCCAACACGGGGATACGCTGAGCTGATCGCCAACCTCCAATGATGGAGAAGAACCTCCACTTGAAGAAGAAGAACATGGTACATATAATTGTTTACCAATTTTCAATCCTACCGGTGAACGAAATGTAGTAACCTCTCAGCCTTCGGCGTTTCATAAAATTCCAGAACAATAGAAAGAAAAAAAAGGTTATCTTTCTGACAGTTGACAACCCCCCAACAATAGAAAAATTGTTGGTTCTCCAATTCATTCAGGGATGAATTCGCCCCTTATCATTCCCAACGAAGTGTTGGGATTGTCATTTGGCCCTCGGAGCCAGACAATAGTCCGTTGTCCCCTTTTTTTGCAGCTGTGGGCCCGATATAATGCAATGACCGGTGGTTATCGAAATATCACTCCTGAAAAGAAACGACAGATTCCTTGGAAATCAACAGGATAACGTTCAAAGGGGTCCAGATAAACTTTCGATAGAATAAAGATTTAAAGTTCAAATTTGCACAAAAAATACCCTCTGGCAATCGAATTGCTAGGTACGTAGATGGGCAGAATCGGGCATCTCTAAGGGGTGGTTTTGGGGAGTTTGGGGGGGGGGGGGGTTATTACCCATAAATTCCCAAAATGAAACAGTCTAACAAGTGACACCAGATTTTTTTTACGGGTGAAATCAGAATTGCAATATATCTTATTTCGTTCCCAAACTGGAGCACTTTGAAGATGTAGAAACCTGGTTGCAACTTGAGATGCTCTTCACGGTTCATCTGGTCTAATCTGATAACGGAATGAGATATTGAAATTCTGACTTTACCATCGTGTTCAGCGTTGAAAAATCTGTAAGCTGATGTGTTACGTGGCAAAAAGTCGACACAACATTTATTATAAAACCAGTCAAATGGACACATTTTACATAAAAGCAGTTATTTCTTCAAAAATTTGCTCTTATAGCCATGCTGCATGACTGAGGATTTTTTTAATCCGGCCCTGTCCTAAGCTTTTGTAATTTAATGTGTTTCCTTCCTGAAATGGAACCCAACAGCTTAACAATTATTATTGAAAATTATGATTTCAGAATGATGTTTATCGCGGATTCAAATCAAATAGTGAGGTCGAACATGGATGGAACCAACACGCGAGCTATTGTGTCCGAAGCTGCCTATAAAGCGTCCGGCGTTGCTATCGACACATTGGCCAGAAGAGTGTTCTGGTGTGATTCCCTTCTTGACTACATTGAGACCGTTGACTATGAAGGATCCCATAGATTTCTCGTTCTACGAGGTGAGATTCTGTTAATGTGTCGTATTTCAAGAAGATAATAATTTTATTGTGTACTATTAAATACCTACTGATTTTGGTGATCGAAAACGATCGACTGTCACGAATAAGGACTACATTGAAAGGTTTCTGAGACTCGCATGGTGTGTCCAAAATTTCAATAAATTGCTTTAGTTGGTCAACGTGGTGATCATTCTCTTTGGCTTATCTGGCCGATTATAACCCTGGGGGGTTATAATTCCAAACTTTCGGTTATAATTAACCATCTTCAGGGCTCAACTAAATGATTATTGTTCCTCCGTTCCAGATCCGCTCGCCAGGTTCAGAATGTTTTTTTGTTCCCCCATTAGGCGTGATATCGCTGGTTTGAACTATCCGAACGTTGGATGGCTTATATCACGTTATCACGATTTATAATTACGTTTCCTTCTGTTAAAATCAGGTACCCCAGTGCCATCTCCTTCGAGGTTGGCCGTCTTCGAAAACCGCGTCTACTGGTCTGACGGCACCAAACAAGGCGTCATGAGCGTCGACAAATACGAAGGCTCCAACTCGATTCAAGTCATCTACAAGAATAGGGACGTTCGTGAACCAAAGGCTGTGAAAATTGTGCATCCACTAGTACAAAATATGGGTAAGTTCCGACAATGTGTATTTAAATATTTACAGACTGCGCCAAAAATAAACATTTCCCCAAGGAACCCACACTCTGAGGGTGTACAATATTATGAATCAGGAAAAATGAGATCTGACGCATACACTACACCGGTGTCTGAAACAATACACACAATACTTATAAAATCGGGCGTAGAACACGAGCTTCTGTTCTGAGTTAACCTCTGATTACCTCTGATTTCTTGTTTTTAATTTTAAAAAGGATTTATCATTAAGTTTCAATTCTTTTTTTGCTTACCGTCTATAGACGGACCTAACGGAGAAGTGGAAACAACTGAAGAGACGTTAAGTTGTGAGTATTGTTGCGTGTTCAAGCACTTATACACTCATCATCACGCTATATTCACACAAAAATTTGGCATGAATATGTATATTAAATATTAAATTTCGTGTACTTACTGTAATGATTCATGAATCAATCGACGTGTTTCAAATGTTGACTGCCAAATATCAATCTTGTATTTTGAAAATTGAACACTTCATACCACTACTTGAATTTTGGCCAGAACAATTTAAACTACCCAATAATAGTGTAATTATTACACTGATATTCACGCCAACCACTAGCTTTCTTATTGATTGATCTTGTGTTTCGATGCATGTGCCGATCGTATTTTAGCTTTTAGATCATGTAGCCCAGGAAATCCCAAATGAAACATCAAAATGTCGATCCGTGAGACTTCATTCTAAAATTCTCAGATTCTTAAAAATGCCTCATATCGACCATCCAGAAAAATGTTGGTACATGCTTCAATTTTTGCGAATTTTAGAAAAAAAGGAAGCTATTGTCCTTGGTCCAAAATTTTTAAAACTCGAATTTCCGAAAAACGTGTATACCAAAATCCGTTTTACACTATCCTGAATTCACTGCCCATAGGCACCAAAAATCATGTCATAAAAACTAATTCTTGTGAATGGTGTCACACGTTATTTCAGCAGCTTCTCCTCTCCACCTTTCTCAGCAGACAATTTGGGCGGCCACAATAGCCATGCTGCATGACTGTGGAATTTCTTGTGGAATATTTAATTTCATGTAGTTTTCATAAACTCACTTGCACTTGCAGTGTTTGCATTCATTTGGCAGCCTTTCATTTTTTCCACCATAATTTTATATCTTGTCGCCACTCATTAAAAACGTTTCCTGTGTATTATTATAGATTTTATTCTCAAGAACCGTGAATTAACCTACGTTTTTATCCAAACATTCATCAGTACGTACAAACCTGGATGAAAAACGTTGGTTAGAACTTGACATCAGGTGGCTGTTGTGAGTTTTGGGCGAATTTAATCGTGACAGATGCCCCACGAACTAGCACTAAATAGGAAGCCGGAATTAAGGGGTGGATACTTTAGGGTGATAATTAGTGTGGACTCCAGGTGCAAAGGTGTAAGCTGAAATGGAGCAGAATTAATTCACTCGCCCCTTTGCGTGAACTGGCGGACATCAATTTCCGTGTAACGGGACTGGTCTGGCTTGCAATTAAATGCAGCAATCGTTTACCGAGGGAGCGGAACTGTGCAAATAGCAAATGGGCTTCAATGTACCTTCTCAATGTGAAGTCCACCAGCAAATTCGTAGATGTCTTTTGTATTACCATCTCTTTTAATGGTGGATGTACAGAAAATAAATATTTTTGATCGATAGACACCAACAATGGAAGACATTCGTTATCCGGTAAATACCCATGGTAATGATTAAGTATATTGGTTAATTTATACAAATGTCGTAGTTTGAGCATAACGCTAATTGGGCTAAGTGCGGACGGACGGATTTTTTGTGGGGCTGTGTTGCCTACCAAGTTGAAGGCCACAGGGGAACCACAAGCTTTTAGCGAGGCCCTATGACGTCACCCTATACAGCGTCAATCTGGTTATTCTGGCGCAGACGTGTGTGTCTCCTGACTGGGTTAACGTAGGCCAGCCCACCGCAGCCGGCTAGCGCTTCCAGTTGTAATGCGCAGGCGCAGCTTTCGCCTGATAGAACGAGGGAGGGCGGAGAATTCCAACTTCTCATCCATTTTTAGGGTTTGGACACTTGTTTCTTTTGCTGATGTTGCTGTTGTTTGATTGTTCCTTGTATTTTGATTCCCAATAAACCGCGTTTTCCACTGAAGAAAAAAAAAATCATGGTGTAGTATTACAAACTTGTCGAAAACAAACAGGGAGATTATGACTTGGCTTGTTGACTGCATTATTTTCTTAAGAAGCCAATTGGCTAAACAGGAACTGCCGTTTAGGAGGCATGACGAGTCATCCTGTTCTCATAATAAATGGAATTACCTCGAGTTATCAAGTGGCCTGAAAAATTACAACCAGCCATTAGAAAATAATTTGAAAACGACAACGATTTTCAAAGGGACCTCCCCAGATATCCCAAATGATCTTACAAGTGCTATAGCTAGAGTCATTCTAGATGACATTAAATCTCATCTAGCTAAGTCACTTTTCATTTTTAGGGTGAGAGATTTCAGCTGTTGGGACAATTTCCTGTCATTTCTTTGTACCTACTAAACGACCTACTTTCGACTGCTGCAATGTATTTATTCAATTTTCCTCACCATACAAAAATCAGCCCCCACTTGCTTATAGCCGCTTGGTTCACTGATTAACTGAATTAGGAGCTAAGATTTGGCCGTGATCATCTCATTGCTACTCATTAGAGTGGGTACGTATATATCTATGCATTATTTTCTCAAAATAATTCATATTTGGTTGATTTCAGTTCACAACCCCTGTGGCTCAAACAATGGAGGATGTCAACACATGTGCATCGTGACTGCTGGCACTCACGGCTTAGGCACTCTCGGCTACAGGTGTGCATGTAGCATCGGATGGAGGTTGGATTCGAGCCTTCACAACTGTAATAGTAAGTTGATTCCAATATGTATGTATACAGGTACATAATGCTTCGTTACCACAGCGCCATAAGAGCCAATCTGCTTTTTTGGTCATTTTCGTTTTAATGCATCTACAAATACGAAAAAAAAATTTCTTTTCAAAAATTCCACTGAAGAAGAAGAAATGCGTTTATTGAAAAAATATATACATTTTGAAATACGAGAAAATTAGGTAAGTGAATAAACTGTTGGAATCCGTCTGCCGGAAGAAGAGGCCATTTGATAGTGAGGAAGAAATAAGTGGAGTGAAGAATAAAGAAAATTGATTGAAAATGAAATGGTACTATTATCTTGAATAAAAATACGACGTCGATAATGGCGAAGAAGGAGTAAACCATCCGTATGAATCCACTTCACTCCACCTAATCTCTACATCAGAAACTCCTTGCAATCCCAACTTGAATATTTACAGTTTGAGGAGGTTTCCTTCGCCTTCAACTTCGCTTCAAGTAATACTGATTTCTATTTGATAATAAGTACCTACTGATTTTCAAGTAATACTGATTTTGTTTCTTCCCCAATTCACAGTGGTTGAGGAGTTCCTTTTATACTCTCAGCAAAGGTTCATCAAAGGAAAAGTCATTGATCCGGTTTTGGAGAACTTCAGCGATGCCATTCTTCCCTACGCTTCCAAAAGAGCGCGTTTCGTCGGTCTGGACTTCGATGCCGAGAACGACCACATTTATTACTCTGACGTACTTCAAGACGTCATATACAGAATCAAGAAAAACGGAACAGGTTAGTGCGTTATACAACAATCTGTTTCTGTGTACTGGAAACTGTCTTTGTGCACCCCTTTGGTTATGCCTGGTGTACAAGGCTGTTCATTTTAAGACGGCTCAAATGCATTTCCTGCCTGAACGCTTGATCTGATTGATCTGAGCGAAAATGCCAGAGGAAAAAGTTCTAGCCCTTGAGCCTTTCTTTTTAAAACTGACCACCACTTGACGTTCCAGCCACGCATGCACCTCTGGCGCAAGATCGAAAGTTGGGGTTTGCAGATGACCCATATGTTTATGCACATTTCTTTAAAGGGTATAAAAAGGCAAAACATAACCGCATATCAATATCTTAAATATTTACCGAGTTAAGGGGTTTTGAAATTTGCAATATCAAGTTGAAAAAAAAAAAATATTACATTCCTTTACCGTAGTCTGTTTGGAACAAGTGGAACATGTTTTCAACGTATTTATTTTTTGATCGCCTGTCTAATAAAAATATTGCCAGCTTTGTAAAATTGATAGTTTACCCGATAAACACCAAAATATCGTCTTTAAGACACTCAAACCTTGATTTTCTACAATCACATAATTTTTTCTTATTTTTTTTTTATTTTTTTGTTCAAAATTCTGAGAACATCAGTGAAAACCGCACGTTTGTACGACCCTCCGTTCACGAGTTATGAATTTTTCAAATTTGGGACGTGAAGTCCCAGTCCCTATTTCTCTCAGGTCGTTTAGGAGAGGGGTAGATTTATTACCCATAAATTTCCAAAATTAAACAGTCTGACACCTCATTTTAAAGGGTTTTTTTGACTCTGAACACGATAGTGGTCGTAGAATTGCGATATCTTATTCCGTTCTCAAACTGGAGCACTTTGAAGATGAAGAAACGTGGTTGATACTTGAGATGTTCTTCATGGACATCAAGTCCACCAATAGTTACCCAATTTTACATAAAACTAGTTACTTCTTCGAAAATTCGCTCTTACAGCCATGCTGCATGACTGTGGATTTTTTTCTTCATTTTACCATGAGCTGATTTTGATACCCATTTTCAGGTCGAGAAATAGTCTTGGCGTCGCAGAACGAAGGCGTTGAAGGTCTTGCTGTGGATTGGGCGGCAAAGAACTTGTATTACATCGACAGCCGAAAAGGAACGCTCAACGTATTAAATATGAGGAACGTTACCCAGAGAAGAACGCTTCTTACTAAATTGAAACGACCAAGAGCCATCGTCGTTCATCCTAACAAAGGGTTGGTTTTCTCCACTCAGTTTATTGTGAATCTTCTGTCGGTCCCTCAAAATTATCAACTAATTTTCACTCCTACTATTTATCGACAGGTTCATATTTTTCTCCGAGTGGGATCGCCCTGCCAACATCAGCCGAGCGTACACTGACGGCACCAACGTGATGGCATTCAGGAACGTCACTCTCGGTTGGCCCAATGGGCTGTCCGTCGATTTCGCCAGAGATCGTTTGTACTGGTGCGACGCCCTTTTGGACCACATACAACATTCAAATTTGGATGGTTCAGACATTGTTACCGTGTCCTCGAGACTCATAAGGCACCCGTTCTCCATCGTAATTCATAAAGGTACGAGTAGCTTTCAAAAACGATTTTCTTTCAAACTAGGGATGGCCATTGATAGTGCATAGTCGTCCGATACTATGGGGTATCGATACTTGAGTAACCGATAGTTCCTGACGATATTTTGTTTTATTCGATACATCAATAATTTTTAAAATTCTTGAGTCAGATGGGAAAATCTGAGTTTTAGTGTTCTGGTGAACTAGTAGAGCTTTCTACTAGTAAACTTCACTATGTTCAATGTTCTGCCTAGACAGGAGAATGAAAAAAAGAAGAAGGGGAACTCATTTGTTGATTTTGATAAGGGTGAGCTATTTCTGTTCTGCTTTCGGCTACCAAGCAAACCATGGCCCCGGAAAGAAACCGGCTGGAAGCCAAAATGCTATCAAAATTATTATTTTGGAATATATCAATCCTATTGTAGCGCCTAAGGCCTACTGGGTTGATTTCAGCACTTGTCCTAGAACTTAATAATTATGTTGAAAAGATAATAGTTGACTAGAAGAAACTCGAAGGACCACCTCAACTGAGGAAAATTAGATATTGACACTCAAGTAGGTACAAACAACTAATAGGAACTAAGGGTGCTCAGAGAGATTAAAGACACAGATATTGATGAAACACCAATTCACTGATTTTTATTGAATACAGGAACCTTGTGCTTTAGGATGAATAATATGCAAAATGGTATAACCTACAGTGGCCACTGGCAAATTGTTATCTGGACATCAATTGAATTAATAAATATTGATCAGGTACGTGTGCTTGTAGAGAATATTATTCTTATCTGATTGATGACTAGAGTGGTGACTGGATGATGTAGAGGAAAGCTGTAGGTATTCCAAGGTGTTTTGGTAGGTATTGGCTGGACGTCCAACAGGTGGTTTTCCAAGTCCGATAAAATTGCTGGTAACTTCTTCACTTGATCGTAGATATGTTAGAACGCTGATGGATATGATGTAGATGATGATGGTAACATAAATTAGTGAGAGAAGATGTCGGTAACTTGGATGAATTTCGATACGTATCACAGGTGAATATTAGCACATTAGCACACAATGTCGTTGTAAAAGATGGCGACGCAATCAATCAATTTTGATATGAAGACTCCCACCTGTTGCCCCTTCCTCCTGGAAACAGTGATGCTGAGGATTGATGGTTGGGAGATGTTGTCTGATGTCCTTATAAATAGCACAAGATTTAGGTCAAAATAAATACAGCACAATTAAACAATAAGTAATTTACCTAATATTGCACAGAAAATAAATTAATAACAATAATAATAATATCACAGTCCTGTCTTATTGAATCCATGAAGTACTTCCCAGTGTAATTCCTACATGATGATAGTGGTGATAATATTGATAACTGATAAATAGATAAGGAACTTGATTAGGAACTTGCGAAGTTTTATACAGTAACTTGAATGTGAACAAATATTGGTGAGGTGCAAAAATGATGTGCTCATGAAAGGAAAAAGGGATTTTGAAGGAAATAGAAGTGACTTGTAGGTGATGGCTGGTAAGGTTGCGAATTCAAGTAAGTCTGAACACCTATGGTGAGTTAAGATATAAGAAGTGTAAATAAAATGGAACATAGCGGATGCTTTTTTATTGTGTTTTTGTCCACCAACTACCAATAACTTCCAACTTATTCCTGTACTTATTTTTAAATATGAAAACTATAGTCATCCTTGTTCCTTGCATATGATTTCATTTCGTCTTTGCCAGAGAATTGACATTCCAGTTGGGCTTAGGTACCTATTTACATAGTTATCGAATTGAATGTTTTTCAAACGATTTGTTCACTAAATATCGATATTTTTGATCGATACTATCAGTTTGCAAAGAGTATCGTTACTGGGGCTACCTATACGATAAATATCGTCATCGATATGTTGGCTACCGATGGTTATCCCTAATGCAAACTACCGCTCTGTAGGTGTTCTATGTACCCAGCACTTCAAGTTGCCTTATTTGGTTTCAGACTGGATGTACATATCAGATTGGAGGCTGGACGCAATTATAAGACTGAACAAGTACACTGGAGGGAGCGAAGAGATGATTGCTCGGGAAGGGTCAACGAATCGGCTCTACGGCGTCAAAGTGTACAGTGCCAAAGAGCAACAGATGTTACCAAATCACCCTTGTACTATTAATAATGGAGGCTGTGAAAAAATGTGTTATGCCATACCTGGTACTAGCAAAGCTGTAGGACTCAAGGTACGTGCTAGATAATAGTCAACAGTATTTTGTATTTTGTATTGGTCTCTTAAAAACATGTTGAATTAATTAGATTAATTGGAAGATGTTCATCATATATTGATCAATTAATTAAATCAACATGTCGAACCAATAACCAACTTTTGTGTTCCTCAATCCTCACCCAAACGAACTAAGTGAACGTATCAGATGAAAATTTACCACTGGCTTATTTTATATTTTAGACAAATAAAAGGTAGAAATTCTTACAGGATTTCTCATGCTGAATCCGAATCTGGAACTAGATTTTTCCTGTCTGCCGTAGTGTTTTCAAAAAAGGCATTTGAAAACCGTGTTTATGGGATTTTTGTGTGTACTTTGTCAACTTTGGCGATGTTTTCCGCGATGTTATCGTGGAACGGAGGAAGATAAAAATTTAAGATATAGCTCATATAGGTACCTCAAAAACCACAGAAAGAGTGATTGAAAGTGAAAAATTAACTGGGATTTTTAGAAGTACAATTTTTGACCCACAAACTTTGCGAGAAACAGGTATAATATACCTATAATCTGAAACCTATAATCTGGTTTCAGATTGGGATTCAGCATACCAAAGAACACCAACACCAACCCTTATTTCCTCTGCACCAAACAACACCTTTTTTTTGTTGGCCAGTGTCACCAATGAACCAGTGGCCAGTTGTTCTAGAATTGTCATCTTTTCTATATTCTCATCTCACATTTGATCATTTAGGTTCAATGCGGTTGCCCGTATGGAGAGAAATTAGCTGATGATCAAAGATCATGCGTGCACGATCCATCAGCCGAACCTGTGGCGACTGCCTGTCCCAACAAATGGGATTTCACGTGCAACAACCAGCGGTGCGTTCCCAAAGCTTGGTTGTGCGATGGAGATGACGACTGCCTGGACAATTCGGACGAAGAACAAAATTGTACTCGTAAGTTGATTTGGCTTAACAAAAACGGGAACGTTCGAACATGGGATAAGTCCTTCTAGGCGGAGTGGGCAAAATCTTATTCAGGAATAAGGTTCAGATTTTTAATCATAGGATTTCTACAAATTCTTAATCACAAAGTATTGTTAAGATTAGACCAATTATCACAGGACGCTGTGATTAATCATAAGATTCCTTGATTAATCATAGAAAATTTGTAATGAAATACAAGACATTAGTGATTAATTCATGTGATTAACTATGGCTATTTTAGATTATTCAGTGGAATTCCCTATTAATCATAGGGATTACTGCGAATATCCTTGAAAATCTCTGTGAATTTTATAGCATTTTCCCATCTAATTCAACCTTTTACACAATGAATATACTACCTTTTTCTCATTCAATTGAACTTTAGTAATTTTGACAAAATCGGGGAAGGACACAGGTGGGTTCACTTCCGGATCCGATGCAAAGGGGTGGGGGTTTGTAGGGAAGTTGAATTATAAAAATCTTAAATTCTTCCTTCCCGTGAGACAGATGAATATTATTTTTGGTATTTAAAGAAATATTAACGAATAAAACATATTGAAAAACCTCAATAAGTAAGAGGTATAATCGTAAAGCGACAAGTAAGAGTGGTAGATGGATCCATCCCGAGTTCAGCCCGTTCGGGACAGGTAACCGAGGTAGATGGACACACCCCGAGTTCTGCCCGTCAGCGACGGGCCCGACAGCTAGTTACATATATAAAACGACTTCTACATGATGTCCAGAGCCTAAAAGTACCCACACTTGGTGTCATTTTTGAATTTTCCGAAATCGGGTACGTACCTACTGCCTATTCAAACGGACGGCGAGAGGTGAGGACATACTCAATATTCTATACTCATGCATCTGTGATTAATCACAGATTCCTCGAGAACCTGCGTCCAACCCAATGTCTGCGGGTTGCCCCAGCCAGAAGCATAGCCAAGTCCCACACAAGGTGGAGATTGAAGTGCAAGAGGTTCCACAGGACCCGTCCTGGATAATGCTGTTTGGTGAACCCAAGTCTTGAGCAACCCAATATTTGTGTTCAATTACGTATACATGCACTTGAAATGCCACTTTGTTTTATTGCAGGACCAACGTGCGCACCAAATGAGTTCCAGTGCGGCTCCGGTCGTTGTATTTCTCAATCCTTCAGATGCGACGCTGAGAACGATTGTGGTGACTACAGCGATGAAACGGGGTGTACAAACGTCACCTGCTCCTCATCTCAGTTCCTGTGTGACAACGGCCGTTGTATACCAGCAACGTGGAAGTGCGACTCGGAGAACGACTGTGGCGATAGCTCTGACGAAGGGGATTTCTGTGCTGAAAAAACCTGTGCTTACTTCCAAGTGAGTTTCGTTAGGATTGAATATTTACCTACTCGTGTTTTATTGTTAACGATTAGGACCAATTTACGTTCCCTATCATTGTCGGGTTTCCCTTCCGCAGTTCACATGTCCGAGATCCGGTCACTGCATTCCCCAGTCGTGGGTCTGCGACGGAGACAACGACTGTTTCGACAATCAGGACGAAGTCGGTTGTCCGCCCATCACCTGTTCCGCGACTCAATTCAAGTGCGCTGACCTTCGCCAATGCGTCCAAGAGACGTACAAGTGCGATGGTATCCTCGACTGTAACGACGGAAGTGATGAACTTGGATGCCGTAAGTGAAAATCCTTTTTCAACCATCAATTTGTGTTATTAAATTTCCTGTAAGTGGTTCGTCAAACGCCTACAATTTTTACTCCAATTGCTAAGACTTAGTGATGTGCATATCCTCACTTGAGCCTCATGAGTAAACTTGTAATCCTTTGACGAACCGCTTCCATTGCCTCTAATATTTCACCTCCTATTCATATTTATCAATTCAGCGTTTCCACATACCGGTATTTTTTTTCTTTTTTAGGTACTATTATGAATAAATTTGAAAACCCAAACTGGTCTTCGTCTCATAATATTGGTACAAACCGAATAAATTACTCGTAAAAAATTAATACTCGAAATTTCATGTTTTATAATAGGTAGTCTAACACTGCAAGGTAGAATGTATTATCATTGTCTTGTTAAAAACGCTGGGTTCGTAAAAGGAGCAATGGGAGCTTGCATTGTGCTTTTACTTCAGCTTTTGTGCTAATTTTTTTCTTTTTTTTCATTTTTCTTAATTTACATTTGTGTTACCTACTGATCTACCTTGTTAGCGCCCTCAATTTTGAGAAGTAGGTACTCTTCGCTTTTACTGTTGGAATTGGCATTTTGTTGTGGTTCCATCAAAATATTCTCTGTAATTGGTCTTATAAGTAGGCCAGTGACCAAAAAGTACCAAAACACGTGAAGTTCGACTTTCATTTGCGAACTTATTTATCCACCATTGAGTTGCCTCCATAAACCCAACCTCCAACTCCATTACGCCTTCGAATTTCACCACAATGAATTCTGCCATTTCAGAATGCCATAGCTTCTGTCAGTTATTGGGCTCAGGTTGTTAGTCAAAAAACGTATGCACGCTTAAATAAGAACAATTCTCTTTTTGATTTATTATCTTCTATAATAAACCATTGGTAGCTCCTCAAAATTTGGTAGTAGATAAAAAAAGTACGTAGATTCCGAAAATCGAACATTAAAAAAAACCTCTGCAAATTCTTGACTACGGTTTATCATCTTCTTCGTGCAGATCACCCTTCTGCCTAGATCACTAAATGGTGGATTATGAATTATCATTAATTATTAATAATTGGTGATCGAAGTCTGAACGCCCTGAATTGAAATCAATGGGTCGAATCATGTCAACTCTACCCCCTCCGTACTTCGAATTTAAAAGTGTATGGGAGAGTGTGAGGTGGCAGAATGGACTGTTAATAGTTTGACTGAGAGGCTAAGATTGATTGAAATGAGACTTCCCGGAAAGGAATCTAAGGATGATCATGCGTTGATCGTGAAACAGTCGAGCAAGAAGAGTGAGTATCGTAGGAAACAACCTACGTCCCATACTTCTGAGATCAAGGAGATCATTCGTTTGTTTCAAATGCAAAGGAAAGAACCATATTGCCAGGGACTGTCCAAATAAGGCCAAGAATAAGAACCACGAGGAAGATACTCCTCATGGCATGCTTTCTTATGCCGTTCTAATAGTTTTGGTGCTGATAGTGGTTTGTAGGTGGCTGACACAGGAGCTACCCAGCATATGACGAACTCAAAAGATGATGGACAAAAAGAGTGTACCGTGTCTTTTTCTTGGATATGCAGGAGATCATAACGGCTATCGTTTGTGGAATTTGAACAAATATTCCATTGAGCTATCTCGAGATGTTGTCTTCGAGAGAGAGTCTCCTGTATTGAACTTGGTTGATCTTGGAGGAAGATGAACAAAGGATTGGTCAAGACAGCAGGGAAGAAGTTGCAAACCATTGTACATCATTGGATGTTTTATCGACTTGTGGTCCTTTGATTACCATTGAACTTGGTGGAGAAACTTCAGAGGACATCATTCGTTGTGCTGATTCGGCTGAAATTTGCAACCTGAGACGAGGTGGTCGTGAGAGACGATTGCCCTCCTTTTTGGCTAACAATTATATCCTTCTCGCTGAATCCTTCTCTTGGTTCGAAGGAGTGTGAGTTCAAGGAAAGAAGCCATGCAAGATGAGCTGAACTCATTTGCAAAGAATGATAACTGGGAGCTCGTAGACCTTCTCAGTGGTATGAAACTGATTGACAACTGCTGGGTTTTTTAAGGTGAAACGTAAACCAAGTGGAGACTATTATTATGAGGTAGTGTAGGAAGGAAAACGATGACACATTGTGCTGTTCATTCACATGGTGCCAGTATGAACATTGACCCGACAGGCCGTCGCATGATTCACCCTCATGTTGACGACTTTTGATCTGCTCCTAACTTTGATCCCTCATTGTGAACGAACGGCTGGTCGTACAAAGACCTCCGGAAGGTTTTAAAAAATTCTAAAAATTAAACTCTATTTAAATGTGAATTGAAAACTATACCGTTCCAGTTGAATTTTTTGAGAAATGAATTTTTCAAAATTTCAAAATTCGGTTTGAACCCCTTCCCATTGACCTAGGGTTATAAAAAAGTTTCAAGGGGTAATTTTGTTTCTTGGGCGATTCCAATGGTTTATTATGGAAGATAATGAACCAAAAACTCCTCTCCAAGGCTACTTGGGACAATTGTAAAATCTCGATGTAAGCAGTAATTTTCATGAAATATTTTGATTGTAGTGAGTTTGGTTGTAATGAGCTACCTTACTGTTATGTATTTTATTACGTATTTAATGAATGTAAAACAATCCGTAAGTACAATGTAAACACAATCCGTTCTTATCCTTATCAACTACGTTCTCCCCCGTCTCCGCTAGGGCGACAGTAACAGCGGGAAACTCAACTACCAGTATATCACACTTTTTCTCCCTTGGAAAAAACAAAAACAGTCAGTCTTGAAATTAACTAGAAACAATCACTTGAAATTAACACTACGCTTTGAAAACTAAAGTACACTTCCTTAACTGTTGTTTAGAAAAAAATTGTTTACTTGAAAAAGATATTTAAACAAAAACATTTTATTTTAGCAATGTTCAACCAGGCGCTCTACTACTTTCTTCTGTCTCTGGGATCTACGAAGGGTTTGTTCAAGGGGGCCAGCAGTTGTCTCTTCTGGTTTATTGCCAACTATCACTCGCTGTGAAGGGGATGCAGGAGTCTGCTGCTGGGCTTGCAGAGAAGGTCTTGGTGTTGGGACTAGTTGGACCATATCATCTGGGGCAGACAGTTCTTCAGGACTTAGTGTCTCCCTCGAATGTGCTCGACTGTGAGAATCCCCTTGCCAATGCCGGCTACCTTGGGGATTGAAGAGGGCGGTTGACAGCGACTCCAGGGGTCTGCTACCTTCCAAAAGAGCATCACCACAGGGACGGATCTGGTCCACATGCCTTTTTAACAGCTGTCTGTCAACCTTCACGGTATAATGTAGATCCCCATCTTTGCTCAACACCTTCCCAAATGCCCATTTTTTACTTGGAGATGAATACGTGCGTACCGCAACTGTCTGTCCTTCGTGGAAGTGGCGATCCATTGTAGAAATTCGCGTTTTTCGAAGACGCTCTTCGACATCCTTCACCGGATCTGGGCGAAGGACATCAAGTTTGGTCCGAATCTCCCGGCTCAAAAACCGCTTAGCTGGCGACTCTCCGGTTGTGATGTTTGGCGCTCTTCGGTATGAGAATAAAAAAACATTCAGGCGGTGCTGAAGGCTTCCTGGCAGATCCTTCAGAGATTTCAGGGCTTGTTTCAGCGTGTAGACATATCGTTCAGCTTGGCCGTTTGATGCTGGTTTAAAAGGTGCGCACGTGATATGCTTTATGTTGTATAGCTCAAGAAATCTCTGGAATTCGGCGCTAGTGAATGCACTACCGTTGTCCGAAACCAACACTCGAGGGAGACCATACCTTGAGAACAGGGACTCCAGAACAGAGATGGCAGCGCTGGTGCTTGTAGAGGGTACAATGGAAGCTTCCAACCACTTGGAATGGGCATCAACAGTTACAAAGAACACGTGTCCCATACATGCAGCAAAATCCACGTGAATACGCTCCCATGCATGGGCCGGATATTCCCAGAAGTGGGTAGTTCCCTTACTTGCTTCCTTTTGGTTTGATGCACAATCAGGACAGTCTCTACAGAGTTCTTCAATGCTCTTGTCCACATTTTTCCAATACACTGTGGATCTAGCCAAAGCCTTCATCTTTACCACGCCAATATGCCCCAGATGTAGCTCGTCGAGAACTCTTCTTTGAAGCACCTTTGGCACACAGACTCTTATTCCAAAGAATATGCATCCACTCTGCAGGGAGTACTCATAACAATTTGCACCTACAGGGATACCTATGCGTAATTTTTGGTATAATTCCCTCAATTCCTCGTCTTCTATAGTGGCCTTCTGCATTTCTCTGACAGTGATTGGCATTTGACTCATTTGCTCCAAGTTGAAAACGGATATTTCATCTGCAACCGAAAACAATTCATCAGACGTAATTGGTAATCTGGAAAGCATGTCGGCATTGCCATGCTCTTCAGACTTCCTGTAGATGATGTCAAAGTCAAACATTTGAAGATAAAGGGCGTAGTGTAACAGCCTATTTATGCTGTGTATCGGCAGTTTCTTTTTCTTATCAAAGATATGTAGCAAAGGGCGATGGTCAGTTACTAAACGGAATTTGCGACCAAAAAGGAAAACGTAAAACTTCTCCACGCCCCAGCGTATCGCCAGTGCCTCCTTGTCAATTTGAGAATAGTTTCTTTCACTTTTTGACAGCGTTCTGGAGGCAAAAGCTATTGGTCTCTCTTCATTGTTGATTATATGGGATAGGCAAGCACCCAACCCAACAGCAGAGGCATCTGTGGCTAGCACTAATGGAAGCTTGGGGTTGTAATGTACTAAAACCTTTGGGGAAGAGATTTCTGCTTTGATTTGTGTGAAAGCCTCTTCGTGTTTTTTTTTCCAATTGAAATCAGCGTCACGTCGTGTCAGGGCATACAGAGGTTCAGCAATTGTACTTAGGTGAGGACAGAATCGAGTGTAGAACGTCACCAATCCTAGAAAAGACTTGGTGTCTCTGCTGTCCTTAGGTGTAGGGCATTCCTTGATGGCCTTAACTTTCTCCTCAGTCGTCTTTATTCCGTTCTTACAAATTGTGTATCCCAGAAATCTGACTTCTTCCTGTAAGAATGAACACTTTTCTTTATTCAAGTGAATGCCGTGGTCTTGTAACACTGCGAACAATTTATCCAAACGAGTGATGTGGTCGCCATCGTTCTCGGCCGTTACAATTATATCATCATGAACGACCACCACTCCAGGTAGGTTTTGTACCACACTTTCTATATAGCGTTGCCACACTGCTGGTGCAGGACTGACTCCATAGGGAAGGCGATGTACGTTGTATAGGCCCTTATGGGTATTTATAGTTAGGATTTTTGCACTCTGCTCACCAACCGGCAAGTGAAGGAAGGCAGTGGTGACGTCACAAGTTGAGAAGGACTTCCCCCCATTTAGTTTTGCAAAAACCTCTTCATACCCTGGGAAGGGGTGTTGAGGAACTAAGACTTGTGGATTCACCGTTTGGCTGTAGTCGTGACAAAGCCTTATGTCCCCATTAGCTTTGGGTACGGGTACCACTGGACTTGCCCATTCTGAAAACGTAGTTTTACTTATGATGCCTGCTTGCTCCAACCTTTCAAGTTCCTTTTCAACTCGGGGCAGTAACGTAAAGGCTACGGGTCGTGCTCGTTGGAAGACTGGCTTTGCTCCCTCCTTCATTTCAACGTTGTACTCGTAATTTTTTACCGGGTTTACATCTTTTCCGAAAATGTGGCTGTATTTCAGTAGTAATGCCTGCAATTGGTGCTGGTATGATCTTTCCAGTTGATTTATAGAGTCAGGCAAGATACCAAGCTCCCCAATCCAATCTCGCCCCATAATTGACGAAAGTCGTTCTTTCACGACATAAAGCTTGAGAGGTTTCTGGATATCTCTGTATGCAACGACGACAGATGCGACCCCCACTGGCTTAATAATATCATGGCTGTAGGTTTTGAATCGAGTATTTGTAGGTAACAATTTACCAGTACCTCGGCTAGGCAAGGTCTCGAATACCTCCTCATTTACAATTGTGGCTGCAGATCCAGTATCCAGTTCTATGGGCAGCTTTTGCCCATTAACTTGTAAAGAAACCATGATTGGTGGTTGACTCTTGCGGCGCACTGAGTAGATGGGTACCGGTTCATCGTCTGACTCACATTCACTATCAGATAGAACCTCTTTGACCGACTTCTGCTTCTTTATAAAACAAACCTCCTCTACATGATTGCTCTTATTACAAAAGGTGCACGAGAGATTTTTTTCTTTACACTGACTGGCGAAATGCCCATATTTGGCGCACCTCAGACACTGGAGTTTATCCTGAAAATTGCTACCTACTTTTTTATTATTATATTTATGTCTGAACTGAGGCCTTCGGTTTTCACGTTTCATCCCTGCCTGTTGGCTACTGATTTTATTCACCGAAGGAGTGTCAGTATTCAATATTTCACTTGTACCCATTTCAGCTCGTTCCATAGCTTGTGCTATTTGCAATGTTTCTGTCAAAGCTATATCATCTTTTTCTAACAGCTTATCCAATACGCTTTTGGATCGTAAACCGCTAACAAAAACGTCGCGTAGCATAGTATTGAGCATTGCACAAGGGTATTGACATGGACCAGCTAGTCTGCGTAATTCTGCCATATATACAAGAAGGGACTCACCTTCGTTTTGCTTTCTATTCAAAAAGATGTATCTGGACGGAATTATGAGTGGCGGAGGTTGCAAATGGGCTTCTAGGATCCCACATAATTCTGTAAACGTTTTAGAGGTGTACTCCTCTGGGTAGAGTAAATTCTTCAGGAGTGTGAACAGTTTGGCACCGATTGAAGACACAAAACACGGGACTTTCTTCTCCTCAGGAACGCTTTGCAGTTCAAAATATGCCTTCATTCGTTGTACATAAGTTTTGAAATCTTCCACTGTTTCGTCATATTTATCAAACGAAATGCCCGATACACCTCCCTTTCCGCTGGAGTTTCCGGCAGTCATCCGACTGATCGTTTCTTGTTGTACTTTAACAACTCCCACCAATTCTTTAAACATTTCTTTCAACTCTTGAATTGAATGTCCGTCGTCTTTCTTTTCCTCGGGTCTCCTAGAACCTCCCCCAGTTGCCATTGTAGTGTATCGCGATGTCGATCGTTGACTCAAACAAACTCCTACTCACGTCACTTTCTCGTTACCACTTACAATTTGGTAATTACACAAGCGTAACTTCGAATCAACTAACTGCGCCAATGTTATGTATTTTATTACGTATTTAATGAATGTAAAACAATCCGTAAGTACAATGTAAACACAATCCGTTCTTATCCTTATCAACTACGTTCTCCCCCGTCTCCGCTAGGGCGACAGTAACAGCGGGAAACTCAACTACCAGTATATCACACTTACCTTCCTCAATAAGTAGGTAATTCAATATCAGTACCTATTATTAGTTGCTCATATTTGAGGGCGCTATAATGGTAGACGAATCATTTGTTGATTTCGAAACAAGGAATAGAGTTTTGAGTGTCGAATGATTTTGGTTTTTGCAGCCACTTTAGCCCCGAATCAGTGTGACGCCGAGAAACAGTTTAGATGCGCCAAAGCCGGCATTTGCATCCCGAAAGCCTGGCACTGCGACGGAACGCCGGATTGCGACGATGAATCCGACGAACCGCCCACATGCGGCGAAGTATGTCTTACTATTTTTGGGGGGGTTTTTTTCAAGTCACCGCATGAATATGAATACTTGAACGTTACAATAACATTATATAAGTCCACTTGTTAGACCTTTATCATAAGTGTTTGTATTTATGGGCTTATAGGTGGCTTGCCAAAACGGATATTTCAAATGCAACAACTCGCAATGTGTCTTCAAGGCGTATATCTGCGATGGGAAAGACGATTGCGGGGATGGCTCTGACGAGGACAACCGACATGCCTGCGGTCCTCCAATATTCAGGTTGATTATATAAATTTCATAATTAAATAACTCATTCCTTCAAAGAAAATATTAGGCAACTTCCACTGCGCCTATGACATACTCCATCCCAACAACACGCAGTATCCCACTCAGTTATGACAGGTGCTCGTTGATACGTGTCAGAATTTACCACCTTATACATAGATAAATCTATTAGTTATTTATATTTATTTGCACTCTTATCCATAAAAAGCCATGCTCTCGAAGGTCTTTTCACTCCCTTGCCTGCCTTTTAACGTTAGTCAGTTTGAGGTTTTACATATCTTTTTCAGCGAATTTTCGAGGAAAATATTTCAAACTTGAACTTCCTAAAGGTTTTTATACCAAAATCCTGAATGCACTGCCAAAATCATAATATATTATATGGTTACGCAGGCGTCATTCCCGACGATAACCATCAATATATTCGAGATAAAATGTTCAAATTTGCACAAACATCTGTCTTGGAAATAGAAAGGCTGGGTTCGTAGTTGGGCAGAATCGGGTCACTCTATGGGGTGTGTGGTGCTTAAGTCACTCTAAGGGATGTGTAGTTTTGAGGAGGGAAAATTATCAAAAAATTCGAAAAATGAAAGATCCTATCAAATGATACCTCATTGTAATGGATTTTTTCACGCTGAACAAGATGGTGAAGTTAGAATGGCGATATCTTACTCCGTTCTCAAGCTGGAGCACTTTGAAGACTTGAGATGTTCTTCATGGTTGATCTGCTCTCATCTGATAACGGAATGAGATACATACCGCCATTCTGACTTCACCTTCGTGTTCAACGTTAAAAATCTATAAACTGAGGTGTTATAACACCAAGTATACTCGGCAAAAAACGGAAACAAAATTTGTGATAAAACCAGTAAAACAGAGACATTTTACATAAAACCAGTCATTTCTTCGAAAATTCGCTCTTATAGCCATGCTGCATTAAATTGTTAAATTTAGATCAACATGAAATAGATAGCTCGTCAGAAATATTGCGGTTTTTCGAGAAACAAGATTTCTACGCCAAACATGAGAGTTTTTACAATTTATACAGGTTCAGCTAATGATGTGAATGCTTGTTTACAGATGCCCTCACGGACAGTGGCAATGCCCTGGTGTATCAGAAAGGTGTGTCAACAATACCCAAGTGTGTGATGGTAAACCTGATTGTCCCAACGAATCTGATGAAGGGGAAGGTTGTGATCTTGAAGCCTGTGACCATCGAACACCTCTGTGTGCGCAGGGCTGCATGCAAACTCCTCTGGTTCGTTGATTTTCCTTATAGTTTTCGAAATTTCGAATTGTGTCAAACATTTCGAACAACGAAATGATTGAAACCCCAACCTTTGAAACATTGTATCGTAGATTGTAGTTTGTTGGTCTTCTACTCGTCCTCAGATAAGTAGTTTACTATCAATTTATTTACCTCTTGAATTATGTCCAGGGATCCCTTTGCACGTGTCCTGAAGGAGAAACGCTGAACACCAACGATTCACTCACCTGCCTTGATCTGGACGAGTGTCAACCTCCCGGTCTGTGCTCTCAAGTTTGCACAAACGTGAAGAAAAGCTACGTCTGCTCCTGTGTTGAGGGTTATGTTTTGGAAAGGGACAACCACACATGCAAAGCAATAAGTACGTTCTACTGATTTCTGTATTAAGTTGGTAGGTACCTGTAAAAGAATGAGATATCTCACCGTGCAATTATTCAAAGAAATTAGAATTCTGACGTTCTTGGATCTCGTGGACAAAGTAACAACGATCAAGGCATTCAAACTTATTAAAGAAAATGAAATTTCCTTCCTCAAAGGAGTAACCAGAGCCAGAAATCGCTTCATTGCGTCGCCCTTTAGAAAGACTGTACGTGGCCTGCTGCTGGCTTTTGATTTTAGGGGAGTTAAATAATTTAACTCCCCTAAAATCAAAAGCCAGCAGCATAATGGTACAATTATTGTACAATTAGGTACCTTGTTTTATGCAAATACTTTTTTATTCATGTACATATAATATAAATGTAAATACATAAACACATACATACATGCAACATTTTTGGCTAAGTGGATTCGCGAAATCCACCTATTAAAAAAACCACCTGTAGTGTATTAACTGAAAATAAGAGACGAAACGAATATATTGACGTGCAGCTTTTATTCATGCCATTAACTAATTTGTAGGTTAACAATTTATAACAATATGGAAGGTAATCAAAACATGAGTAAGGTATCACAAGGAGGTGGTTGTGGTATTTGTGGTGGTTGAAGACACTACACCACCTTTATTGATGTACCTACTAATGTTTTTTTGTACTTAATTTTATTAACCAATCATTCTTATATTTATTTATGCTTCCAACTACCGTTTACATTACTAACAGCTATAAAAAGTAGAGAAACCATGTATAATATAGCTTTATTTTTTATAGCTTTTATATGATGGATTTACCCTCAAAACCCACTACCGACTGTTTTTGGTTACCTGCCGTTTTTTAGAGAACGGCTAAGAATACAAATACCCTTCAGATTTCAAATGAAAGCCAATTAAATTTACTACAACTTCATATCTCATAATATTTGACGAGGGATGAGTATTTTAGAAGATATTCCTTTAATAAAATGACCATTTTGAGAATTTTTCACTTTTTGGAATAAATGGCCTTTTTTTGAAAGGATGTATCTTGAGAACGAAGAATCGTATAAATCCCGCTCTGGTACCAAATCGTAGCAAAGTTAGTCTTCTTTTAAAGTTAATGAGGTAACCATACCCGTCAGACCAATTCTTCATGGACGTACGGAACAAAAACCGAAAAAAATGCGAAAATGTCATGGTTTTTGGCTATAAAGGCCATTTCGCGAGGTCTTAGAAAGTTGGGAATCTTGATTATTTCTACTGGTTGACGTCCTAACAACATATCAAAAAATCAGAACGACCGGTTTTCTTGCAAGCACATCTTGACTGGACTAAAATTTAGTTTAGCACAGGCATAACCTACAGTGGGGAGTAGCATTTGGCGTCATGCTCTTGTTTATGAGATGTACTTATATACATTTTTTGAATAAATGCATTATTATTTTTTAAAAAAACCTGCTGACTGCAACAACGTAACCGAAGCTTCTGCAAGAGGTTCACTGCAAATTGTCGTCCTAACGTGTCTTTATGTATACAATTTCGTTTTATTTTTCTCGTTTCTGCTCGATTTAATGTCGATCCTCCCTTTTCAGATCATTCCGCCGCATACCTCATCATTTCCAACAGGCATTCGATCCTTGTGGCTGATCTCAACGAACAAGGATTGGAAAGGGTGCCGATCATTGTTGAAAACGTTGTAGCGACCACCAGTAACATGCACACCGGAACTATTTTCTGGTCCGACATGAAGCTCAAGAAAATCTCTCGATTGGATCGAGGATACGAGCCCCAAGATGTGAGTCCCTCCCCTGTGAATCACACTGTCAGTATTGATCGGAGGACTTTGGTTTGGACAAATCTGATGTTCTGACGTATTTGCAGGTCATTTGGTCTGGATTGGATCTTGTCGAAGGGTTGGCTTACGATTGGATAGGTGGGAATATTTACTGGTTGGACTCCAGACTGAATACTATCGAAGTAGCTAAAGAAAATGGAACAAACCGTGTAGTACTACTGAAAGAGAATATCACGCAGCCAAGAGGAATGATGTTGGATCCTAGTCCAGGGTAAGATGTTTTTCTTATCCACAGTACAGTAGACCAGTCGTTATTTTTCGAAATTGATAATATATTTTCGTTCCTTTTGCGAGAGCAAGCTATTTGGCCGTGTGCAAACAGACCTGTCCAACGCACCAAAGTGCCCCAAGGGCTTAAAGGCACCCGGGATAACAGTATGTGATTTTCATTAAGTAAAAGCGTTTCTGGGGTAAACCGGTCGAGGTACAACCCTTTTGAGAGTGATCAAATATCATGCCAAACGCACGGTGAAGCTCATGAAAGAGTATAATAATGGAAGAGTTAAGGTGGAGTTATCATACCAGCAGATCCTGGTTAATGAACATGATATCAGTGCACAGCTATATTAGTGCACAGCATATCAGCGCACGCTGAAAAAACTCCGTACTAATAGCGCAAAATACGAAAGTAAAAACGGTGGTTTTGGAGAAATCTTAAAATTTCAGACTTTGGCAATTGTTTCATCAATCCGTCTCGAAAAATTGGATTTCATATCAGGGGGATAGGAAATTTAACGCTCTTCCCAACGGTATCCTACACTTTTATTGTACAAATTAATTTAAGGGAGTTAGAGCAGTTTTACTGAGACAAGGTCAAAAACACGAAAAAATCTTAAAAGTGAAAAAAAAAAAAAAAATCAGTTTTTTAGTTGAGTGATGAAAAACTCTACGAACCATTTTTTTGTTGCAAATTAGCTGTAGAATTGATTCCTTGAGTTTGTCCCATAATTACTGTAGACACCCTGTATATCATCAATCTCGAAAAATAACGACTGGTTCAGTAATTATATTAATATACACGTACTCAAATATTAATTTTGTTTTGTAAAGACACAAATAAACCTGTAGTTACTCACAGTTCCATTGTCTTCTAGAACCCGTTGGTTGTTCTGGACGGACTGGGGTGAGAACCCAAGGATCGAACGAGTGGGAATGGACGGAACCAACCGAAGCGTCATCATATCCACTAAAATCTACTGGCCCAACGGCCTCACTTTAGATGTGGCCAACAAACGAGTTTACTTTGCCGATTCCAAATTGGACTTTATCGATTACTGTAATTACGACGGTTCCGAAAGGTACCAAGTGATTGCTGGCAGCCATTACCTCCTGCACCCTCACTCGATGACGCTTTTTGAAGACATAGTTTACTGGACAGATCGGCAATTAAACAGGGTAATCGATCATATATCATTTCTACTACAACAACATCTAAAATCCTGCCATGAGTATTTCAGCGAATTTACGAAGAAAATGAAGCTATAATAGCTGTGCAAATTTGAAATTTTAATCTCGAATCTAAAAATGTTTCGCAAATTCGAGTTTTAAAATTTTTGGACCGAGAACAATTATTGTATCAGCGTGAAAAAAACCTTTAAAATGAGGTGTCACTTGTCAGACTTTCATTTTTGGAATTAATGGGTAATATTTCCCCCCTTAAAACTCCCCTAAACACCCCTTAGAGTCTAAAAATCTATAAACTGAGGTGTTACTTGGTAAATGGGAACAAAATTTGTTATAAAACCAGGGAAATTGAGACATTGTACAAAAATGCAGTTATTTCTTCGAAAATTCGCTCTTATAGCCATGCTGAGTGACTGGTTTTTTTAATGATCTTCAGAATTATGATCAGAATCAACTGAATTGAATAAAATTTGGTGTTATTCATTTCATGATATTTTCAATAGATTTGTTGAAACGCCAAAAAATATTTAAAGGAACAGTCCTCAAAGGCTACCTGACGGTTTCCGTATAAAATTCGCTCTTATAGCCATGCTGCCATACTGTTGATTTTTTTTTTTTTTTTTTTTTTTTCATATTCTAAAATCAAAACTAACAATTGTGTCTCTCACAGGTGCTCTCAGCGCATAAATACAAAGGAAAGAATCAGACGGTCGTGTCACATTTGATTTCACAACCACTCAGCATTCACGTTCACCATGCCTCGCTCCAGCCTCTGTCACCAAACCCTTGTGCTAACGCGACCTGCAGCCAACTCTGTCTATTATCTCCTTCCTCCAGTACCGGCTACACGTGCAAATGCATGCCTGGATTCAAGCTGATGGATGGTGGCAAGTGCCAGGAAGGTACGAACAATTAAACGAAATTAAGATGTTATTAAACGAAATTGAGATGTGGCTACGCGGCTCACTTTAATATTTATGTTTATGTATTCCAATGTCGTGTTGGCGAATATTAATTGTAATTGTTGCGTTTGGCAGCTGAAACTGCGCTGCTCCTGGTGATGAAAGGTGCTCAGATCGTGGACGTCTCTTTGACCCCTGGCGACCGAACATCTGGATTCCTAGTTCCTGTTGTGGGCATCAATTATGGCGTTCAAGTTGAATACGATAGGAAAACTGACTCTCTCTTCTGGGTCGAGGCTAAAGAAGAAGATGGTGACAATGTAAGCCAATTCGAATACTAGATAAGGTACAATTTAGGCTCCTACTCAACGTAGGAGTTGTTCATGGCACCTCCACTATTACTGGAGGTGAGAGAATGGAGGGGCGTAGCGTCAGGGGATTCCCCACAAAATGAAGAATGTAGGAAGAAGTTGCTTTGAATCACGAATCCAATGACTGTGACCGGCATGGCCAAAGCCAAGTCACCTGAGAAGAAGAAGAAGAAGAATGACAAATATCGGATTTCAGTGAGGCCACCTACCATTTGAGGCCTCAGGGGAACCGCAAGATTCTAGTGGGTGCCCATGACGTCATCCTACAGCTTGAATATTAGTTGTTCGTGTATTGTTTGTAGTTTCTAGTTTCATTTATAGTTCTAATTGTTCGTTTTTATGGTCCTAAAATGGATGGTAGCTGCACCAACGAATTGTTCAGCGGTCGTTTAGTTTGCAAAATTTCAGCGAAAAATTCGACAGGTGCCAGATCTCAAGGGCTCGTGAGTATAGGTACTCAACATTTTAATGTTGAGAACTACAATAGATACCAATGTTTATCAGGGTGTAATTCAAAAAACCTTTTATTTTGTTTTCATCTGAATAAACATCATGGTGTAAAGGCTTTTCTAGTACTAAGTCTAAACTTGTCAAAAGCTGCTCAAAAACAACAGTGTTTCCTCACATAGTTTCCTCTGTTTCTTTATTAAAATTCATTCATTTTTTCAAAATTCATTTTAGGGTGAGATGGGAGGAGTTTGAGGGAGGGGTGTTGAATTGCGTGCGGTACCATCATGTCCAGGGCCACGCTACGCTCCTGAGGTAGGATAAGTGTATCTAAGTGTTCCTGAATTGAAGGCAGCCTGTAGGTACATTCATGAACTTCTACCTTCTCAAAATACCCTGATGTTGCTTGTAGTGTTGGTGATTAGTAATCACTGATTAGTACAAAAATGTCCTGTGGAAACTCCTCCAATCCGTGTTTGTATCCCAGAAAATCTGATTCGCGCAATGCTCCTCAATTTCAGCTTTTATTCATTAATTTTCCACCATTAACGATCTTTGCAGTGCACAATCTACACCACACCGTACAGAGGAGGCAACAAGACTGAATTCTTGGGAATGGATTCTGGTATCGTCGGTTCTCCCTACGTCATTGCATTCGATTGGCTCGGCCGCAACCTTTTCATTGGAAATCGACTTGCTTCCGAATTCGAGGTCGTCAAAGTTGATGGCAAATGGAAATACCGCTATTCTATTTTGGCCAATGCCGGTAACGAGACTTCCGTATCTAAACCGAGATCTATGTGTTTGGACCCCAGTCAAGGGTGAGTACCTTGCTATGCTACTTCTCCCTCACAGTACTGAAGTATTGAAAATATATCATGTATATTAATGGAGTATTCATGTTCTTCTCGTGGTCATTTTGCATGTATACGACTCAGTTTTCCTATACCTACACATGCAATAGCAACCTCTTCCCACAATATGCACAGTTCTTTGCGTTCACAACTCATTCCCAGTTTGACTTGTATTGCTGCTAATACATGAACAAATTTACAGGAAGAACAAAATAAGTACCTATTCCAGGTTATAGAAACAAAAGTGAAGTGGGCGAAAATAATCCAAATTTGTTTTCCCCTATTTCACTCTGACAGTAAGATCTAGTTTTATTTAGGGAGTAATTTTCTTTACAGAAAACTCTTTTGGGTTGATGAAGGTGGCAATGGAGTACCACAAAAAATCGGGCGAGTGAATATGGACGGATCTGATTCTCGCGTTCTCTATAGAGACATTGAACACCCATTGGCCATCACTATTGATCTGGAGACTAGACTACTATACTACAGCACTGAATGGCCTCCTATGGTAAGATATCGTATTGAAGTTGGTCTTGAATTTTTCGATATTTGCTAATATTTATTACTCAATTCACAGAATAAAAACTCTGCAAATTCTTGACACAACGGTTTATTATCTTCCTTGTGCAGATCACCCTTCTGTCTATACCATTTTTACGAAGTATTTGAGTCGACAATTGACCTTCTTGAAGGTCCATTCGAACTCAAATAAACACGTCGAGTCGATATGAAGTCTACTTTTTTTCGTTTTCACGAAGTATTTGAGTCGACAATTGCTCTTCTTGAAGGTCCATTCGAACTCAAATAAACACGTCGAGTCGATATGAAGTCAACTTTTTTTCGTTTTCACGAAGTATTTGAGTCGACAATTGCTCTTCTTGAAGGTCCATTCGAACTCAAATAAACACGTCGAGTCGATATGAAGTCAACTTTTTTTCGTTTTCACGAAGTATTTGAGTCGACAATTGCTCTTCTTGAAGGTCCATTCGAACTCAAATAAACACGTCGAGTCGATATGAAGTCAACTTTTTATCGTTTTCACGAAGTATTTGAGTCGACAAGTGCTCTTCTTGAAGGTCCATTCGAACTCAAAGAAACACCTCGAGTCGATATGAAGTCAACTTGTTTTCGTTTTCACGAAGTATTTGAGTCGACAATTGCTCTTCTTGAAGGTCCATTCGAACTCAAATAAACACGTCGAGTCGATATGAAGTCTACTTTTTTTCGTTTTCACGAAGTATTTGAGTCGACAATTGCTCTTCTTGAAGGTCCATTCGAACTCAAATAAACACCTCGAGTCGATATGAAGTCAACTTTTTATCGTTTTCACGAAGTATTTGAGTCGACAATTGCTCTTCTTGAAGGTCCATTCGAACTCAAAGAAACACGTCGAGTCGATATGAAGTCAACTTTTTTTCGTTTTCACGAAGTATTTGAGTCGACAATTGCTCTTCTTGAAGGTCCATTCGAACTCAAATAAACACGTCGAGTCGATATGAAGTCACCTTTTTATCGTTTTCACGAAGTATTTGAGTTGACAATTGCTCTTCTTGAAGGTCCATTCGAACTCAAAGAAACACGTCGAGTCGATATGAAGTCAACTTTTTTTCGTTTTCACGAAGTATTTGAGTCGACAATTGCTCTTCTTGAAGGTCCATTCGAACTCAAATAAATACCTCGAGTCGATATGAAGTCAACTTTTTTTGTTTTCACGAAGTATTTAATCAGACAATTGCTCTTCTTGAAGGTCCATTCGAACTCAAATAAACACGTCGAGTCGATATGAAGTCAACTTTTTTTTCGTTTTCACGAAGTATTTGAGTCGACAATTGCTCTTCTTGAAGGTCCATTCGAACTCAAATAAACACGTCGAGTCGATATGAAGTCAACTTTTTTTCGTTTTCACGAAGTATTTGAGTCGACAATTGCTCTTCTTGAAGGTCCATTCGAACTCAAATAAACACGTCGAGTCGATATGAAGTCAACTTTTTTGGTTTATTATCTTCGATAATGAACCATTGGAATCGCCCAAAGAAAAAATTTTTTTAACCCCCCCTCAAAATTTGTTGGTTTACGTTTCAAGATACGTAGATTCAGAAAATCGAATAAAAAAAAATCCGTCCGTCCGCCGTACGCCGTACGCCGTCCGCCGTTCGCGCCACTTTGCCCAGTTAGCGTTGAGTTAAAATTACGAAATTTTTTTTATGGGTTTCGACCAACCCCACAATGGTCCTCGAAACTTTTCATAACCCTAGGTCAAGGGGAAGGGGTTCAAAACGAATTTTGAAATTTTGAAAATTTCATATCTCGAAAAATTCCCATCAAACGGTATGTTTTTTATTTCATATTTAGATAGAGTTTGTTCCGTAGAATTTTTTAAGACCATCCGCAGCTTTGTACGACCAGCCGTTCGTTCACAATGACGGCTCAAAGATTGTGCCTCACAACACGATCGTGACTCAAACTGTTGAAATACAGGTCCATTTTCATACTAACAAGCTCTTTGGAACATCATATGGCTCAAGTGATGTCGAGTTTGTTGTTCTGAGGTGCGTTTCGTGCTACGGAAATGAAGGTAATTTCGAATGTTTGTTGGTAGGTACTTCTTTTATAGAAAAATTATTACCGACGTAGTATTAAAAACCTCGGAATTATATCGTATTAATTAATCATAATTAATAATAATTATTATTAATAATAAATATGAATTATTAATACCTAACAATAAATTATAATATTTTTCACTAGGTACTTGATAAAATTGTTAATAATTAGTGATAATTTATAATAATAATAATTATTAATAATGATTAATAATTAATTATTAATCTAACATTTAGGATCTAGACATTTAGACCTAGTGATCTAGACAGAAGGGTGATCTGTACAAAGAAGATAATGAACCGTTGTGTCAAGAATTTGCAGAGTTTGGTTTATCCAATGGTCTTCGATAATGAACCATTGGAATCGCCCAAAGAAAAAAAAAATTTAACCCCCCCTCAAAATTTGTTGGTTTACGTTTCAAGATACGTAGATTCAGAAAATCGAATAAAAAAAAATCCGTCCGTCCCCCGTCCGCCGTCCGAGGCACTTTGCCCAGTTAGCTTTGAGTTAAAATGACGAAATTTGGTTTCTGGGTTTGGACCAGCCCCACAATGATCCTCGAAACTTTTCATAACCCTAGGTCAAGGGGAATGGGTTCAAAACGAATTTTGAAATTTTGAAAATTCCATATCTCGAAAGATTCCCATCAAACGGTATGTTTTTTATTTCATATTTAGATAGAGTTTGTTCCGTAGATATTTTTAAGACCATCCGCAGCTTTGTACGACCAGCCGTTCGTTCACAATGACGGCTCAAAGATTGTGCCTCACAACACGATCGTGAATCAAACTGTTGAAATACAGGTCCATTTTTATACTAAAAGCTCTTTGGAACATCATATGGCTTAAGTGATGTCGAGTTTATTGTTCTGAGGTGCGTTTCGTGCTGCGGAAATGAAGGTAATTTCGAATGTTTGTTGGTAGGTACTTCTTATATAAAAAAATTATTACCGACGTAGTATTAAAAACCCCAGAATTATATCGTATTAATTAATCATAATTAATAATAATTATTATTAATAATAAATACCAATTATTAATACCTAACAATAAATTATAATAATTTTCACTAGGTACTTGATAAAATTGATAATAATAATTAATCTAACATTTAGGATCTAGACATTTAGACCTAGTGATCTAGACAGAAGGGTGATCTGTACAAAGAAGATAATGAACCGTTGTGTCAAGAATTTACAGAGTTTTTCGTTTTCACGAAGTATTTGAGTCGACAATTGCTCTTCTTGAAGGTCCATTCGAACTCAAATAAACACGT
Organism: Stenodema calcarata; assembly: GCA_963920205.1. Lineage (NCBI taxonomy): Eukaryota > Metazoa > Arthropoda > Insecta > Hemiptera > Miridae > Stenodema > Stenodema calcarata. Next base: position 20,493,878 of record OY986060.1, read on the forward strand.
CGAGTCGATAATATCGACTTCATATTATGAAGTCAACTTTTTATCGTTTTCACGAAGTATTTGAGTCGACAATTGCTCTTCTTGAAGGTCCATTCGAACTCAAATAAACACCTCGAGTCGATATGAAGTCAACTTTTTATCGTTTTCACGAAGTATTTGAGTCGACAATTGCTCTTCTTGAAGGTCCATTCGAACTCAAATAAACACGTCGAGTCGATATGAAGTCACCTTTTTATCGTTTTCACGAAGTATTTGAGTTGACAATTGCTCTTCTTGAAGGTCCATTCGAACTCAAAGAAACACGTCGAGTCGATATGAAGTCAACTTTTTTTCGTTTTCACGAAGTATTTGAGTCGACAATTGCTCTTCTTGAAGGTCCATTCGAACTCAAATAAACACCTCGAGTCGATATGAAGTCAACTTTTTATCGTTTTCACGAAGTATTTGAGTCGACAATTGCTCTTCTTGAAGGTCCATTCGAACTCAAAGAAACACGTCGAGTCGATATGAAGTCAACTTTTTTTCGTTTTCACGAAGTATTTGAGTCGACAATTGCTCTTCTTGAAGGTCCATTCGAACTCAAATAAACACGTCGAGTCGATATGAAGTCACCTTTTTATCGTTTTCACGAAGTATTTGAGTTGACAATTGCTCTTCTTGAAGGTCCATTCGAACTCAAAGAAACACGTCGAGTCGATATGAAGTCAACTTTTTTTCGTTTTCACGAAGTATTTGAGTCGACAATTGCTCTTCTTGAAGGTCCATTCGAACTCAAATAAATACCTCGAGTCGATATGAAGTCAACTTTTTTTTGTTTTCACGAAGTATTTAATCAGACAATTGACCTTCTTGATGGTCCATTCGAACTCAAAGAAACACCTCGAGTCGATATGAAGTCAACTTTTTTTCGTTTTCACGAAGTATTTGAGTCGACAATTGCTCTTCTTGAAGGTCCATTCGAACTCAAATAAACACGTCGAGTCGATATGAAGTCTACTTTTTTTCGTTTTCACGAAGTATTTGAGTCGACAATTGCTCTTCTTGAAGGTCCATTCGAACTCAAATAAACACGTCGAGTCGATATGAAGTCTACTTTTTATCGTTTTCACGAAGTATTTGAGTCGACAATTGCTCTTCTTGAAGGTCCATTCGAACTCAAATAAACACGTCGAGTCGATATGAAGTCTACTTTTTTTCGTTTTCACGAAGTATTTGAGTCGACAATCGCTCTTCTTGAAGGTCCATTCGAACTCAAATAAACACGTCGAGTCGATATGAAGTCTACTTTTTTTCGTTTTCACGAAGTATTTGAGTCGACAATTGCTCTTCTTGAAGGTCCATTCGAACTCAAATAAACACCTGGAGTCGATATGAAGTCAACTTTTTATCGTTTTCACGAAGTATTTGAGTCGACAATTGCTCTTCTTGAAGGTCCATTCGATCTCAAATAAACACCTCGAGTCGATATGAAGTCAACTTTTTATCGTTTTCACGAAGTATTTGAGTCGACAATTGCTCTTCTTGAAGGTCCATTCGAACTCAAATAAACACGTCGAGTCGATATGAAGTCTACTTTTTTTCGTTTTCACGAAGTATTTGAGTCGACAATTGCTCTTCTTGAAGGTCCATTCGAACTCAAATAAACACGTCGAGTCGATATGAAGTCTACTTTTTTTCGTTTTCACGAAGTATTTGAGTCGACAATTGCTCTTCTTGAAGGTCCATTCGAACTCAAATAAACACGTCGAGTCGATATGAAGTCTACTTTTTTTCGTTTTCACGAAGTATTTGAGTCGACAATTGCTCTTCTTGAAGGTCCATTCGAACTCAAAGAAACACATCGAGTCGATATGAAGTCAACTTTTTTTCGTTTTCACGAAGTATTTGAGTCGACAATTGCTCTTCTTGAAGGTCCATTCGAACTCAAATAAACCCCTCGAGTCGATATGAAGTCAACTTTTTTTCGTTTTCACGAAGTATTTGAGTCGACAATTGCTCTTCTTGAAGGTCCATTCGAACTCAAATAAACCCCTCGAGTCGATATGAAGTCAACTTTTTTTCGTTTTCACGAAGTATTTGAGTCGACAATTGCTCTTCTTGAAGGTCCATTCGAACTCAAATAAACACGTCGAGTCGATATGAAGTCTACTTTTTTTCTTTTTCACGAAGTATTTGAGTCGACAATTGCTCTTCTTGAAGGTCCATTCGAACTCAAATAAACACGTCGAGTCGATATGAAGTCTACTTTTTATCGTTTTCACGAAGTATTTGAGTCGACAATTGCTCTTCTTGAAGGTCCATTCGAACTCAAATAAACACGTCGAGTCGATATGAAGTCTACTTTTTTTCGTTTTCACGAAGTATTTGAGTCGACAATCGCTCTTCTTGAAGGTCCATTCGAACTCAAATAAACACGTCGAGTCGATATGAAGTCTACTTTTTTTCGTTTTCACGAAGTATTTGAGTCGACAATTGCTCTTCTTGAAGGTCCATTCGAACTCAAATAAACACCTGGAGTCGATATGAAGTCAACTTTTTATCGTTTTCACGAAGTATTTGAGTCGACAATTGCTCTTCTTGAAGGTCCATTCGATCTCAAATAAACACCTCGAGTCGATATGAAGTCAACTTTTTATCGTTTTCACGAAGTATTTGAGTCGACAATTGCTCTTCTTGAAGGTCCATTCGAACTCAAATAAACACGTCGAGTCGATATGAAGTCTACTTTTTTTCGTTTTCACGAAGTATTTGAGTCGACAATTGCTCTTCTTGAAGGTCCATTCGAACTCAAATAAACACGTCGAGTCGATATGAAGTCTACTTTTTTTCGTTTTCACGAAGTATTTGAGTCGACAATTGCTCTTCTTGAAGGTCCATTCGAACTCAAATAAACACGTCGAGTCGATATGAAGTCTACTTTTTTTCGTTTTCACGAAGTATTTGAGTCGACAATTGCTCTTCTTGAAGGTCCATTCGAACTCAAAGAAACACATCGAGTCGATATGAAGTCAACTTTTTTTCGTTTTCACGAAGTATTTGAGTCGACAATTGCTCTTCTTGAAGGTCCATTCGAACTCAAATAAACCCCTCGAGTCGATATGAAGTCAACTTTTTTTCGTTTTCACGAAGTATTTGAGTCGACAATTGCTCTTCTTGAAGGTCCATTCGAACTCAAATAAACCCCTCGAGTCGATATGAAGTCAACTTTTTTTCGTTTTCACGAAGTATTTGAGTCGACAATTGCTCTTCTTGAAGGTCCATTCGAACTCAAAGAAACACGTCGAGTCGATATGAAGTCACCTTTTTTTTGTTTTCACGAAGTATTTGAGTCGACAATTGCTCTTCTTGAAGGTCCATTCGAACTCAAAGAAACACCTCGAGTCGATATGAAGTCAACTTTTTATCGTTTTCACGAAGTATTTGAGTCGACAATTGCTCTTCTTGAAGGTCCATTCGAACTCAAAGAAACACCTCGAGTCGATATGAAGTCAACTTTTTTTCGTTTTCACGAAGTATTTGAGTCGACAATTGCTCTTCTTGAAGGTCCATTCGAACTCAAATAAACACCTCGAGTCGATATGAAGTCAACTTTTTTTTGTTTTCACGAAGTATTTAATCAGACAATTGCTCTTCTTGAAGGTCCATTCGAACTCAAATAAACACGTCGAGTCGATATGAAGTCTACTTTTTTTCGTTTTCACGAAGTATTTGAGTCGACAATTGCTCTTCTTGAAGGTCCATTCGAACTCAAATAAACCCCTGGAGTCGATATGAAGTCAACTTTTTTTCGTTTTCACGAAGTATTTGAGTCGACAATCGCTCTTCTTGAAGGTCCATTCGAACTCAAATAAACACCTCGAGTCGATATGAAGTCTACTTTTTTTCGTTTTCACGAAGTATTTGAGTCGACAATCGCTCTTCTTGAAGGTCCATTCGAACTCAAATAAACACCTCGAGTCGATATGAAGTCAACTTTTTATCGTTTTCACGAAGTATTTGAGTCGACAATTGCTCTTCTTGACGGTCCATTCGAACTCAAATAAACACCTCGAGTCGATATGAAGTCAACTTTTTTTCGTTTTCACGAAGTATTTGAGCAGACAATTGCTCTTCTTGAAGGTCCATTCGAACTCAAATAAACTCTGATAATTCTTGACACAACGGTTCATTATCTTCTTTGTACAGATCACCCTTCTGTCTAGATCACTAGGTCTAAATGTCTAGATCCTATATGTTAGATTAATTATTATTATCAATTTTATCAAGTACCTAGTGAAAATTATTATAATTTATTGTTAGGTATTAATAATTCGTATTTATTATTAATTATAATTATTATTAATTATGATTAATTAATACGATATAATTCTGGGGTTTTTAATACTACGTCGGTAATAATTTTTAACATGAATAATGTTTTTGCGGTGGCCTACCAGAGTTGAAAAGCGTAACGAAGTCTTTTTAATTATTTTCACGTACAACCGAGCCGTTTCTAGGGGAATGAAACTTCTTTAGTTTTCAACGGACAAAAATCGTTCTCCATTCGTTGGAAAGCCTTTATTCGTTGGAAAATGGACCTGTATTTCAACAGTTTGATTCACGATCGTGTTGTGAGCCGTCATTGTAAACGAACGGCTGGTCGTACAAAGCTGCGGATGGTCTTGAAAAATTCTACGGAACAAACTCTATCTAAATATGAAATAAAATACATACCGTTCAATATGAATTTTTCGAGATATGAGATTTTCAAATTTTCAAAATTCGTTTTGAACCCCTTCCCCTTGACCTAGGGTTATGAAAAGTTTCGAGGACCATTGTGGGGTTGGTCGAAACCCATAAAAAAAATTTCGTAATTTTAACTCAACGCTAACTGGGCAAAGTGCCGCGGACGGCGTACGGCGGACGGACAGATTTTTTTTTATTCGATTTTCTGAATCTACGTATCTTGAAACGTAAACCAACAAATTGTGAGGGGGGTTAATTTTTTTTTTCTTTGGGCAATTCCAATGGTTCATTATCGAAGATAATAAACCAAAATGAAGTACGAGGTACGGGGTGTGGGAGGGGGCGCAGAGACAGAGAGGTCTCGTCGTATGACGCACTAGTCGGCCTCCTGCCAGCCGTATTACGTCATACGCTCGTGCGTCATAGGCTCTGACGTACTTGTTGGCCTCCTGCCAGCCGTCTTACGTCATACGCTCGTGCGTCATAGGCTCTGACGCACTTGTTGGTCTCCTGCCAGCCGTCTTACGTCATACGCTTGTGCGTCATAGACTCTGACGTACTTGTTGGCCTCCTGCCAGCCGTCTTACGTCATACGCTCGTGCGTCATAGGCTCTGACGCACTTGTTGGTATCCTGCCAGCCGTATTACGTCATACGCTCGTGCGTCATAGGCTCTGACGCACTAGTTAGCCTCCTGCCAGCCGTCTTACGTCATACCCTCGTGCGTCATAGGCTCTGTCACTCTAGTTGGCCTCCTGCCAGCCGTCTTACGTCATACGCTCGTGCGTCTTAGGCTCTGACGTACTTGACGAACATCATATGGCTTAAGTGATGTCGAGTTTGTTGTTCTGAGGTGCGTTTCGTGCTACGGAAATGAAGGTAATTCCGAATGTTTGTTGGTAGGTACTCCTTTTATAGAAAAATTATTACCGACGTAGTATTAAAAACCCCAGAATTATATCGTATTAATTAATCATAATTAATAACAATTATTATTAATAGTAAATACGAATTATTAATACCTAACAATAAATTATAATAATTTTCACTAGGTACTTGATAAAATTGTTAATAATTAGTGATAATTGATAATAATAATTAATCTAACATTTAGGATCTAGACATTTAGACCTAGTGATCTAGACAGAAGGGTGATCTGTACAAAGAAGATAATGAACCGTTGTGTCAAGAATTTGCAGAGTTTTTTCGCATTCAAACCTCATTTCCTCTGTTAATTCAATCACACAATTTTTTTATATGAGTCGTTTAGAAAGCTGACCTTTTGATGCATGTTTTGGCATTCCTTCACGATTCTGCTATGAGAATTAATAAGATCACCAAGGTTTTAAAAAACAGGTGATTTTGAGATTTAGATAAAATTCACTTTTCAGACTCCATTTTCACTCTTTAGTTCTTCCTAAAAATAAGTTGTTAGGCATCAACTAGGCAGAAAATTCAACGCTCTTTCCAACGGTAACCTCAGATTTGAAAGTCAGTGAAAATTAAAGGAGTTATGACAATTTTAGTGAAGTAGACAACACGAGATAAAAAATTCAAAAGTGGGAAAATTCAGATTTTGAGTGGATTAAAAAAAGTCTTAGAGACACTTTTGGTCAGAAATTGAATGTAGAACACGTAGGAGAGCTGTCGGATACACATGATTTTTGGCGTCTTTTGGAAGTGGATTTCGGGTGGTCTGAAACGGATTTTGGTATAAAAATTGTGCGGAAATTCGAGTTTTAAAAATTTTGGGCCGAGAACAGTAGCTTCTTTTTCTTCGAAAATTCGCTAAAAACAGAGAGGTTGAACAGCCATGTTTTTAGCCCGTTCTTTCGATTTTCAGATTGGAGTGATGGACACAGACGGTAACAACCGGCGAACTCTGGTGAGCGACACTGATATTGCACTCCCTAAAGCGATAGCCGTTCATCAGAAGTACTTGTACTACATGGATCCACGTCATGAGAAATTGGAGAGAGTGGATGTGGAAACTGGCAAAGGCAACCAGCTAATCATGGATAATGAGCCTGATCTCAAAACCTTCACAATATTCAAGAAAAGGCCAAGTAAGTCTTTCATTATATAAAAATAATGATCTCTTAAATGAATTCTCTGTAATGAAGGGTTGATTAATGAATTATTACAGGAGCACCAATTAATTAATACAACCTATTTATTTTCACAGTAACTCAACATCCGTGCCTCACAAACAATGGAGGCTGTGATCAATTGTGTATCCCAGCAGAGAACAACCAACGCGTCTGTCAATGTTCCACTGGATACAAGAAGGAAGACACTGGTTGTGGCAGTTACAAGGTTTATGCTGTTGTTACTCAATTGGATATCATTCGCGGCTACAGCCTCAAAGACCACCACGAAGCTATTGTTCCAATTTCTGGACCAGGTAACGAACCCACGTCATAAGTGTAAATTAATTGTTTCTTGAAACATCATTAAAATTAACTTGTAACATCATTATGGACATCGTTGAAACACCAAGAACAAGGGCACAACTCGAAAAACATGATTTTCGGAAAATTGCGTCTAAAGTTGGCCATATGGGCCAATAACTGTTCCACTCCGTAGAAACGCATCTTTAAGTCAAATGTAGATGATATTTTGATTTGTTACCTTCTTACCCGAACACTCAAATATTTTGAAATGTTACCGGTCCCATTAAAGCGTTACCATTGAAATGTGACCTTATATCAATTTATAGCTAACCCACTAATGTAGTTCATTCCCCATTTTTTCTAATGGAAAATTACTACTTGTTGATGTACAATAATTATGGACATAACACAAAATAAATTAAAGCTCATGCTCGGAGCTGCTGCAGGATGAAGTTGGCTGTCTAATTCCTTAAGGCTAATAGAGACGAAATTTTATGCAAGTTTGACTCTTGAAGAACCAATCACGACTTCTCTTATAAAATCTTCATGATCGGGCTATAATTTTTGAAAAAGCACATTTTACTCTATTTAGGTAATAACACAGTATTATTTTGAAGTGGAACATTGTCGAGAAAAAAGTAGTTCCTTGAACCACAAGTGCAAGGAACTTCATTTCCTCACTAGAAACTATAGTGAACCAAATTAAGTAACAATTATTGCAAGTGAGTTAACGAATTATTTAGTAGTTAGTTAGTACTACCTTACATTTTTAATGCATAAAAAAAATTAAAAAAAAAAGCATACCTACTAACCTAATTAACTTCAGGACGAGAAATGAATACAAGAGTAATTCCAGCATCACAACAAAATAATAATATTGCTGACATATAGATACGAAGTTTTGTAGCTGAAGATGATGAGGAAGGTGTTTTCCTGGCACAAGTTTATGATTTTTATGTCACCAAAGAGGCGTTTTACTGAGTTGGCTCTGTCTTATAGTGTTCTCTAGCATTCTCTAGTGATCTCTAGCGGTCTCTAATTGAGGCCACTGAGTTCTCGACTTCCACAGACGTAGTAGACTCCTTCAGCGATGCTGTGCCGGTCGTAACTCCAAAACCGCGTTTTTTGAGTTGTGGCCTTGGTTCTAAGACAGGTGCGACAAGTTGTGTTCGTGACAGTTTTCTGCGGTAATTGAAATTGACAGTTAATTTCCCCACCAGGTCATCACGTTCTGCATGTGGATGTGCATTATTCGGAAAAGTGGATCTACTGGGTGGATTTCAATCCTCGCGGTCCGTGGAACGGCGTGTTTAGAGTCCGACCCAACGGAACAGACCTGCAACACGTCATTCGCGACGGAATCGGCTCAAATGGAATCCGCGGCATAGCCGTCGACTGGATCGCTGGAAACCTGTACTTCACGAACGTTTTCCCTCATGAGAACTACATCGAGGTGTGCTGGCTTGATGGAACGAACCGCAAAGTCCTGCAAAAGGGGCTCATTGACGCTCCTAAAGAACTAGCTGTGAATCCTGTGAAAAGGTACACACGACACTTATGTCCCATCCAACGCGACCATCAGGATTATAGTAAAATAGAGCATATCGTCCCTTAAGATCCCACAAGGACTCAGTTTTTTGGCAAAACTGCTGCGAAATCTCTCAGTCCGTCTTTCTAGTTCATTGATTTGGCCTTTGTTGCTATGCAGGAAACGGCTTCTTCAACATAGAAAAGCCACGATGACCATAAAAAATCCGTTTTTGGTCTCCCCTGAGCAGTTGGGAAAACTGAGTTAGACCTTGTGGGATCTTAAGGGACGATATCTTCTTTTTTAAGTCTTTCAAGACAATGCATTATAATACAATATATTTTGTTCTCTCCTTCAGATTGTTGTATTGGATCGACTATGGACAGTACCCCAGAATCGTCAAAGCGCTATTGGATACGACGAATTCAACTCCCATCGTTTCTTCTGGAATCAGTGTTCCAAGGGATCTCACAATCGATATGCAAACTCACGACGTCTACTGGGTGGACGCCAAGCTGGACACAATTCAGAAAGTTTCATACAGTGGTGGGAACCGTCAGGTACCCTTCTGCCTTTGATATCTCCTCTTTTAAACATTTTTCGGCATTTTAACAAATTTATTGAAAATATTGTGGCTTCAAATTTCATTCAGTTCAGTTGATTCTGATCATAATTGAAGGGCTCAGGGGAAGAACAACCTCAGTCAACTAAAGCTCAATTTGAGAAAATAAGCAATTCCTAATAAGCAAGTTTTCCTTCTCTTAAATTAACCCCAATTAATACTGATTTTTAGATAAGTTTTTCTTAGCTAAGTTTCTTTTTAGATAAGTTTTTCTTCCTGAATTATTCAGGAACTTGTTTTCGCCTTTTCTTGATTAACCCATGTTATAGTACTCTCAACCTGCTACTAGATGGCATCTCAAGCTCATTTTGAGGTAAAACTGGAATCAGGTCGTTTTCCCTCTGAGACCTTCGATTCTGAAGGTAAACCCGTCAGGTAGCCTTCTGCCTTTGATAACTCCTCCTTCAAACATTTTTTCTTGACATTTTAACAAATTTATTGAAAATAATACGAAATGAATAGCTCAAAATTTTATTCAGTTCAGTTGATTCGTGTTATAATTCTGAAGATCATTTAAATGAAAAAATGGTTACCCAAGAATCTGCATCAATAATTTCGTTTTAACAGATCATCAGGCGCAATCTGCCCAGCCCTATGGGAATAGCTATTCGTATGGGTGAAGTCTATTGGGTGGACCGAAATCTTCTGACAGTCTTCAAGGCTTCGAAACTCCCTGGAAATATGTCGCAACCGACGCCTGTTCGAACAGGACTCCAACGCCTCAGAGACATCGCCATTTACGATGTGACCAATCAACCGCTGGACGAATCCAACCCCTGCAAGAGGCTCGGTAAGTAAAGAAGGCCCGAGTTTTCATATCAGCGGTGATTTTACCTAGAAAACAATCACTTGTAACATTTTCAGCATTCTATTTGACGATTCTCTCTTAATGCCTCACAGGAAACGGTGGGTGCGACCAGCTGTGCTTCTCATACCCTCAGGACACGTGGAGCAACCCCTACAAATTCAAATGTGACTGCGCTACAGGGAAACCGACTCAAAACGGCAAGTGCGAGGTTCTGAAAGAGTACCTCGTCTTCTCAACTAGGACCGAGATCCGTGCAATCAACCTCGACCCGCAAGTTACCAGCGTGCCATTCAAACCTATTGTGAGTCTCGTTGATATCATTTTGTCGTAATTATAATATAATAATATTATATACCCTGCATTTTATTATTATATATTATATACCCTCGCAACAGTTCAGGAGCGTGCGACGGTTTTAAACGTAATTGTTTTCTGTACAATTCTGAATAACAGTTGGTCACCAGGTGACCACTGCAGCATGATCTATGCTGTTCCTACTACTCGTATTCCTATAACCTCTGGTTTATGCCTTAATAGCCACATACTTACTCATATTTGCCTGGTTGAAACACCATCGATACCTTCGTAACGCCCTGTTCTTAGCAAGTTGGTCATCAGGTGACCTCAGCAGCATGTTCTATGCTGATTCCTACTATTCGTATTAATAACCTCTGGATTATGCCTTATTAGCCACATACTCGTGTTTGCCTGGTTGAAACACCATCGATACCTTCGTAACGCCCTATTCTTAGCAAGTTGGTCATTAGGTGACCTCAGCAGCATGTTCTATGCTGTTTCCCACTACTCGTATTAATTATCTCTGGTTTATGCCTTAATAGCCACATACTTACTCATATTTGCCTGGTTGAAACACCATCGATACCTTCGTAACGCTCTGTTCTTAGCAAGTTGGTCATCAGGTGACCTCAGCAGCATGTTCTATGCTGTTTCCCACTACTTGTATTAATAACACCATCGATACCTTCGTAACGCTCTGTTCTTAGCAAGTTGGTCATCAGGTGACCTCAGCAGCATGTTCTATGCTGTTTCCCACTACTTGTATTAATAACACCATCGATACCTTCGTAACGCCCTGTTCTTAGCAAGTTGGTCATCAGGTGACCTCAGCAGCATGTTCTATGCTGATTCCTACTATTCGTATTAATAACCTCTGGATTATGCCTTATTAGCCACATACTCGTGTTTGCCTGGTTGAAACACCATCGATACCTTCGTAACGCCCTATTCTTAGCAAGTTGGTCATTAGGTGACCTCAGCAGCATGTTCTATGCTGTTTCCCACTACTTGTATTAATAACACCATCGATACCTTCGTAACGCTCTGTTCTTAGCAAGTTGGTCATCAGGTGACCTCAGCAGCATGTTCTATGCTGTTTCCCACTACTTGTATTAATAACACCATCGATACCTTCGTAACGCCCTGTTCTTAGCAAGTTGGTCATCAGGTGACCTCAGCAGCATGTTCTATGCTGATTCCTACTATTCGTATTAATAACCTCTAGATTATGCCTTATTAGCCACATACTCGTGTTTGCCTGGTTGAAACACCATCGATACCTTCGTAACGCCCTATTCTTAGCAAGTTGGTCATTAGGTGACCTCAGCAGCATGTTCTATGCTGTTTCCCACTACTCGTATTAATTATCTCTGGTTTATGCCTTAATAGCCACATACTTACTCATATTTGCCTGGTTGAAACACCATCGATACCTTCGTAACGCCCTGTTCTTAGCAAGTTGGTCATCAGGTGACCTCAGCAGCATGTTCTATGCTGTTTCCCACTACTTGTATTAATAACACCATCGATACCTTCGTAACGCTCTGTTCTTAGCAAGTTGGTCATCAGGTGACCTCAGCAGCATGTTCTATGCTGTTTCCCACTACTTGTATTAATAACACCATCGATACCTTCGTAACGCTCTGTTCTTAGCAAGTTGGTCATCAGGTGACCTCAGCAGCATGTTCTATGCTGTTTCCCACTACTTGTATTAATAACACCATCGATACCTTCGTAACGCTCTGTTCTTAGCAAGTTGGTCATCAGGTGACCTCAGCAGCATGTTCTATGCTGTTTCCCACTACTTGTATTAATAACACCATCGATACCTTCGTAACGCCCTGTTCTTAGCAAGTTGGTCATTAGGTGACCTCAGCAGCATGTTCTATGCTGTTTCCCACTACTTGTATTAATAACACCATCGATACCTTCGTAACGCCCTATTCTTAGCAAGTTGGTCATTAGGTGACCTCAGCAGCATGTTCTATGCTGTTTCCCACTACTCGTATTAATTATCTCTGGTTTATGCCTTAATAGCCACATACTTACTCATATTTGCCTGGTTGAAACACCATCGATACCTTCGTAACGCTCTGTTCTTAGCAAGTTGGTCATCAGGTGACCTCAGCAGCATGTTCTATGCTGTTTCCCACTACTTGTATTAATAACACCATCGATACCTTCGTAACGCCCTGTTCTTAGCAAGTTGGTCATCAGGTGACCACAGCAGCAAGTTCTATGCTGTTTCCCACTACTCATGAGTTCTCTCACTTCTGATATCCACTTCCACTCAAGTTTGGGATAATGTAGCGGAATCTCAAAGCTGAGATTTTCCAAGTTATCCACTAATTAGTTTTTGACATGTATCACCATAAACCTATATAACAAAGCGCATTCACCGTCTTGTACTTGAGTTGTAGCCATTACTTGTGTGTAGCCATTAACCACTGGGTTATTTTATACAACCGTTTTGTCATTTCTTGTTTGTTCGCCGGCTGCTTAACGGAGAATATTTGTTTAGGCACTGTTTCGGGTAAGACAATTGCACGATTTCCCTTGTTAGTAGAAATCCTTACCTCGTTGTTGTTATACCGTAGAATTGCGATTCTTGGAAGGGAAATCTCCGTCCCCTGAATTATTTAATCAAAGTAACTTTTGAAGTCTCCACAGTAGGAGAAAGGAAGATCGGAACAGTAGGTGTCGCTCATTTACTGGTGACAACCAGGAGGCTAAAACCTCTGGAAATGTCGAAAAACTCTACAATTAGAAAAACCTCGGGAAATTTCACCTAAATTGAGTGAGATGATTTCAGGAGCACATCTTATTTATCCCCCTCCCTCCCCACGTTATGTAGGCTTTCTTAATAATATCAGGTATACCCAAGCCCGATTGTAGCATTTTTTAGGTTTCAATATTGGAAAGGAATTCTTAATGGCTGATCATGTATCACAAAGAAAATAATTAAGAAGAAACGATCAGTGGATTTGAGTTTATACAAAGAGTCAAAGTCAAAAATCAAGTTGTAGAGTCATTGAAATATTCTCCCAGTCACGGTGTGGCTAAGAGAGTTAAAACGTTCCAGTAATGCAGCATGATCTCATGAGCGAATTTTTGAAGCAGTAGGTATTCGTACGAATAAGTAAAATTTGGGGTGGAAGGGGGAGATTCAAACATGTTTTCAATGCCAGAGGTGTATTGGATACTTGACCAATTTAGCCGAGTAACACCTCAGTTTATAGATTTTTCAACGCTGAACACGATGGTGAAGTCAAAATTACGATATCTTACTAGTAGGCACTAACTTTAATGGGATGATAGCCTATGAGAGTGCTTTGCTATTGAAGGAAACTGAACGAATAATAATTTAAATAATATAAAATTAGGAAGACTGGGGGTGTTACGATTACGTACCCTGCTCCTGGTCCCATCTGTTACGATAACGTACCCTGCTACGACGTCACTTGTATTCCATTCAGTGTTGTACAACTGTCTGTTTTTCTTTTTTCAGGGCAATTTGACTAATGTGGTCGGAATGGATTTCGACTACACGGACAACCGCCTGCTCTTCACTCAGATCCGCCCGTGGGCTCGAATCGCTTGGCTGCCGTCAAACGAACCGACCAACGCCAAAATCACTCCGATCATCTCGAAGGGAATCAACCCCGAGGGAATCGCCTACGACTGGACACAGAAAAAGATCTACTGGACGGACTCGTCGAACAACAGTATTTACGCGATGAATATGGACGGCTCAGATTTAGTGATGATCGCGAGAGTAGAAAGACCACGAGCTATTGTGGTGGATCCTTGCAAAGGGTTAGTTCTCCCAAAATTGAATTATTTGAGCTAACGTGTGGTCGATCTTGAGAAAAACCACGATTTGATTCCAAAATTACCAAGAAATGTGGGAATGTGTTGGAAGCTTCAGAATGAAGCTCCTATTTGTTCAATCACGTCCAAAACTACTTTTCAATTTCTGGATGTATTAGGGGTGGGACATTTCTGGATGTTCGATGTTTTAAACATCAAAGGTCACAAATCGATGTATCGATACATTGCCAAAAACATCGATTTTTTAACCATACCCCAGGACCCCTCCCCTCCCCTTCCGTTTTGAGCCTTATGGCTAAATTTCTATAAGCATCAAATGCCGTCGATTCCCTTTACAAGTGAGAGGGTGGCTTTGCTTTCAAATGACCTGACAGGTTCAGATGTGTCACCTGTGATTTAGAATACCAAGTTGCGCACCTTGAATTTAGCCGAATTGAGTCCAATTTTGGTGAAGTACAACCATACTTTACTTCTACGAGGTATATAGTCAATGTAAAAACACACTCAAGAACAGCAGACTGAAGCAAAACAATTATAAGGTTAAATGGGTAGACCGTTAGAAGAGAATGTTGTGGTTAGACTAGGGCCAGTGTTGCCAACCCCTTACCACGCGGCACCCACTGAAAATCCCAACGAATGATTTATACACGACAAAGAACAGAGCTTTTCTTTAATGCAAAACATCGATTTCCAGAAAATATTGATGCTAAACATCGATGTTTTTGTCCGGTGTTTTCCAACCCCTAGGACGTATGTCTCAAACCAGAAATGAGCGTATTCATAAAATACATACTTAATTTGGTAAATATGAAGATGAATACGGATATGAATACGAATAATGGCATAATCACATCTTTTTGTGAATTTTCCCAGAAATTCCCTTTTTTTGCGTGAATTCTACTCAAATATACTCCTTTTTGTTGAGAATTTCACTCCATGTTTCCTATTTCACAATGAATTTTACTAAAACCCCAATTTTTTACCACATAAATTCTACCCAAATTCACATTTTTATGTGAATGTTTCCACAATTCACACCTTTTTTTTTAATTTTCCGACAACACATCTTTTTTGTCAATTTTTCGAATTCTATAAATAGTTTTGCCATTTACGGAATTTTGCCACCACGTGATTTGCACTGGAATTTATTTGGAACATTTTTTTCTCTGGTCGGTTCCAATGGTTCACTATCGAAGATAACAGACATACACCAAAAATGCAGTAAAATTTACATTTAATGTGAGTAGAATTCACAAAAAAGTGAATTTCAGGGAAAAGGCCGAAAGTTACTTATTTGGTATTTTTCCACCTTCTACGTGAACAGTTCATTTAATTATTGAGGGTGAAATTGTCACCATAATAATATTATGGTGACAATTTCACCTATAATATTATTATCTCTGACAATAATATATAATATAATGATATAATATAATATAATAATATAATATAATATAATATAATAATATAATATTATTATTGACAATAATATTATTATCTCTGACTAAAGCTGACACGTAACATGTTCTTTTACAGTTTCTTATACTACACGGACTGGGGGCGGTTTGGTACTTCCGGTAAAATATTCCGGACGACGATGGCTGGCTCGCTCAAAACCGTCATAATCGACAGGGACCTTTCTCAACCCAGCGGCCTCGCTTTGGACTACGACGAACGAATGCTCTACTGGACAGACGCCGTCAGAGAGAAAATCGAGAGGATCAACCTCGAAGGAACTCCAGTCAGAGAGGTACCTACGAAACCTGTTACGCCTATTACTCGTCATATTCCCTCGATTCTACTCGTTCTAAGTAATTTTTGCTTTTAGGTTCTCATATCTGCAACAATTTACCCATTCGCTCTCACCGTCTTCGGCAATTACATCTACTGGACGGACCTTCAACTCAGAGGAGTTTACAGAGCGGAAAAACACACCGGGGCCAACATGGTCGAGTTGGTCAAACGCCTCGAAGACTCGCCGAGGGACATTCAAGTGTTTTCGCCTGACAGACAAAAATGTCAAGTGAACCCGTGTAACATCAGTAACGGCGGGTGCGCTAAAAGCTGTCATCCTGGACAAAACGGCAAAGTAAGTTTAGGATTTAACTGCTTGATTTCAGCTACAACAACGATTTCGTGAGTTTTCTTGTTATTAATAGTGGCGTAACGGGTGGGAGGAGGAGGGAGAGGAGTGTTGAGAACCACGTGGTTGATACTTGAGACGTTCTTTACTGTTCATTTGCTCTAACTTGATAACGGAGTGAAATATCGCAATTCTGACTTCACCATCGTGTTCAGCGTTGAAAAATCTATAAACTGATATTTTACTCGGCAAAAAATTGAGACAAAAAATTTTCATGATTATAGTGGACATGAGATTTTATAATTTACACGAACGGCATTGAGGGAACTAGAAGAACCTTTTCGTTTGGAAGTACCGCCGATCTAGTCAGCGAACGCCACACCTAAGCATACCGAATTAACCGAATAGCTTCATACTTGATAAATACCTATAATTACCCATCAAGTTAAAGATTGGCCATATTTGAATGAGATGTTCCAAACATCACATTTTACATTAAACCCGTTATTTCTTCAATAATTGGCTCTTATAGCCATGCTGCATGACTGGATTTTTATTTTTATGGATTCTAATTGTTTTTTTATAATATAAAGAAAACAATTAGAATCCATAAAAATAAAAATCCAGTCATGCAGCATGGCTATAAGAGCCAATTATTGAAGAAATAACTGGTTTAATGTAAAATGTGATGTTTGGAACATCTCATTAAAATATGGCCAATCTTTAACTTGATGGGTAATTATAGGTATTTAAGTATGAAGCTATTAGATATTAGCTATAGATATTATCTATTTATTTTTTGCTTCCCCGCCTTCGTCAGTCCTGGGTGTATTAATCAGGAATGGGAACCCTCTCCCTGTTCTATGTACCCACATTGATATTAACCACTTATACTATCGAATATACTTAATTCAACATCACCGTAATTAAAAATCCACAGTCATGCGGTATGGCTATACGAGCGAATTTTCGAAGAAATAATTGATTTTATGTCAAATGTCTCCCTTTATAACAAATTTTGTTTCCAAGCGCTTTATACTATCATCGATACCAGTTTTCAAGACCAGTTATTGTCTCCTTCCATCCCGAACGAAATTCCTGGCTATAAAATGTGACCAGCCACTGAAATGAGCTTAGCTTCTACATAATTACATCAGTGATTGATTATTCATTGGTTTTCATATGACCTCTAATAATTTTCCTTGGTTTATTCCACAGCCCGAGTGTAAATGTGACGAAAAAACCAAGTTAGTCAACGATGGAAGGATGTGTGTCCCTAAAAACCTGACGTGCGAAGGGAACAAATTCGTATGCGCTAACGGAAAATGCATTTCACGGATGTGGGCTTGCGACGGAGACGACGACTGCGGGGACAACTCAGACGAAGACCCCAAATTCTGCGGTAATTCATTAACTAACTGTCTAACTAATCTTCTTAACTTAATTTTCGTCAGTCAAACCCTTCATCAGTACGAGTTGTAATTCCTCATTGAATTTTGAATTACTCTCACGCAGCATTCCATTCCTGCAACCCCAACGAATTCCGGTGCAACAACGGCCGATGCATTTTCCGAACTTGGAAGTGTGACCACGAAAACGACTGTAAAGATGGTTCGGACGAAATCGACTGCAACTACCCGCCATGCGCTCAAGGTGAATTCACATGTCAGAACAAGAGATGCATCCCACAAGCACAGGTACGCTCACCAGGTTTTAAACAACAGCACATTTATTCTGTAACTAAATAACCAGAAATTTAAAATAATAAAACACATTTGACATTGATTTGACTTTAGGGCTCTGGGGGTCAATATTAAATCTGTTTATTTTGGAACACTTCTCGGGATGCTACAGTCGCTCGAGTCTTGAAATTTTGTACGAAGGCTCCGTTTGAAATCTAGATGGCTGAAGATCTCTATTAAGAGTAGTTTAGAGGGAGGGTGAAATACGAAAAAATTTATAACTTTGTTGCTGGTCGACCTATCGGCCTGAAATTTGAACCACGGCTTCCTTAGAATGGTCTGATACAAAATTTATTTTTGTATATTTAGGTATATTAAATATACCTATGTAGCTATCTTACTTGGCACTCACTGGACATATTGAAAATGAAAAATACTATGAATTATTTGTTACATTTTTCTTAAAAAACCTCCGCTTAGTATTACTGTCAGAAGTAAATAATTAATACTTTATTTAGAAGGAGTTTTCTTTTTTATTCCAAAAGACATCCATCACCTGAATTTTCTCTTAGTAAGAATGTCTTTCGAATCAGACTTTAAAACCACTTTAACTCATTTTCGGTTTTTGTGAATTTTCGGAATTATGTAAAATTATAATCCACAGTCATGCAGCATGGCCATAAAAGCGAATTTCCGAAGAAATAATTGGTTTTATGTTTATAAAGTTTTCAAATTTTGGCCGTGAAATCAATCTTTTTCCTCTGGCATTATTTGCTCAGATCAGCCGTTTAGGCTGGAAATGCATTTAGGCGTCTTGAAATGAACACCCGGTATACGTATACGCGTACGATTTTTGGTGCCTTCTGGTGAATTCAGGATTTTTAAAAATTTTGGACCGAGAACAATAGCTTCCCTTTGTTCGAAAATTCGCTGATTGAATTAAACCGATTCTTCGAATTCGGATTTGCCTCGCCCAATGAGCTCCATGTTTTTAGAAAAACGAAATTATTGGCACTAACATAAATAATATCATTTCAGGTTTGCAACGGCATAAATGACTGTAAAGACAACATCACGTCAGATGAGACGCACGAAAGGTGCCCTCAGAACACGACATGTCCAGCTGGTCATTTGAAATGTGAGAACACCAATATCTGTGTTGAACCTTACTGGCTCTGCGACGGAGACAACGATTGCGGTGACAACTCGGACGAAAATCCTCTCCATTGCGCCAAAACATCTTGCCCGCAGAACAGTTTCAGGTATGTTTAGTGCATGAACGTATCCTTGATGTTGTACTCTAATGTTGATGCTTCAAATGCTCCTGATATCACATACTAAATACGCTTTCCTTCGTATCTGCAGGTGTCCCAACCATCGGTGCATCCCGGCTACGTGGTACTGCGACGGAGACGACGACTGCGGCGATAGATCGGACGAACCTCCGGAGTATTGTAAAAGCGAGGGCAGGACTTGTTTCGGCGACCTCTTCACCTGCGATAACGGAAACTGCATCCCGCGCATTTATATTTGCGACGGCGACAACGACTGCCTTGATAATTCCGATGAAGATGCTCGTCATCAATGCAGTAAGTTGTTGAACCATTTGGCGCATTACCACGCTCTGTGGAGTTGTTTTCCATGAATTTTCACCTTGATCCAATTTCTGCAGATGACAGGAAATGCGACGATGAGACGGAATTCACCTGTGCCAGCAACAAGGCTTGGGGCCGAGCTCAGTGCATCCCTAAGAAGTGGGTGTGCGATGGCGACCCAGATTGTGTCGATGGAGCTGACGAAAACGGAACTGCTCTGAACTGCCCGCCTCAACCGTCTTGTGCTCCCGACCAGTTCACTTGTGGCAACGGTCGTTGCATCAACAAGGTATGTACCAAATATTTCCTTAAATATCCTTAAAACCCCTGATTTGAAGAAAATTTATTGACACCATAGACTGCAATTTCATATTTCAGTGCCCTGAAAATTATTTTCTTTAGCATTATACTTTTGCCCTTTAGGGAAGCTAAACCAGCTATCGTCTTTCCAAAGCTGGAATTGCTTCAGTAGGTAGTATACCTGTGGGAGTAGTACCTCTTGTTGATGTTTTGCCTCTTGTACGCTAGGGCTGGACTTGCGATCATGACAACGACTGCGGAGATGGTACTGATGAGGGTAAAGAATGTCACAGCGTCTACAAAAACTGCACTGCTCAAGAATTCGCTTGCCAGAACTTCAAATGCATCAGGAACACTTACAAATGCGATGGAGAGGACGACTGTGGTGACAATTCAGACGAACATGATTGTGGAAACAGTGAGTGCATATAATTACGAATTTTACTCGCAACTTCCTCAAGATCAACTTGCACCTACTAACGATTTTATTTTGTTTTATTTTACTTTTTTCCAGAAAAAGAAAACACCACTTGCCCTCAAGGTCAGTTCCAGTGTCAGAATGGGCAGTGCATCGATTATCAACGGGTGTGCAATAAAGTTGCCGATTGCAGTGATGAATCTGACGAACCAGCCCATTGCAATGTGGATGAGTGCGGTAGAGTGGAAGTCCACCAGTGTGGACACAAGTGTGTGGACACCCTTACAGGCTACTACTGCGAGTGCAACCCTGGATACAAGTAAATTATTGCTCATCAATTTCACTTTTTATTGGAAATCAAGTGCTGAGGTTGCCCATTGTTCATTCCATATTAAACTATAAATTGTTCGTGTTTATCATGCCTGTGTCTTTACTAAACTTCATTTTGCAGGCTTCTGGAAGATGGGAAGGCTTGTGCAGATATTGACGAGTGCACAGAAACACCTGGTGCTTGTTCGCAATACTGTTCCAATACACCTGGCTCATACTACTGCAAATGCGATGAAGCTTACTATGATCGGTAAGCATTTTATAAGGAATGTGTATGTACGAATTTCACTGTTCAAGGAAATTATCCATAATGTAACGTGGGATTTTGATTGCAGGGCATCAGATGAACATACGTGCAAACGGAGGGAGAGAACTCAGCCCTGGATCATATTCACTAATAAATACTATGTGAGGAACATGTCTATTGACGCCAGCTCATACTCTCTAATTCACCAGGACTTGACAAACGTTGTTGCTTTGGACTACGACTACAAAGGCAACATGCTGTATTATAGTGATGTTACAGCAAAAACTATATACAGGTAAATTGTCGGTCGTCTTGTGCAAACCTTCTTGGTGGAACTATCAGGATTTTCAGCAGGTGTTTCGGTCAAGGCTTTATAAAGACTTAAGTGGGTTTACCTTGTTGATGATATAGGACTGAAATTGGAAAAACTGAAAGGGAACCCATCATCAGGCACGATTCCCATGGTCTGGAAGGTCTCTCAGTTGACTGGGTCGGCAAGAAGATCTACTGGTTGGACAGGCACAGCAAGCATTTAGACGTCGCTGAGCTGGATGGTACCAATAGAAAGACACTGAAAGCTGGAATTCAGGACCCCAGAGCCATTGCTGTCCACCCTGGAATTGGCTACCTGTTCTTCACTTCTTGGACACTTCAAGTAAGTCCTTAATCATGATTTGTGATGTAAATATTGTATTAAATACAATATTTTGGCCCTGTTATCATTTGTGAGTTTATCTTATCTTCATTTGCAATGCATTTCATGTGAGTTTAAATCAAAGGTTGAACTAACCAATCACACTTCGCAGGCATTCATTGGCAAAATGGGTATGGATGGTTCCAACTTCACCAGAATTCTGACACACGAAAACGACCTGGCTTGGCCCAACGCTCTCACAATAGATTTCTTCGCTGACCGAATTTTCTGGGCAGATGCTCATCTCGACTACATCGCTTCGACTGACTTTGAAGGGCACCATCGCCACGTGGTGCTCTCCGGGGACAAAGTTCCTCACCTCTTTGCTATTTCACTCTTTGAAGACTACCTGTACTGGACGGATTGGAACATCAAAGGAATTCTCAAGGCAAACAAATTCAATGGTACGTGGTCTTTACTTATTGCTATTGACTCATGACATGGCAGTGTTCCACCGATTTGATATTTATTTATGTAATTATATGTTTTGTTCAGGTCATGATTACAAGGTTCTGAGAAACACGACGCACAGGCCATATGACATCCACGTGTTCCATCCTCTGAGGCAGCAGAGCTACCCCAATCCTTGTGGTGGTGACAACGGAGGATGTTCTCACCTGTGTCTCTTATCTCCTGTTCCTGGCGTGGACGCTTCCCCTGATGGCTACGGTACGAATAATTCAACATGAATATTCTCGATACTGAAGGATTTCGTTGTGAAATGTGTACTGTTGCGAAAAATGAATTCAAGAATGTATCAAATCTTTTCAGGTGATGCCAACTCTCCAGTCAGTTTCATCTGTGCATGCCCCAACCAGTTCATTCTCGCTGCAGACAACAAAACTTGTCTTGCCAACTGTACAAATGGACAACACCGGTGTGGTGGCAATGACGACCGTTGCATACCCTGGTTTTGGAGGTGAGATATGTAGTGATTTTTGTTCTTTTGAGTGGTTTTGAATGCATAGTTCTAAATCTCCTCAAATATTGGCTTCGTAATCATGTTCGTGGATGTTTTCAGGTGTGATGGCGAAAAAGATTGCAAGGATGGGTCCGATGAGCCCCCAGAATGCCCGAAACGGACTTGCCGCCCTGGTACCTTCCAGTGTGACAATGGAAACTGCACTCCCTCAGCAACCATTTGTGACGGCAACGATGACTGCGGCGATGGATCAGAAGAGAAGAGGTACTGCTTATTACTTCTGTGCGAATAATAGTTATTGCTACTTTGCTCCTGAATTAATCACCCCTTGTACTGAGCGCTCATCTTATTGCCAATATTGAACAAACTCGTGCTACGAGTATTACGGTTTGATATTCTATGAGTTTTCCCTCATTTTTCAGGTGCAACCTCACATGTCCAGATTTGGAATTCAAGTGCATTTCTAACGGCCGGTGCATCCTCAACGCCTGGGTTTGCGATGGTGATCCAGACTGCAAAGATGGTTCTGACGAACGTCCTGAGATATGTCGTAAGTGAATAATGATGCTCGTTTAAATAAAACAATATGGAAAAGCAAAATTTGTCTAAAACTGCCTGTTCATTATTTCAGATAAGCGGCAATGCGATCCCGAAGTTGAGTTCCCATGTAAAAATGGTCGTTGTATACCCAAATTGTGGATGTGCGATTTTGACAACGATTGCGGAGATGACTCAGATGAACCGGCTTACATCTGCAGGTATCGGCTACCTTTTCTGTTTTCAAGAAAACATAATTTTTGATTTTTCGAAGCAAGGTGCTTTTCACGGTAGTTTAGTGTTGTTCATTACCTAAGTATTCTTATATTATTTCTAGTTCTCACCTGTTTTCAATTTTTTTTGCAGGCAAAAGAACTGTTCTTCGGGTTGGCAAAGGTGTCCAGGCAGATCGAGCTACAGGTGCATCCCGAAATGGTTGCTCTGTGACGGTAAAGACGACTGCAGAGACAACAGCGACGAGTTACCAGAACATTGTCCCAAATGCAACGCTAAGACTGAATTTAAATGTGCCAATAACAGATGTATACCAAAGTAAGTAGTGATCGACTTGAACAAATCATTTAGAATTTGCGTCATGTTTGGAGGATCGGTTGCCTTTTCACATAACGCCTTAATTGTTTGCAGGAGGTGGATGTGCGATTTTGAAAACGACTGCGGCGACAACTCGGATGAAGTTGAAGAGCATTGCAAGGATTCGTACAGGGAGTGTTCTGAGTCCGAGTTCAAATGTAAAAACGGCAAATGCATACCCCAACATTACAGATGCGATCACGACGACGACTGTTCTGATGGGTCGGATGAAATGAACTGCAACGACTATCAGTGCAAGGTAGGAAATACATTGAAAACCCAAATTAAGTTATGTGTTCGCAATGGGACATTTGCGTCCATTGTCGATTTCGAATATCATCATCCTGTTCTGTACTAGGGCCATAGAGTAACGTGTATTGCCGGCGATATTCATTTAAAAAAATTTACTTGAGGAGTAAACTTCAAAAACGCCTGGATTGAATGAAGCCGCAAAAATCGAAAGCACGAAACCAGCTTCTAGGCCAGCTTCTCTAAATTCCCTAAATTTTTGGAAAGACTTTTCAGGCAGCTGGCCATCATTTTCGTTATTCTCCTAGCTCCTTACTTTCGCAAAAAAATAAAAATAAAAATTTTTCCCGAAATTCCCCATTGAGTAGCCAAATAGGCAAATATTGAAAGAAGAATCATGTAGGGACCTAAATGTAGTTTTCATAGTAGTATCTAATATAAATTAAGTAGAGACTATCTCCTGCTTGTGTGGATGTTCACTAACGGCAAAAACAAAGCACAGCACACGGTTACAATTCAATCACACATCAACCCTAAACAGTACTGAAAGTGGATAGATATACATAAAGCCTACATTCAATTACCTATTGAAGCCTATATTTGTATGTATATTAATATTGTCTATGATACATCATGAGTAGTCCTTAGTCGTTTGTTACCTTCAGTAGGTAGTAGGTAATTATAATTGAATCAGTGAGAATGAGAACAGTTCATGTCCCAAATCAGCTTTTAGTGAATTTTCGAATTTTCTCGGTTAAAAATTTGTAAAACTCGAATTTTCGAAAATATTTATACCTAAATCCGTTCCAGACTCACCTGAATTCAATGCCAAAGAACACCAATTGAGATTAAAAGTTCAAATTTGCACTAAAAATCTGTCTTGGCAATCGAAAGGCTAAGTTCGTAATGGGAAGAATCGGGTCACTCTAAACCCCCAGGTTTAAGGGCATTTTAAGGGGGTTGGGGATATTATCCATTAATTCCAAAAATGCCAGAAGCAACTATTAATCGACTGCATGCTGCCTCCACCTCACGACTATAAAAGTTTTTTTTTTTAATTTTAAAGCAGAAATTGCATTAATGTCTGGATATTATGGTATACGAAAATTACTATGCATTTTCTATTTTGTCATTTCACGGATCCTACTTGTAGGAGCTCCTTTAAGATGAAGTCCGTATCGTCTCTAATAATGTGTGGAAATTTCAGAACGGTACCTTCCAATGCGCTAGTGGTCACTGCATCGCTTCACACTTCCGATGCGACGGTGACGTGGACTGTAGAGATTTCAGCGATGAAAAAGACTGCCCTCCAAGATTCCCGAACGGAAGGTAATTTTGAAGGCTCTATCCTATCAACTTTTCATCTGTAATAAAATCATCACTATAAAATTTATAGAGACGATTTTGTTGTAGATAAATCATTTCGTCATTTAGACAGAAGGGTGATCTGAACAAAGAAGATAACAAACGGCTGTGTCAAGAATTTGTTGTTTTTTATCTGAATCGACTGGTGAAAAATTGCGTCTTTTGCAGCTTTGAATCTTCACCTGCGTTTTTCTTTCAAAACTAGGTCTTCTCGTTCTTCAGCTCTTCAACTTTGGACGGCTGTATGAATCCTGTTTAGTTGGTCATTTGTGATGGAGTTGACGGATTCACATTTCGTTTCAGATATTGCGCTGAATACTGGTTCCAATGTGACAACCACGTTTGCATTTCTCACCGCGACACCTGCGATGGAATGAATGACTGCGGAGACGGCTCAGACGAAGATCCTAAATTCTGTCGTAAGTAACGTCCTGGACAGTTTGTCCCTGTTCATTGGTGTGTTTACTGCTGAACTGTTCGGCAGGAATGTGTTGTACAACTTTGTGGTCTCAAATCTTTCAAATCCAATTAATACAAATTTGAATTGGTTCACGCAGGTGACACAGCCGCCACGTGCTCTGGACCGGGGCGTTACCAGTGCGAGAACGGCAAGTGCGTGATGATGGACCTCGTCTGCAACGGCGTTGATGACTGCGGGGACGCATCGGATGAGAACAATCATTCGATCTGCGACTCGCCTCTTCCGGCGACTTGCGGCGACGGGGAGTTCAAATGTGATAACAGCAAGTGCATTCACGAAACGTTTGTTTGCGACTATCAAGACAACTGCGGTGACAACTCAGATGAGGCGGGATGTCGTAAGTGTAACTCGATGTACTCAATAGACCGACCCGAAAAAAAATCAAAATTCCTGGGTTTTCAGAGGCACTTCGCGTTTTTTGTTCCTTGTTACATTTTGGTACACATTTTTGAGTTACTATTTGACTTTAAAAAAATTATATCAAAGAACTCGGCCCTCGAGGAGACTTTTGGTTGAGCCCTACACCGGATACCTTCGTTTTCCCCTCATACGCTAATCTGTCAACAGCGGTTTGAGGCCTTTTAAACTCGTTTCCGCCGCCCGAAAATCTATCAAAAACCATTACTAACTCATTTTCGGAAAAAATCGAGTTACCTCGTTTTTCCCCTGTAGTCTTCATATGGAATGCATACACTTCAAGCATCTAAATTGGTAGGACATGTATAGAGATACGAAATCTCAAAATCTGAATTTTTCAACCGTTTTATTTTCAAACTGGGGAAAATCCCTGAATTCTGGCATTGATGATGGTGTACAGTGCTTGTATATACGAGCAGACATAAAACCTCGAAATCCAAATTTTCCCGAGTTCGAGAAACGCGCTGTTAACCGAAAAAAGACCTCAAAAAGTTCTCAAAAATTTGGAAAAACGCCTGAAAAGTACCTCTAAAACACACAATTGTTTTACCAAAATTTCAGAGTCATATCCAAACAACGTGGGACAGAAAAGGCGAAGCGCCTCCGAAAACCAATGAATTTTTATTATTTGGGTCGGTGTGGTATTTAAGGTCCTCCAAAGACCACCAAAGACGAAGTCATTAGTGTAATGATCCTGAAAAACGTTCCAGTAAATACGTTGTTACCTATTGGATGGATGAATAGTACTTGAATCCAAAACAAAATTGTGTTCAAAATTTTGTCTCGTCTACACCATATTCGTCTTCTTTGACTGATTCTGTTATTTCGAATATTTTTTCAGATTACGGAACAGTATGCACGGGTGGTCATATGGGCGGCGGCTGCGAGCATTTCTGCAAAAACTACTCGAGCCCCCAACGGAAACAGGACGCTTACCTCTGCATGTGTTTTGAGGGTTACACGATCGACCCCGAAAACAGAAAGAAATGCCAAGGTGAATATACTTTATGCATTAACCACTTACCACTGGATGTTGAAGAGTAGAAATATTTTTTAAGAGAATTTTGGAATTTCCAAGTAAGGCGTTCAGGATCAAAAGCAAATAACTCCAAAATTTCAAACATCGATTTTTTCACAGTTTTGGCAAGTTCAGTAAAGCCATAATAATATTAATATGGCTTTACTGAACTTGCCAAAACTGTGGAAAAAAATCAATGTTGGAAATTTTGGAGTTATCCGCTTTTGTTCCTGAACGCCTCAAGTCACTATGCTAAGATCTTGAGATTTTGATCGATACAATGTTACGGTGTTCTTTAATAGTTTGATTTTTCTTTTTAGATGTCGACGAATGTGCAAATGGAAAGAACTTCTGTTCGCAACTCTGCAGCAATTTGAACGGTACTTTTTCGTGTTCCTGCCGTAGCGGTTTCACTCTTTCCGATCAGAAGAGCGGAGTCTGCAGGGCAGATGACTCCAAGGTAGGAGATTTACTTGTACTCGTAAATAGTAACTATCTAACAACTGTTGTTTTATTCACTGTACCTACAGTGGAGACCGTGCATTTTCCTGTACCGCTCATCACGAAGATTCAACCTAATTTTGATGTTACAACGATACACCTACGTTTCATTCCAATTCAATCAACCTCACGCTGCTTAAATTGAGTGTATTATTAACAATTCTTATCGCTGCAGGTGTCTGTGATCTACGCCAACGGGGAAGACATTGACGTCTATCAAGTCCACAGAAAGAGAGAAGTGGAAGTGATCAGGAAGCAGAAACACATTGAAGCGATAGACTACAATCCGCTCACTGAGACGATCTTCTGGGTGGACAGCAGTGAAAAGAAAATCAAGCGAAGCTTCATGATTGATGCGATGGAAGGCTCGGTCAAAACGGGATACCCTCAAGATTTGACAACGAAAGGTAAAAAATCGTTTGATATCTCCATTTGAAACTATTTCCTGATAAGAAATCCTAGTTTGAAAAGTAAATGCAGTATGGCTATAAGAGCGAATTTTCGAAAAAACGACTGGTTGTATGTAAAATGTCTCCATTTTACTGGTTTTATAATAAACGTTGTCTCGATATTTTGCCTTTAGCTTGGCCTACCTACTCTAAAAAAATTACCATACAAATCAATAGAAATTGAGACAATTTTCGAAAAGTAAATTGGACAACTTATCAGTGACTGCTTATTCGAGAAGTCTTGTGTCATCATTTGACTCAGCGAGACAAAGTACGACGAGATTACTGCCTAACTCATTCATGCCTAACGGTAAAAATGTCGATTTTCGCGAAAAATTTTACTTGTCGATTTTTACTGAAAGATCCACGATTTTTGGCACGGGAACGAGGATTTTATACTTCGAGTCCACTGTAAACAATTTTTTGATCATACCGTTGGAAAGCTGAGCATTTGGGCCTACTTTCAGGGTTACAGTGGGAGATTTACCGGCAGATTCAGTTTTACTTTCACAGGTTTGAAAAAAATGTACATTACCGAGATTTTCGAGACTTTACTATTCGGGCTCATTTTTCAACCTCTGAATCTTCTTTAAAACGTTTCATTTAGCACTAGGGAGACGGGAAATTTAGCCCCAACGGTATAATCAAATTTGAATTTTGACTGAAAATTGAGGGACTTATGGCCATTCAAATGGCTTAAGGTCGAAAACAAGAAAAAAAAAGATTAAAAGTGAATAAAGTCGGCTTTTAAGCGGTACAACAAAAAAGGTATGGGCCACTTTTCATCAGAAATTTGTTGTAGAATCGTTGTTATGCAAATGTTTCGGAAATTAGAGTTTTAAACATTTTGGACCGAGAACAATTATTGTAGCTTCTTTTTCTTCGAAAGTTTGCGAAAACTACAGTAAGTTTACTGGTGATTGAAAAGAACCACTAAGATTATTAAGAAGGTCCTAGACAGCCTATTTTTTTAAATCAAAACGTGGAGGTTGATTGAGGCAAGCATTTTGGCCTAACACCATCAAAGGCTCTGTCCAACATACAACTGAACACCCATCTGTCTCTGCTTCAAATGATATCTAAGATGTCGTGGCTATTCCATCTGATTGTTTATCTCCTGTTTAATAATGTTTTGTGTTGATCAACAGGAAATTCGAAACCGACCTCAGTGGCTGTAGACTGGGTTGCTGAGAATCTGTACTGGACTGAGACTGACAGGTCTGGCACGAAACCCAAAGGAAAAGTCATGGTTTCGAAACAGGACGGCCGATACAGGAGGTCTTTGGTTGAAGGAGGTGATTTACTCGATTATTCGATCAATTTTCGCAGCTTTCAGTGGCCAAATTTGTGGATTCTAAGATGTAGATTCAGCTCTTAATACCACACAGTTTGGCTTCAGCTTTATATCTCCATTTATTTTTCGCTGCTGTCCTAAACTGAGTTTGGTCCAAATTTTCCAGGATTGGACTTCCCGACCTCAATCGCTTTGGACCCCCAACACGGCCGAATGTTCTGGTCCGACGCCGGAGACAATCCCAAAATTGAAACGGCTTGGCTTGACGGGTCGAGACGAAGGCCGTTCATCGTTGACAGGATACGTCACCCGGCTGGTCTCACGATCGACTATTCGGCAGAGTTTCACGCCCTCTACTGGGTCGATACGAAGCTCAATCAAATCGAGAAAATCAGACAGGACGGCACCAACAGAGAGATCATTCTCAGTGGAAGTGAGTTGATTCACCCGATCGTTTCCTTTTGTTATTAATTTGTGCGTATGATAACAACTACGTTTCCTCTTGTTTCCAGCCACCCTCAATCACCCGCTGACGCTTGACGTGTTCGAAAACCACCTGTTCTGGGTAGCGAGGGACACAGGTGACCTCGTCAAACAAGACAAATTCGGACGGGGGATTCCAGTGATTCTCGCCAAAAACCTAGTCAACCCTTCAGGCGTTAAAGGTACATTTTCTCTCAGTTACATTATTAATACGCTTGTGGAGGACCAACATAATACAGTGGAAGTAGCTGAAGAGAGACATATCAGCCGTCTCAGAAAAGCGAAGTTGGCTCAATAAAAGCAAAACTTAACATTTCCAACAAACTCAATAGGGAACGCTAGTGTGTCAGAGAATAATTCTTTGATGGTCAAAAATCGAAAATTGGCGACTCACAACACATGTAAAACGTGTAATTTCAAACGGGAAATTTTTTTTCAACTACCAGATCGAACTGAAGAATGGAAAATTTGAACTTCTTTCGCTATCGTGGTCGGACAGGTTTGTATTTGATACATTGGCTGATAGAGGCGGGAGGGGTGGCTTTCGGGAGCCAATCAGAGAGCGGTTTACAGAGCCGGCCTAAGTACTGCTCTCTGATTGGCCTGGGAGGTAGATGACGTACATTGCTTCCCTCTTCCCGTTCAATACAACTTCAAAACGATGAGGTTTGAAACAACCTCTGTGCTGGATATTGGTGAGAAAAAATCAAATTTGCCAAATTTATTGTGAAAGTCATTGAGTTTATCAATGGCCTCTTACGTCAAACATTCAGACTGAGGAATATACTGAAAGACATTCCTCTCGTTTTCATATACATGGTGGATATGGTGGAAGACCAAAGACCTTGGTCCAAGGAAGAATAATTCTCATTATACTTTTCATAATAACCAAAATTTACTTTTGTTTGTACTGTAGCGGCACTACAGTACAAACCCTATCGGGCGTAAGCTCTCAGCTAATCTTATGATTGCTAAGTAAGAAAATAAATATATTATAGCAGCAACCAAGCCCTTGGCTTTCATTTTTTTTGAAAGTTGGGAAACTTTGCTCGTGGAGTTGGATAAATTTGGTCCCCCCTCCCCCTCGGTTTTTCATCTCGCTACGGCCCTGGGAATACATATTTAAAAGAATAATCAGAATTGTGAAAAGAAGACAAACTGAACATGATGAGATTGTCTTTTGGGTGCTACTGGCTACAGGAGCTTTTATTGAATGCCTAAAACTACTATACAAGTGTACTACATTTATTAAGAGATTAGGCTCTTAATTGTGTTCTTAATCGTTTTACTTTGCATATTTGACTCGTAGGCTCGTTAACAATTGGTAAATTCAAAGAAACTCTACTTTAGTTCCTATCATGCACTTGCCCCATTGGTTACTCAGGTGATTTTAAGAGTTCCAGGATCCGTACCACATAGCACCTCTGAAGCTCGTCTTTGCCTTGAGATTGTACATCAATGTGCCTTTTTGTTGCAGTTTATCATAAGAACAAGTACAATACATCGCTGGTGAATCCCTGCTCACGCAACATGTGCACCCACCTCTGCCTCGTGGTGCCTGGAGGTCATCGGTGCTCGTGCCCGGATTCTTCTAACGTCAGAGTTTCCGCCGCTCAAGTCATCTGCGACACGGGTAATTGCTGCTAATATTTGAAAACCACTGTGTATCAAATGACAATATCTGAATTTAACTAAACGCCAAATTGTTCCATCGCAGCCATCGAAGATCCCCTGCCGATGCCCAGGATCTGCAAGTGTCAGAACGGAGGTTTCTGCGAAGAGTCCACGACGTCTACCGACCTCTCTTGCAACTGCCCTGAATATTTCACTGGTTCCTACTGTGAGGTTAAGATCGGATGGGTCAAGAGCCCCGGAGCTAGTACGGCGGCTCTAGTCATCCCTGTCGTCGTCCTCCTCCTCCTCGCCTGCGGAGCTGCCATATTTATAGTTATCCGCAAACGGCCATTGTAAGTACTGCAGTCTTTGGAATATTAACGAAATGAACATTAGTTGTGATTTATCCCTCTTCGGAGTGTGTAACTAAAACATCTTGATCCCGTTTGCTTCATACCAAGAAGCCCATCTGTGACAGCAGTAACCATATATAAGTTTCCAGGTACCACAAGGATGAATCAAACATATCATTGAAATTATCTTACAAATTTTCCAGTGGAAAGGGGCCTGGACTGAGCAGCCTGACCAACTCCCAAAGCGTGTCCTTCAGGCAAGGCACCAATGTGGAGTTCGGCTCGCCAGCTTTCAGCAGCAGTAACGGCCCCGCAGTAGCGGTAGGTTCAGTCGATTATCCGATTGATTTTTTTATTAGTACAATAATTATTATTCTAAGGCTCGAATGTCACTTAATACGAATTCACTCTCTATTACAGGAGCCTCTTGATGTCGATTACAATTTATCAGACATCAGCACTAAGAACCGCGACTTCAGCAACCCCATGTACGACGCGCTTGGGACGCTGGAGTCACAACCTGAAAACAACGGGTCCCTGTACGACGTAAGTCCAGAACATTTTGCAGATGGAAGTTTCAGTATAATTTCAGTATGGAAACAGCTTAAGGCCTTCGGTTTTAGGAGGTTGTAATTGGAAACGTATACAAAATTGAGAAAATTTTGCATGTTTGACTTGAGACATTGATTTAGTTCCTCCAAAAACCTGCGAATGGCAATTTCTACCTTCAACCCACACGGAGAGCTCAGGGGAGCCAGGGACATTTCCGAAGTGAAATATTTTCTTATAGGGAAACATTTGTCTGTTCTAAAACATTCGTACCTTTCGGTGAACCCTTTCTCTTTCTCTTCAATTTTCAATCAAGATGTCAGATTTGACTATTAACTGCCATTGCCATCAGTTGGACGTTTGAAGTGGGATGGCGAGGTAAAATCTAAAACTAATAATGACATTGTAGTTTGATTTTAGGACCTACAGGCCTGTACAAAATGCGAGAAAAACTGAATACAATTTTAATTGTCACAAGTTGTTTATTCAAGTTATCATGTAAAATACAACTGCTACAAACAATGGATCATTAGCTTCAGTATGAGCAAAAATGGTAAACTATAGACAGAAATGTAATTTTTAATGACACGTCTTTTCAAAGACAAAGTTAGATGACTTGATTTCCGTCTGGCTCAAATTTGGATGTTTTTAGCCGCATCTTTCTCAATGGCTAGAATTTAGGGTAAAATTATAGTATAACGTACTCAGCCCCAATGTTTTTACTAATACGATCTTAAGTAAAGCAGAATATCCTAAATTAATGCCCACAAAGACTACCTTACCTAAATCAGAATAATGATCTATAATCGCAGCATCGTATGGGATTTTCTTCATCAAAATATGACTAGGTACATGATCAGATATACATTGTACAGTATACTATACTGTACAATGTATATCTGATCATATACCTATTTACCAACACACCTCGATTGTAATGTCATTACAATCGAGGTGTGTTGGTAAATCAGGTGGTATTGGGCATTCTCCTCCTTGTCCCTTAGAGACTGCTAAAAAACAGCCCTCTGTCTCCACAAAACGTCCTTCAATAATCCAGTTGCGTCGGTTCAAGGTATGCAGTAGTGAGCAGCGACGGCGACACCTCAGAGATCATTTCTTTTCATATCTTCGCCCAGTCAATATTCCACCTTATCATTTCCAGTGCTGTCACTTGGGTATATCTGCCGTCCGGCTGTCGTAGAACTTTCGAGAGATACTTCCCATTGCCTTACAGGGTATGCAGAAAGACAGGCTCCTGCTTAGTAGTTGCTGTACTTGGGCGAATTCCTCGGCATTCGAAGCAGTTATTTGCAAAAATAGCATTTTAACCTTCTCTACAGCATCGAACTTCCCATAGCCAGAATACTGAGGTCCGTAACCAACTGACGCCATTATTGAAAAGGTGAAAATTCTCAGACGCAGAGTACAAACCATCCCAAACCGCGTTAGTGGAACTACCGTATATGCAGCTGCATACTGTGAGACATTCAAGAAGTTGAAAAAATATCAAGGACAAAAGGAGAAGAAGGCTGACTCGTGGTGTGTCACTCCTTCGTGATAACCTTAGGACCTATCTCACTTAGGACCTGCTTGTTTCATTTGGGTGAGATATTGTTACTAAACCATCCTACTCCCCGGACCTGACACCATTAGATTATCATCTTTTCAATAAATTGAAGGAGTTTTTGTGGACGAACAAAGATTTTCAAATGACATGGAGCCGTCCATGATGCAGTCGAAAAACGGCTTCGGTAGGTGGAGCGGGAGGTATATGACGAGGGTATACAAAAACTGTATACGAGGGTCAAAAATGTATTGACCTCAATGGCGATTATGTAGAGAAATAATGAGTTCTCTTAACATCTTGTAAATATCATTTAAATATACTTATTAATTTTTTCAATTTTTAACACACGTTGTAACCTCACGTCATGGACGTTCCTCGTACTATTGACGTGTAATAAGCGCTCAATTAATGTTACTTATTGTAATTGTTTCAGGACACACGGACCCGGGGGACAATGGAGCCGCCATCGGCCGTCCTCGCGCCTTCGTCAATGGTTGTGAGGACAGCCGCGTCTGGTAAAGGGCGGCCGAAGACCCACAGAGAACTCGACCCTAGCGTAGACACTGGTAATTATACCTACAACAAACTTGAGCTTGACAATAGATATTACCAATATCAGTATCAGGCCCACTCCATCGCTTTCGGCTGATCAAATGGTCGAAAATAACAAAATTATATCGGGCTGCCGGAAGTTTAACGGCTGAAGAGCCATATACATACTCGGCGTAGGGTTAAAAAAAAAAATTAAAAAAAACCGATTTGCCCTACTGATCTGTTAAATTTGCCCTACTGTAACTGGGTGTAAATCTCAAGGGAGATCTTGTTTTTTCAAAAATTTCCTGTCTAACCCTAGATGGTTCTTTGACACTTTCATCACCTCCTTGATCCTATTTGCAGTTTCCAGTAATAGTCCAATTAAGTTGTAAACAAAGAACTTCAAAAGAAATGATAACATCTAAGGTCATTTGAAGACCATTCTTCTCCCCCTTCGTAATCTGCCTTGATTTGATGGCCAGAAGAATAAAATTAAATAAAAATTAATTAAAAATGTCCACTTTTGTGTGCTTATATCAAAGTTATTTCTACTGCTTCAACTTAGATGTGTTTTGGATTTTCACAAAAGCTGACATTGTGTCTGAATAATCTATATAACTAAATTTAAAGACGATTTTCGTGTTCCTTGGGTATTTTCGAAAAATTTCACTGCAGTTATTCGAAATGGAGTCGAACCATGCCGATTTTGAATTTGGTGTCTGTCTGTCTGTCCTTCAATCACGCATGAAACGGCTCAATGGAGTATATTCTCCCGTATTTAAATGTTTCTGTGATCGGGGAAGGACATAGGGGTGGGGGGGGGGTTCACTTCCGGATCCGATGCATCGGGGTGGGGTTTTATAGGGAAGCCGGAATATAAAGTTGTAAATTCTCGAAAACGGCTCAATAGATCGAACTTTTCTCCCGTATGTTTCTATGATCGGGGAAGGACATTCTGCCCTACCACGCTAAAATGCAGTATATCCACTTGCTGCCCTACCACGCCAAAATGAGTTAGATAGCTTATTGGGGTCGTTGACACGTTTTCTATCACCTCGCAAACCTAGAATGCAGTCCGACAACTCTAAATTAAGGTTTTAGAGTTTTGGTTCTGCAGTATATCCACTTCTTCATCAATTTACATAGCTAGAATCAGCTTGGTGGCGTATTAAGCTTCGTGGGGCAGCATAGGGGGGTTCACTTCCGGATCCGAAATTTAAAATTGTAAATTCTCGAAAACAGCTCAATAGATCGAGCTTTTCTCCCGTATGTTTCTATGATCGGGGAAGGACATAGGGGGGTTCACCTCCGGATCCGATGCATCGGGGTGGGGGTTTATAGGGAAGGCGAACTATAAAAATTGTAAATTCTTCCTTCCCGTGAGACAGATGAATATTATTATTGGTATTTAAGATTACAAGGGTTTGTAAAGGGACGTGTAAGAGGTATAATCCGTGAAGTGACAGATGGATCCATACCGAGTTCTGCCTGTCCGGGACTGGTAACAGAGGTAGTTACAGTATAAAACGCACAGATGTCAATTTGATTGAAAGTGGTTTTTCTGTATCCATATTTTTCTGTATATTTTTTAGCGCTATCGGACCCTCTCCGACTAGAGTACCATTGAATGACCACAATATTCGTCTGTTCCCAGGCAAAGATACCCAGAAACTCGTCGAAGAGGACCGATCAGATTGTTGACGTTCACTGCGCCCGATGAAGGCGCCCTCGGTGTACATAATAGACTGTAACGGTAGAGCGGCGTAACCCGTCGACGCCCCTTCGCACGGCATCCGACAGTCGATCGACGTCGAACGTCTCCTGATATCACCCGTTAAAGTGACGTCTTAACGTCAAAACGACCATCCGAGATAAATGTATCACTCAAAAGGGTTAAACAAAACAAACAAAAAAATAGAATAAAAAAGTAGTAATAATCATCAAAAAAACGACCAGATCGTTTTGAAATCGAAGACTTCGAGGATGAAAGTGTATTTTAATTTCGTGAGCCAGTTCTCCGAAAACAAAGTGTTTATTTCAATGTATGAGCGCCTCTCGCTATATTTCCGTCCTGAATCACCCCCATCAATTCAAAACTAGTGACAAGGGAAATGTATGATCGTTACACGAGATAAGGACTAAACAAGACAAAAAAACGTAGAATGTAAAGGAATTATTGCAATCACAATTTTGTATAAAGACATTGTAAATGATGAATAATTAAATGAAAAAAAAAGGCTTGTTGTGATGAGTGATAATTTTAAAGAGAGTTCAAAAAGTTGAAGAGGTCGATATTTTTATATTGTTAAGACTCGGGTTCAGGTGGCATAATTGAGTCTTGGGAGTCCCAAGGATAAAAATTGTTTTTATATTGTGAAAAGTTTGAACAGAGAATTTCTATAGCTGTACAGTATATTATAAATAAATATTTTAATGTAAATTATAATTTCGTTCAGTTTATTTAAACCTTCGTCAATCTTTGATTGTCATCAGTGAGTCTACTCACCTAACGGAAGCTCTAGAATCACAAAGACACGCCCTTATCACTGCGATTTTATACACCAGGTCTCGAAGTGTAGGTACTTGGATTTGCCTGAACGAATATCTGTTTTGGATTTTCGAACTAAAACTTAAATTTTTAGTTTTTCTACCACCAAAAAATTGCTGCTCCTTCCCTGATCCAGATATCCCATGGATTGTACTGGGGTTGGTACTCAACTTGCGGCCCGCCAAACTTTTCTGTGCGGGCCACAGGTCCAAGCATAAGCATAAGCTAATAATGATTGAACAAATTAGAATCATTTTTGAATTTATTTATGTGCTTCATTGTTCTGCTAAGAACATTGCAGTTGAGATCATAGGCTTCGACTTATGAAATCTATTGGGGCGGGTGGGGGGGGGACTATAGGATCACGGGGATTGTAATAGAGGGATCCGTATAGGGATTGTAAATTCAATGGGCTCAAAGGACTGATGATGACTTTTTAGTCGAAAGCGCTAACCTCATTAATAATTAAAAAAAAATGAATTCTTGGATTGGCGACAACCTTGTTTCCACTGATTATGGACATCCACCATCATTCGCTGCCATCCAACACCAAATTCGAATCGTGAGGAATTGCTCGGTGCCGCGAGGGACTAACAAGGGCGTATCTAAACTAATTTTTTTTTTTTAGAATTTTTATTGATAGAAAATCGCTTCAAAAACGTAAAAATGGGAAACATTCGTCAATATTAGTTCACTCTTACTTTTTATGGTTAGAGAAACATAATCATGTTCATAAAAACCGCGCGATGACGTCAGAACGGCTGATGCATCTGATTGGTCGGGGTGCACCTGAAACACGCGAGATTGACGGGTGACGTCACATGGGAACGCGGTTTTACGTCCGAGTTTCAAATCAATCAGATTTCAATTGTGATTATCGATCTCTGTGGTGTTCTTTTTTACGTGGAAACTGGTGTTTACGTGCAATAGCAACTCAATTAACATAATGAATCAGTTTTTTCAATTTTTATTTCTCATGGGTGTGTAATACCTTCGTACAGTACAGTTTTTTTTCTGTTCTTCACGTTTGGGGCCATATTGTATTCTGTATTGTTTCAGTTTCATTAAAGTGCAGTACTAAGTAATACACAATTATATTTACCTACACAACTGTACTTAGCGTTAAGTGAATTCTCAAGGTTTCAGTTGGGATTTTCTGTCATTTTAAAGCATAAAAACAGCCTATTTCCGAAAAATCCGGATAAGGTTTGGTCCCACTTAATCGGGATTATCGACCCTCTATCGCATTAGAGAGAAAAAATACACAGACAATCTGATGTGCGAGAGAATTTTCTGTTTTTGATTTACTCGTAATTTTTCTAGGTTCTACTGAATCCATCCCTAGGGATTAGGCCCTAATTGAGATCAAAATTTTTTTTTTTTAAATAGAAGAGAAAAATAGACGAAAAATCCAGGGGAAAATGGAATCAGAGGTCATGACGTCACAGCCGACTTGCCCCGTACAAAATGGCCCCGGACAAAAATGAACAATTATTGAAAATTGCCCTTCCGACATAAAACCTTCCTTCACATTATTACCACAACCTTCCGACTATTCATTGGCCGTCAGTGGAGTCGAGTTAAGTGATCGTCAATGACCCCTTCACCGACCCGGTTTTCGTTGCTCCACTCCCCCCCCCCCCCTGACTTCGAGCCACGCCACTCCATTTGGAACGATCGTCAGTGGAATTCCATTGGAGTTTAACGATCGTCAGTGGAGTTCCATTGGAGTTTAACGATCGTCAGTGGAGTTCCACGATCGGCAGTGCAACGCCACTCCATTGGATTCACTAACAACCCCCACCCGTCACCTCATACTAACACCCCCTCCCACCACCCCTCGCAATCTTGTTGTCCCTATCCGATCACGTTGTCCTCCCATAAAAACGCCAAAATCTTCCTTCAACTGCTTGAGATCACATTATTCGCTTGAGATCTCTTTATTCGCTTGAGATCACGTTATTCCCTTGAAATCTCGTAATCCCTTGACATCTCAATATCCTCTTACATGGCGCTGTACTTCCTCCTCCCTCCTCCCACCAACCTCGGCAAGAAACCAAGTGAATATTGCATTGTCAACCATCCTCCACATTTATTTAAAATGTCAAGTCTCATTCTTCCCAGAGTTATCATCTGGAGTGACACATACATAGTATAATAATATTATACTATGATGTTGAGGGATGTCGAGGGTCAACAAATTCTCAAACATCAACATCATTCTTACTGACGGTCAACAAATCACACACACTTATAATATACCTACTACGTATTCTTTGCTTTCTCACTAACTAAAATCGAGTCAAAAGATTCGCAATTCTTCTTCTTAGAGATGCCAGTCATAGTCATTGGATTCGTGATTCAAAGTAACCATAAAGTGGGTACAGCTTTCATACAAGTACGCAACCACGAGGGACATTTTATGTCTTTGCGCTCCCTTCCACACCGACACCACGTACCACGTACTTCATTTTTTTTTAAATTTAAAAATTGTTACATATATAAATTAAACCTGTGTGTTAACGTAATATGGTAATATGGTTAGGTAAATCGAGAGCTATCCAACGAGTGGTGAACGATTTTTGTACGATGATAACTGGCGAATTTAAAGTTCCGTAGCAACGAATCAGTTGTACGTGAAAATCATTAGAAATTTTTCATAACGCTTTCTTCGTCACACCGTAATGTCACACTTTTTGAGTTATGTGCCATAGTAAAGACATAAAATGTCAAAATCGATTTGTTAAATTGAGAAAAATAAGCGTTTAGGGAATCACTGACAATAACCGAGGTTTCTACTTAACTCTGGTTTGAACATAAGGTACGTGGCTAGGAATTTAGTTTGCCTACTAATTTTAACACTTTTCATGATCAAAACAACTTCATTTTTCAAAGATAATTTTTTAAATTCATAATTTTTTGTTGTTTTAAAATCTCAATATTTCAAGCAACCCCCCCACCACCTGAGCCACTCGTTTTGGAACGACTTTCCTTATTGCATTTTTTGTATAAAACACTTTTCACCCGCCAAAGAAGTCCATGTTCGAACTCAGCCAGTATTGACCGTTGAGTAACCCCTCGGAATTTGGGAGGCGTCACTCTCTTGAAAATCGAAATATCCTGCGAAAAAGTTAGCGGCAATAAGGCTGAGTTCAGACAACTGTATAGTTGAGGGATTACCCAAGGATATTGTACACAAACAGCGATCAAGACAGAAAGGTGATCTGCACAGAAGATAATAGACCGTCAGATAAAATCACAGCAGTCCGATTTTTTCTCTCTCGCAAAACTTACGACAGAACCATACACGAGGAATTCAATCAGTACATTAGGACTGGGTGTTGACAAATAATGTACAAATCGTGGGGCGTATTGTTTATTCACTACTTAAGACATACAGATGAAAATAATTAATGGGAACAACTGAAAATTTCTAACGAGAGATCCAATATGGTGAGAACACTAGGAGTTAATCCTGACCTAGGGAACTTCATTTGAGACAAAATTGAGGGTGAAATTGGACAAAATAGCGGAAGAATGCATAAAACAAAAATTATTGAAATTTCTAACGCTAGTATAGTTGGACCTGATAGAGAAAACTACACTATTGAAACAGGCTGTGGGTATGGGGCTTAGATTACGGGATATTGCTGATATCTGAAAGGATTCAAATTAGGGAAATCAACAGAGTTCACACTTTTTCTATGTGAATAAATGAAAATAAAAAACGAATAAAAAACACCAAGCCCCATATTGACAAAAAACAACGAAAAAACAAAAACAAATGCAATTATTTGTTTCGTTACAAATTTCTTTTGTTGAAATAGAGATGAAAATACAAAGAAAATGCAATTTTCTTATTTCATGAAAGATTTCATTTTACAACGTTAAAAAAAGGCAACCTCGTGGGTCTGTGTGTTATGGCTTGGGCACCTCGAGTAAAATAAGCAGGCTTGATCATGCGCTTTTGGTGTTGAATGAAGAATCGTTCGCCCCTTCGAAATAACAAAACAAGATGGCGGCCATGTATTGACGAGACCGTAAGAAGGATTCTTAGGGTAATTTCATTCGTCGATCGAAATGAAGGGGCGGAACGGAAATCGGGGAGAAAAAAATCGAATGGTCTTAAATGAAAAACGCAAAAAAAAAGAAAAAAATACGAAATTGAAACTAGCGCCAAGCCGCGGGCCAAAGCCTGGGAGCGACGTCACCCTCCCGTTGATGGAATTCGACTTATGGATGCAGCGAACTCGTAAACACACACGCTCTTTTCCAATGCTTTTGAAGACAATACCCCCAGGACACGGGGGTCAAGGTTCGTTCTACACCCAGGGCGTCCATCCCTCGTACAGGAGCGCCAAGTTGTCCAAGTTGGTCGCCTCTGCGATCGCCCAACTCACCTGAAAAGAAAACCAAGTGGATCGAGTCGTAAATAAATATAATAACGAACATCCGATCATGTAGCAGAGGTGGGCGTAAGTATTCATATTCATAAATATGACTAAGAATAAAATTCATAAATCAGAAAATATGAATACGAATAAAGCCATAATCACATCTTGTTGTAAATTTTCCCAGACATTCACTTTTTTGTGAATTTTACTAAACTTTTTCCTATTTTACCAAGAATTTTACTTAAATTCCAGTTTCTCCACAAAAATTCACTTTTTTGGGAATTTTACTCAACTTTTTCCTATTTTACCAAGAATTTTACTTAAATTCCAGTTTCTCCACAAAAATTCACTTTTTTGGGGAATTTCCTACAATTCATATTTTGTGTGTGAATTTTCCCGCATTTCATACTTTTTTGTGTGAATCTATAAGAAATGTTTGCCCTTTATTGATGAATTACACTAAACTTTCTCCTTTTTTCTATATAGTATATAAGTATAATTTATGTAAAAACAAACTTGGATTTCAGTAAAGGTCATTGTTACACAGTGAAATGTTACACAGTCAATTTCATTGTAATACAGTGAAATTTAGTGAAATTGATGTGAAAAATTTGCATTTTTGTCAAATTTACAGTAAAAAAGGGGAGAGTGTAGTGTAATTTATCCATAAATGGCCAACGTTTTTATAAAACTCACAAAAAAATGAATTGCGGGGAAATTCACAAAAAAATGAATTGCGGAAAATTCACACAAAAAATATTAATTGTGGGAAATCCACAAAAAATACAGTGAGTTTTAGTAATATTGACAAAAGAAACGTTAATTTCTCGGAAAATTCACAAAAACATGTGATTATGGCTTTACTCGTATTCATATCTGTATTCGTATTCATATTCATATCAATATTCGTATTCATATTGATGAGTATGAATACGCCCATCTTGGTCTCAATCATTGATGCAATTCAAGCCATCTTTATTAAATTTTGATTCCCACCTGACATGCATCATGGCTATAAGAGCGAATTTTCGAAGAAAAAAAGTTATTTGGAACCTACTTATCTTTTTTCTCTGGCGATTTGAAAAATCGAATTAAAAAAAAAAAAAAATAATAAGAGATTCGGTTTACAGGTATTGAATTTTGAAATTTTAATTCAAGTTTGAACAAAGTTATTTTTTCAACTTCCTGATGCTATCAATAATGATTAATTATTAAATTATAGTCGAAGTAAGTTATCATATTTGTACAAGCTATTTGTAATTAATTCATGATCTCTGTAAACGTTTCATCAATCATTTCGTCAATTAGACAGAAGGGTGATCTGCACAAAGAAGACAATAAAACGTAGTGTCAAGAATTTGCAGTTTTTTGCCAAGTAAGACCACAGTTTATAGATTTTTCAACGCTGAACGCGCAGAATTTATTGAAATTGAATTTATGGGTAATTTTTCCTCCCTTAAAACTCCCCAAACCCTTTCGATTGCCAAAACAGATGCTCGTACAAATTTGAACTTTTTATCGAGAGTTATGACCGATACATAAACATATAAATGGAAAGACACATGATTTATGATGTCTTTTGGCAGTGGATTCAGGATGGTCTGAAACGGATTTTGGTATTCAGAAATTCGAGTTTAAAGAATTTTGGACCGAAAAAAATAGCATTTCTTCGAAAATTCGCGAAAAACGAGGAACAAACAGTTGTTTAAGCTACACTTTTCCTTCTACACTCAGTGCAAAGTCATCGAGATCACTTGCAGATTAGTTTCGTTGTCAATGTATGATAAATAGACTGAGGCGTTATTTGAGATGGAGTATTACAAACAGATTTTGTGAGGTACTCAAAAACCAATTTGAGCGTCGTAGAAAAGCTCGATCCTTATAAAGATGATCGATTAGAGAAGAGCGATACGGAACTAATGAAATGGGAGATTATGGGAGCGAGCAGTAGGTAACTGTGAATTCATGTTTCACATAAGTTTTTTTTCTCTTTCAAACGATTCAAAACAAAACCGAAATTTTCGATATGAATCGACCAAATACAGTGTAACTGGCGAACGGTTGTTTACCTGATGTTTCGGTGTATTCTTTATTCCGGGGTCTGGATCGCGACCTTCCAACTTGAACTTCACTTTACGCCAAACGCCAATGGCGTACGTGTTCTTCACCATACCGCCATCTGAAAAAACGAAGCTTTAATATAACACTCGTACGTTAGGTATGTTCCCAGTTATTATATTGGTACAAATTACACAGTACAAAAAAAAAAGAAAGAAAAAACATCAACCGATTCTGCATTGAAATGTGAAGAGTTTTAAACGTAGATGCAAATCAGTAAACTGATGTTGAGTATTTACACTACATACAGATACATCAGTACATGGATATGTCTCATTTTCTCTCCCTGTAAAATAAGTGTTTTGTGGCTCAAGTAATATACCGCTAAAAATTGAATAACTTCAATGCGTCATTAAGTAGGTATATTTCTGATTGCTTAGCATAAATGAAGCCGTTCAAACACCTCATAGGGGTGGGTAGGGTAGTTTAACCCCCAAGGAGGCTCATATTGTCGCTCAAGTTCTACCATGGCCTATCTCAAAAAATGAGATTTTGAGTTTGAACTACTACTGGTACCGTATTGGTGTCGAATCATCTGATATTATACTCATATCGAAAGAAAATCCGCAGTATCGAATGAGTAAGTATCTTACTTCCTTTCTAGATCATCATAATGTTACATTTTCGTAAGTTCTATTGTTCAACAATATTGAAACTACGAGTATTCAGTTTTGTCAATACAGAAGTAGTAACTTGCTTTACAAGACGCAACACCTACGGTTGGCGGTCATGGTCTTTGGTTAAATACATTTAAAAAAAAATTTAATGTATTTAACCAAAGCACTCTCTGTCACCAAATACCATTAAAACCAACCGTAGGTGTTGCACCTTGTAAAGCAAGTTACTACAGTAGTAATACTACTTCTCTACTGACAAAACTGAGTTTACTATCGTAGTTTCAATATTGTTGAACAATAGAACTTAATATTATTATTATCTATGCATTTTGTATTATAAAAAAGCTCTTGTATGGTATTTTAGTTTGT
This sequence comes from Stenodema calcarata, assembly GCA_963920205.1. NCBI lineage: Eukaryota > Metazoa > Arthropoda > Insecta > Hemiptera > Miridae > Stenodema > Stenodema calcarata. The sequence continues at coordinate 20,538,400 of OY986060.1, forward strand.
ATCAATACCATGTAGGGACTTATTTGATGCTACTCATATCAATAATTTTCTTTCAACACTGTATCGATATGGATACCATTGATTTGACAGTGATTCGATACCAAATATCGTATCGAAAGCGGTATCGGATCGTCCCTACTGATGAGTTAGTGGCAAGTGTTGCAGCAACACAGACGATAGGGAGTTCCAGGTTACCACGGTGGCTGTTAGCACGGTAGGTACCGTGTGAGAAGCGAGGCCGCTCTTGCGGTTGTCGATCTGCGGTTGTTCGACATACCTACCCATGACCTTCGTAAAAATTCGTGAACTTTCGGCCGTCTTCGGATCAGTTGACACTACTGGAACGCCGTCTTCGGATCAGTTGACACTACTGGAACGCCCACTTCGGATCAGTTGACACTACTGGAACGCCGTCTTCGGATCAGTTGACACTACTGGAACGCTGTCTTCGGATCAGTTGACACTACTGGAACGCCCACCAACGTACCGTGCTACAGTACCAGTCACCGTGGTAGCCTGGAACTCTCTAATGGTCCGATTGGCGTCCACGAACGTACTGCGCTCCTCTTTGTGTTCACGGAAAAACCGACAGTCATCGAAGCGGCATCGAAGGTTCGCGAAATGTGGCACGCTCGGAGCGTGGTAGCGTATCCACTACACAGGAGCGCCGTTGGTTCGTGAACATAGTGGATTAACGCTCCTTAACGATTACAGCCGCCCGCTCATAAACCACCTACTTCCGCCCACTTTCCTCTTTCTCATCTACAGTCACCCACAATTTAAATTTTATGTACGGGTGGGTGGGGAGTGTAACAATTACAGACAACTCCCCCCCTCCCACCCACATCTGACCGCTTTCCTCTTTTTCATCCACATTAAGACGGATTCGGACTTCATCCGTCTCCCGCTATCGTAATCGGCAGTCAATCCCTCCCCTCTCCTTTTCTGATGGCGACAAGGGGAGTCCTGTTTCCGTCTCGTCAGCGATCTCTCCCGAATCCCCCCATTTCAACAGCACATTTCTCCATCTTGGATTTTTCGACCACGTGTCAGGTTTTTATATTTTATTTTGTAAATGAATACATTGTAAATAAGAAAAGAAAAAGATATTTACAACTCTGGTGTAATTCTAACGGGCAGATGCCTATTATTACACCATAATTGGTATTATTTATTAATTGGTATTATTAATTCATTTTGTATATTTCATTTCATTTTCCTTTTTTTGTTTAACTTCTCGATTGATTTATATACCGAGACGGTATAATGTGATATTCATTTTTTTGGGGATACCCGAGTGGTTAGGTAGGAGTAATCGCTTTTTTTCTTTATTATTATATTTTTCCTCGAGCGTCTTTTCATTTTTCTTATTTTCCCTTTACCTCATTGTGCGAGGAGATATTTCGTTTTCGTAACGTCCTGCGCCCTTGAGTAATTAATAGCGCAGGTGGTAGCAGAGAATTTTGAGAGTGCTAGACTCCTTTGGTAAACTCTGCTTTAGGAAAGGTATCTACACAACACCCAAGGTATCACAAGCAACAAGGTTGTTGCAAGGTATCACTTTGCAACATTCACCCACAATTTTAATTTTATGTACGGGTGAGTGGGGAGTGTAACAATTACAGACAACTCCCCCCTCCCACCACCACTCATAAACCACTTACATCTGCCCGCTTTCCTCTTTCTCATCCACATTCACCCACAAGTTTAATTTTATGTACGAGTGAATGGGGGGTATAAAGATTATAGGCACCCTAGATAAATGTCTCCTGAACGCCTCGAATAATATTCAATATTATTTGATTTATAGATTAGGTGATTATTTTCATTTACATTCGTCACAAGTGACAAGCCCACTCGATGATCTCCTTTCCAGCCGAGTATTGCGCAAAATAAATGTTTCACTCATAATTTATATAAATAATTTATGGACCATGACAGAGCTAGTTGAACCTATTTAAACCATTTGTCGGCCCATTCCTCCATTTCCGGACGTTGTATGCAGATCAGTCTGATCTATACAGAAAGGTGATCTGTACAAAGAAGATAATTAACCGTTGTGTCGAGAATTTGATGAGTTTTTTTTTTTTTTTCGTGTAACAAAATGTTTAGAAATTAGCTGTAGGAGCACCTCAGCTGATCCTATGCCAATTCTGCTTGAAGTTTAATTCCTAAAAGGCTACATACCAAACTACAGGTTCATAGTGTGAATGGCATAGAAATTGGCTTTAGGAGCCAGTCAGCTGATCCTGAGCCTGTTCTGATTAAAGTGTAAGTCCTAAGGACGCTACATACCGAAGAACAGCTTCTTAGAGTGAATAGCATAGAAATTAGCTTTAGGAGCCACTCAGCTGATCCTGAGCTTATTCTGCTCAAAGTGTAAGTCCTAAGGAGGCTACATACCAAATTACAGTGCGTGAAATTTTTTTGTCGTGTAGCAAACTTTTTTATGTAAGATACCCATGTCAAAACGTACATTAATTTCAACTATATTTTCCCTACTGATAAGTAGAAACAGGGGGATTCTCTTACCTCTCTTAGGAATCGCAACAATAGACTTTCTCGGGGAGTCCGTTCCAGCAGTTTGCCGAACAACTGACTTTTTAGAGGCCTGTTCATCATCAGTGCTGAACCTCAGCAGCTCGGCATAAATGGAATCTAGAAATTAAAAATACCATTTGTGAAGGAGGTTCGTGGGAGGGTGTTTAGGTTCGTTTCTGCAGTGGGGCTGTCGCCCAAGGGGTTGTTTCAGCAGGAGGAAAAGTTTGCTACAAGCCATAAGTAGGGCGTTTTGGCATATCGTAGTCGACAAACATGTCACAAGTTGATACTAGGAATAAAAATAGACTTCTCCAGATTCCCATCCATAGAACTACCTTGTACAATAGATCATTCGTGGTACAAGGTACGAAAATCTATAACGATTATGTGGATAAGTTCAACCTTAATCAGCAAACAAATTCTTTCAGGAATACAATGGAAAATATGTGGTTAGCAGAATATTGATCAAGTCTTTCTGTGCAGTATTCTGATGAGTGTATGATGAAGTGGTGAAAAGTGATGTGAACCTTTTGAAAAATAAACATTATTTTTATTAACATAACTTTTGACGTGAAACCTATTGAAAGATAAACATTGATTTTTATTCCATTATCTCAATTTTTAGAAGACTTTATATTAATTTGTAATAATTACAGAATATTACAGTAATAATAACAATTATTGTTAGCAGTATTTCGTTTGTAAGAGGAATTATATTTTCGAATGTTTCTAGGGGAAGTGGAAGAGAGGGCCACTTGGTCCTAACTTTCCCTGGTGGTTAAATTAGGTTATTAGGTTCAAGTAGGTTATTCTGCTCATTTCATCCCTAGCATCACTCAAACCAGTTGACTAGTTCGATCCCAGTTGACTAGTTGACTAGTTGATCCTAGTTGACTAGTGACGATATAGTTTAAAAACCCAAGAATCACACCAAAGTCTCTGATATTGCCACGGAGCGTTCCAGCAGCTCCTGGCTTGTAGTCAGATGGATGCAAGTCAGCTACCAGTCACTGCGAGCCTTTCTGCAGAAACGAACCTAGTATTTCACGACCAGGTTTACAGACACCGTGACTTACGCGACTTCCACACCAATGGCAAACCAAGTCAGACTGGAAAACGCATAGCCAAGCCAACCAGAGCGATTTCTGCGATGCGTTTGTACTGAAGGATTCGGTTCAGCCTTGTAATGAGAGGTGCAGTGAATGTTCAATTTTCATCTGTCCTAGCAGTCACAGTTGCAACGTACAATGAATAATAATGTGATCAACCTTGATGATGAAAAACCTCAAATTCCTCACTTGATGACTATTTGGGCAAAACAAGACGATCCTGGACTCAAGATTCTCAGTAAGGATCACGGCAATTACAGACAATTCGCCACTCTAAGTAGTACTTTGGTACTATACTTGTTATTTTTTGAATATTAAAACAATATAATATAGTTAGCCAGGACACCGCTAGACTGAAAAAACGCAGGCAGATATCGCTCAATATTTGGCTCAATCCGGTTTGGCATTGGTGGGAAACCCCACTTAGTGAGGTACAAGCAGTACGTACTAATACAGAAGCGTTTGAATGATCAAATTTTTTTACCAGCTGAGTGGATCAGGTCACCAATATCCTGGAGAGCGCGATGGAAAAAAGCCGCGTCGTACTTGGGGCTGCCGCTGGTTGGCGCCAAGTTTTTGATCAGGTTGTTCACCGTGTCCACGAACTTCCAGTACCTCAGCATGTACTGGTCAAGGCCCACCAAGCCGCTGTTGTCGCACTGCAAAACATCACTTCTCTTGGAGATCACAGAGAAATATGGGGAGAAATGGTTAGATGTGATGAAGTTCCAAATTAAAAAATTAAAATTTGAAGAAATAAAATGAAATAAATAAATAAAATGAATGCATGTATGAAGGTGGAATCGAGAATTTGGCAAGCTAGTCTGATTAGTCTGTTAGATATGTGGATGGCAGCCATTTTGATGAGTAAGACCTCACAATTATCAATACATAAGTTATTCAGGAAGTCTCAGGCATAAGTTACATTTCAATATTGAGCGTACAACCTTAAGAGGAACGATCAATAGGTTCCTACCAGTTCATGAACAAATTTGGCGCAGTCGCCGCGAGCAGCATAAACGCAATTTATGAACTGAGAGCTCCATGTGGGCAAAGATTTAAACTGAAGTCAAAACTAACCTAGCACATCTGTGTATAACCTACAAAAATGCCATTAGTTTGTTTGTTTTATCTGGTGCTTGGACCTTCCTCTTCAAAGCTGTGCATCGACAGCTTTTTTTTGGGTGTGCGGATTTTGCCTGTTTTTGAATATTCAAGAAGGGTTTTAATCAATTTTGTAACTGAAATCGATTTGTAGGGTTTTAATCGATTTTGTAACTGAAATCGATTTGTAGGGTTTTAATCAATTTTGTAACTGAAATCGATTTGTAGGGCGCAATTAGTGAAATCTGGTTATTTGGCGTTACAGCAGCTCAGTTCATGAACTGGACAATTGATGGACTCTCCTCTCACTCATCCCCACAACTTTTAGTTCTCACACTAAACTGGTGCATGAACTCTTGGCTGGAACGAACTTACAACTGTAACAGTTGGAAGGCAATTTAAACCACGGGTTGTAAAGGTAGGGCTCTGTGTAATGAATATAACGTAACACCATTCCTGTGAACTAGTAGCTAGGATTTGTAGTGCTGTCTAATTACCTTCACAAGAGTTTTCAAGAGGCTTTTGATGTCTGGGATTATGTGGTTATGTTTCGCCATCGTCATCTTGATGGAACCAACTTTCATCTGCATCTGCTGATCAGCGGCAAGGAGTGCCAGGACGAGGGGTTCAGTATCTCGTTTGAGTTCCTGCAACGAAGCTGTAAGAAACGAAAATCGAGAGTGAACGATTGAGTTGGGGGTACATTTCAGCGTCATCTCGAACAGGCTGTTCATAGAACGTTGTTAATGGACACTCGCTATACTGTTAGGATTTACCAGAAATAAGCTCTTCCGTTCTGGTGACCCATTCACCGTCAATCTTCTTCTTGGGCGGCCTCAGAGTCACCAGTCCTTGTTCAACTGGGGTTAGCGTCACTGGCTTTTTCAAGCTGAGCTCGTAAAACTGTCTGCATTCGTCAACCAACTGAAAATAGCAAGTGGTTCACTTAATTATACATCTACATCAAAAGCACAATGGATTTAGCTTCTTCTGAGGGTCCAGTACAGTGAAGTTGCTACGACTTTGTTCAGTATCTCAATCAAATAGAGACGATTTGAATGATCTTTTGTGGTTGGTTCTATTTTTGACAGACAATAGGAGACTTGGGCAGACCTATAAATCAACGTCCAATCAATATCAGCTGTGTCAATATCCACGCGTTTCCAGCACTTACTTGAATATAGTTATTGTCGTTCATCACAGCTTCGGAAGTTGGAGTGCGGAGAGCCTCGTGCGTTAGAATGCTGGTAGCCATGTTGCAGACGTTTTTAGCCATGATGCTCTCATTGGTCAACTTCATCTTGTGGCTTGAAACGGCGCTCTCGAAAGCACTCATAACCTGCACAGATTTGATTCATTATTTCTGTCTACGCCACTGGTACAATCTCATATGCCCTTCCAAGCTTGATATGTATGAGGAAAGAAGAGTTGGGAAAATGTGGCATTACAGTCTGCTTGGTGTTGCTTACATTTCGCCAGGGGAAAAATATTATTTACCTCACAGAGAGCTGGGTTTGCTCCGGCAGCCCACTTCAAACGCTGTTCAGCACTCATGATGAGTGCTTGCTGCTGATCAATAGCTTCCTTCAGTCTCGGTTGTAAGTTGAGCATGGCTGAAACACCTTTGCGCATCTCCATGAGGAACGACGGGCGAGCTGTAACAAAGTAATGCAATCACAACTAGTCGCACTTCTAAAAATCTCGTTTTGGCAACAGATGGTTCCTTCTGATTTTCTTCTGATGATGATCTACAAGTTTAAGATTGACACTTACAAATTATGTGGAATTTATTGTGGTTTATATTGACAAGGAGGTGGTCATGGAGCCAGTGATGTGCAGTTAGCATGACTTTGAGATGCTGAGATAGGATTTGTGTGTTGGAAAGATCACGGGCTACACGCCCCTGGGCGTCCTCCTGCCTCCATGACGCCTCTATCTGGGAGACGACTCCGCTTGCTGTTCGGAGCTCCGGACTGCGAATCTCAGCCATCTGGAACGATCAACAATGTTAGGCATAAATGGAAGAAGTGTGGAAAAGGAATGTGAATCAGGTGTTTTTCCTGGCCAGGAATGAAACCATGGCAACCATACAGGTCTGACCATCGTTACAAGCAAGGTAACTACCTAGTATAATGGTGAATACTCGTATACGAGGAATTGATATTGGGTACCTTCTTGCATAGTTCATCCAAAGGAGCATTTCCTTGGCCTTGAGCTCCTATGTCTTTCTGCTGCACCTCACCTGAAATATGATATCAACCTTCTCAATAATGTTGATGTACAACTAGATTTGTAATAAGAACAAGCTCGTCTGGTGAGTATACCTGTCACGTCAATGCCGTGAAACTCGAGAAGACGGCAGACGAAAAGAGCGGTAGAAACGGAAAAAATTCCCAAGATCTGAGTCGAGATGTAGTCGGCAATGTACTTCCTCATTGGTTTTGTGAGAGCTTCAAAGTCGTGGGGCACTTGGGGAGCAGCGACCGAACCACCGCGGAAACCCAAGGCGTCGCGGCTACACATACGAAGCACCTCGACCATCGTACTCAGCTTTTTGACGAAGAACATGGCCTCCAGGATCTTCCTGGCGTCGTCGTCGGTCATTGGTCGCTAAACACGCGAATTACAAGATAACAGAACGTATGGATAGTAGATACATGAATCATATAATATATTATAATGGACTAGTTATTGGACAGCCAGGTACGTCTCGGCAAGAACTGGTTATGGATCTTATGGAACTACCAGCATTATTGTACATTTCGTCCATTTGGAAGACGAGTGACACAAGGTGTTCTTTCTCTGGAGAAGATCGCCATGTCAATAGTTGGATAGTTTTCGGTAGAGAGCACTTGTGTACTGCACTCTTCCACAGGCACCATGGTACAGTACAGCCACATCTTCAGTTGTGCTTTTGGATTGTGTCACTATTCTTCCAAGTGAACGATTTTTTTTTTATTGGACTAATGCCCACTTTCACCAACTGCTTGATGCCGCTTTAACGTTAGTGCTGAACCAACGCATAACTAAAGACCGGTTAAAGGCGCCTTAACTCGCCCTTTAACTTAATTGCCCGATCCTCGTCGAATTAACTGCTAAAGTACCTTTGGGCCTCTCTCGAAATGGATCTTTCCCCATTTGACATAGCTCAAAACATTACTTTTGGTGATAGTTTTGGCCAAGATAGCTGTATCCAGAGGAAACGTTGACGAGCCGATAGCAGGTCATTAAGTTGAAGGGCAGTTAAGTTAATGTGGATTTGGGTACGATTTGGCTAATGTCCCCATTACCTTTACTCTCTATGAAACCTTTCAACCTCTACCAGTACAGACACCTGAAGAAAATGCAACACTGATAGAAAAAACGGATGAGCTCGATATTCGGCCCGTTACGTTAAAAGAACTCAAAGATGAAATTAAAGGCAACATTAATCCTAAAAAGACCCCTGGCTATGACTTGATAACCGGTCGAATTGCGAAAGAGCTCCCTGAAAAGGCTATAACTAAACTACTTCATATCATCAACGCCACGTTCAGGTTACGTTATGTACCTTCCCAGTGGAAAGTAGCGGAAGTCATAATGATCTCCAAACCAGGAAAATCACCAAATGAAAAGGCGGGGTACCGACCCATATCCCTCCTCCCTGTCTTATCAAAACTGTTCGAAAAATTGTTGCTCAAACGGCTTAAACCAATTATTGAAGTCAGAAAATTGATACCAGACCACCAATTCGGTTTCAGGCAACGCCACTCTACGCTAGATCAAGTTCATAGAATCACTAACATAATAGAAAAGGCTTTAGAAGGTAAAAAAATATGTGCCAGTATCTTTCTGGACGTGGCCCAGGCATTTTACAAGGTCTGGCACAAGGGACTTGAGTATAAACTGCACAGGGATCTCCCAAAACAGTTTTACTTACTCCTAAAATCCTACCTAGCGAACAGACATTTCAGGGTAAAGCAGGGTGACCAATACTCTGTCTTGAAGCCTATAAAAGCAGGGGTACCACAAGGCAGTGTCCTAGGCCCAGTACTCTACCTGCTGTACACACGAGATCTTCCGCAACAGGAAAATACAACTGTAGCTACTTTTGCTGATGATACTGCCATCCTCTCTGTTGGAGGTGACGCTGAAACTGCAACTCGCAATCTACAGACGTCCACTAACAAGGTTGTCAATTGGACCATGATGTGGAGAATGAAACTGAATGAAACAAAGTCAGTGCACATCAACTTTACTAATGGAAAAATCTCAGCCCCAGAAGTTGAGATCAATTCAAATAAAATTCCATACTCTGACACTGTAAAATACTTAGGGATGCACCTTGATTCCAAACTTAACTGGAAATACCACATTGAAAAAAAGAATCAGGAACTAAAAATCAAGTTCAGAAAGATGTACTGGATGATGGGAAGGAATTCCCATCTCTCACTACACAATAAATTACTCATATATAAACAGATACTGCGCCCCATCTGGACCTATGGGATACAGCTCTGGGGTTGTGCGAAAAAATCAAATATTAAAACAATCCAAACCCGACAAAATATAATATTGAGAAGTATAGTACGGGCCCCCTGGTTCATGCGGAATGATGATATTCATCGAGACTTGAGGGTAGAAACGGTCACCGAAATTATCGCCAAATATGCAAGGAAGCACGAACATCGCCTCCACAAACACGAGAACCTGGAGATGCTCAACGTTTTAAACAACGAAGGAGAGCTTCGGCGACTCAAGAGAAATAAACCTCTGGACCTAATTGTGCTGTGCAAATAGTGCAAGTGTAATCCAGTGTTTTTAACTGTTCTTGATACAAGTATGGGCCAGGTTTTGCTGTAAACCTCCACCCCCCCTAGTGAGCTTATCATGAAATGAAATATTGCTAGATGAATTGTACTATGTTTCAGTTGCAATAAATAAATCACGAAAAAAAAAAAAAAAAAATTACCTTTACGTTAATCACCCTTTAGTTAGATATGGTGAAAATGGGGATTAATTAAGAAGAGTTTTAGGATTAATTCCATCCCAGGCGACTATGGCGCTTCCAGCGGCGAACTTGAGAACTACCGGACTCTGAGTTAACTAATAAACTAACTGTAAGCGGGGCTGAACACAGTCCAATTTCGGCACTTCATAAAATCAATCTCTGAGTGGAATATATAAAAAATCTTAAACTGCGCATAACTCTTCCATTTGAGCTGTGGCGACAGTAAAAGCTGAGGTCCTGACAACCGGATCCGCAGCTGTTTGCCAGTCATTGGAAAACGACCAATGTATGTTGAAAGAGATAAAGAAGAAGAGAGACGATGATCTGAAAGCTTCAAGCTCTTCCACGTTCTTACTTAAGCCAGATTTCGACTACCCTTCCATATAAAAACAGGAATTTTATACAGAATACAACGTTACAAATTAGACTCACTGCATAGTATTTTTGAGGTTCCTTGATCTGATCCACTATAGTCCAAGCTGGAGGAGTAACCAGTTGTTTTAAATGGTGAACCATCCCATTTCTTGGGATCTCGAGGTTGAACAGGCCGTTGAAACCCATAAGGAGCATCTCCCCTTGATCCGGTGTCCTGGGTGGAAAGAAGTCGCCTTGCTTGTTCTGAGGTGCTGCCAGTTGGGCTTCAAAGCCGGCTTGTAGAGTGTCCACGATTTGCATCACTGCTCCGTGCTGAGTCTAAAGAACATTAAATATTTTTCTAATACTAACAATTTCCAACTAAACACAAAAATTCCACATCCTGGCGAAACAAAATATCAGGCATCACTTTTATTTTGGTACCGAAATGACATAGACAAAGTAACGAACCGGGTTTTGAAGGTAAGTAGGTGACTTCTTAGTCGAACCGTCCTGTTTCCCCACAGCGAAATTCATAACCGTATACCTCAAATGCAGCTGCAGGGATTTCAAAATTTCGTTGATGGGAACTTGTACTGATGAAACTATAGATTCCAGACGGTCAACTAGTGAAACAACTGACGGTTCCTCACATACTTGGTCTTGGGCAGCCTCAACCAAGATGATCCCAATGAAATTATTGTACATTTCCTGAAAATAAGAAAGACTTCAAACATGTGACTTTCAAACACCACTGATTGCAAGGTATTGAAAATGCACCGACCTGCAGATCTTTAAGCTGGTTGTATGTGTGGTTCATGCACTTGAGAGCACAGTAGATTTGGGACAGCTGAGGGTCTTCAGAGTTGCTACCCGAAGTCAGTAAAGACTGTGGTAGGAGTTGCGTCAATCTCAAGATGTTACCCGCAACTGAGCACATGTCGTGGAGGAACCAATCGCCAGCTTGTGAAGTGAGGTTGAGCAAAGAATCACCAGCACCTGAAAAGTATTATACGAAATTAGAGACCACTGGTAAATTAGTAAAGATTTTGAAGCTGAGTATAATAAACTCACTCATAGCCTGGGATTCGATCATGATGTACTTCTTGTTGAGAGCGCACAGTGCAGTGAGAACTACAGCTGACAAGGCTTTAGCTCCCTTGTCCATGTTCTTAGTGTCTCCGCCGCCTCCTTCTCCCCACTGCCCTTTGGCCAACCATCCAGTCGGTACCTGAATGAAATATTGAAGAAATTCAATGAGGCACCTTCACATGAAACACATATCGAGGGACTAAATACGAATTACAAATAATTATATTCAAACCTCAATGGGATTAACGTTCACTCGGGAAGTCTCGGAAGAGCGCTCCATACATTTCTGCAGCCGGACTGTGGTGTCTGCTAAATGACGTTCGAGACCTAAGCACAGAAATATCAGTATTGATGTCTTCAAATTATGGCAAGTGTCTTAGTTCAACTCAACATACAGTTTTGAGTATCAGCCAGATTACTTTGAAATTCGCTCATTCTTCATGCTGCACAGTGGACTTTGAAAGAAGATTCTAACATTTTCAGGTGCCAATGTCACAGAGATATTATTCGAATTGTCCAACTGTTAAGATTAGATTGTAGCAGGGACTCCGGATGGGACTGATCCCCATTTACCATACTGAAGCATGGGGAAGTCTCCCTGTAGGCACTGGGTCCAGTCTACTCCATCCATCAGACTGATGGACCCCTACCAGGTTATTTGCAGACACGATCTCTATTGATACGAAGGACCTGAAGATTTTGTATCATCGACCATCAAATGTTGGACACTCAAAGAAAAGATGAGGCGCTGTTTCGTCCTACAGTCCGCCAAGTCTACACGAAGGATCTCCCATGTATAATCCGATTCTGTGCAGATGGTTTTGGAAGCACCCGTGCTCTGTCAGCATCCTCACCAGAAGTCTCATTTTACTCTTGGCAGCTCCAGTGATTCTTAGGTCCATGATGGACCTGGGCATAGACCTTCCAATTCCTACAAGGTGTTGCCGTTGTCAACTTCCCGAAACTTGGTTCAAGGATGTCTTCCCAATGCCCTGTTAACTTATAAATCACGTAACCTTAAAATTAGCCTATTTAACTCAATGATTATGCCTCAGTTACTATACTGTCTTTCCGCGATGTGCGATATTGATTTCGTATGTAGACAGAAACTTCAGAGAGTCCTCAACTCATCCATTAGATTTATCCTTAACCTAAAATTTGATGATAGAATCTATGACAAATTTAAGAAAATGAAAATCCTTAAGTATGATGATCTCATCCAATTTGTTCTATTAACTACAGTTCACCGTGTTGTATCATCTAAAAGGCCGTCATACCTATCATGTAAATTTAAAACCTTCTCTGATACTCATAATGTCAACACTCGTTTCAGAGACATAAATTTCCGCCTCCCTTTTTGCCGAACGACTGTGTTCCAAAAATCGTTCACTTTCAAAAGCGTGCAACATTTTAACGATCTTCCAAAGGAGATAAGAGAGATCCAGAACTATAATACTTTCAAGACGAAAGTCAAGGAATTTTTGCTTTCCAAATATTAGCACACCCAGCAAAAAGTGAAATGAAGTTTAATTTTCTTTTTGTCATTTTATGTTCCTCCTATTTTTCATCATGTATTTACGCAGATGTCTGTTTATTTTCTTTTTATTATGTAAATAAAGCGATAATCAATCAATCAATGCTGTTTTCTACCCCATTCACCTAAGGAGGAAACTACCGAGCATTTGGCTATGCCCAAGACTGGCTCCGACCCCTTAATCAATGTGCCGTGCTATCTGCTCGCTCATTGCCCTGTTCATCAGGGTCTACTAATTTAGACTCAAGAGTTTTTTCATGTGCTTAGCAGTGTAAGAGCGCAATGATCAGATCAATTTTGGTATCAATTAAAGGATAGCTGATCACGTCTGCAATGCTGGCAGGGCAGTTGAATGTAAACTATACATCTGATACGGCTTTTAATATTTATATATATTTTTTTAAATCCATTCCCTACGCTGAATTTTAGGTTGGTTTCTCTGTCCCTCAGACACACCCCCATAACGGCAAAATACGGCCCTTCCTGTTCTCAGAAGACCGTATGGGAAGTCATGAGAGCAACCCCGAACACCTCTGAACGAATGGAACGACTGATCACTGCTGCTGAAAGTACACGAAGAAGCTATCTACAGCAGACTATTTAGGTTACCAAAACGCGAGAGAAACCACTGATAGATACTATTAGTTCTCACGTTCTAGTCATTAAACGGTCCAAACAATATTAAAGTTGTAGAAAATATCAAAGTAACTAACCTGCAGAAAACATTGTAACCTGCATAACACTTTCTTCTGACACCGAAAGCTCTTTCCTGATGTCATTCAGCACTTCGTCACAACTGAAATGAACAGAAAATGTAGGTACTTTTATGAATTTGACTAACCTATTTGTTATATTTCCAGCTTCCATGAAGGAAAAATTACATAATTTTTACAGCAATCTACACTACAATGATCAAGTTGCTGACCACATTGAGCTTCGTTTCTTGAATGACTTGGGAAACACAATTTGACTTCCATAACACAAATTTCCATAGAATTGAAGATGTAATGCTGATGTGTGCCCCTTTTCAAGGGAGGTTAGGCAGTATGCCCACCCAGAGGGTTATTGGGTCTGTGCTTCCACAGAACTGTTTCTCCCCAGAGCGGTTGAACAAAAAGATCGAGAACAGGGGCAGAGCAGCCATCACAAAGAGCAGAAATACAGGGTGAGCCAAAAGAATTGAAAAAAAAAAAAAATGAATACACAATTTAAAAAAGTAAAATTTAAAAACACATTGAAGAATGCAGTCACCCCATTTTGATTACATAGGTCCTACAAATTATGTCAGCAGTGACGCATTGATGAAAGCTGCTTCCGCTATTGTTGTGACAGGAACCCAAGAGAAATTCACAACAGACCTCTCCACTCCTCAAAAGTCACAGTCTGGTGTGCCATTTCTGTATTTGGAGTTATTGGGCCACCAGATCGGCTGAAAACTTCAGAAGTTGCCGTCATCAGTTGGGCTGTATTTTTTTGTCGCCCTTTGAAACGGCACTAATTATTTTGGCTCACCCTGTATTCATCAATCACCTTCAGCTAAGTTTCTCAAAGACTTGGCAGGGGTTTGAAGGGTATCGCAAAGCATACAACGGCAATGGACAGGTAAATACAAGAAAATCACGTATAAAACGAGGGACATTAATTTGGAAATTAATTAACATTCATGATCAAAATTAATTTTCTCGACTAAACAATAGTGATTCTCACCTAGCAGGAGACATATCTTCAAGGAGCTTTTCCGACCACCGACGGTAGAGAAGCGTGCGATGGGACATCAAGCAGGACCTCGGGTAATGTCTGCATATTTCGTAATAGTCTCTCAGCATCTCAAGAAGTTGAAGCGTCAGCGACGTCTGCTGTAGACAAAGTTCGCCCACTTCTTTCTCGGAGTATATACACTGCCGTGAGAAAGACCAAATTAATTAGCCTAAGAGATTTTGCAACAGTAGAAAAACTTCGACGTCTCATACGCCACTATACAGGGTGTTCCACTTAAGGGTGGACATCCTGGACATCCCGCCGGGGGTGAATTCCACAACTAATTTGTGAATAAAGATGCCCTATGACTCATATTTTTTACTCCACTTAAAACCCGGGTTTTTTCACTTCTAAATTTTGTTTTGTGTTGTCAACCTTACGTCACAAAAACGGAACAGCCTGTTCATACCGACAGTTGGATTGGGCGTCAATGTCCCACCAACCACCTACTGATCTTTTTGATGGCAACTTTTTCAAGTGCTGAATGCGCTGATATGGTGGGTATAGGTCTATGGTTTGAACAATCAAAACGCCCTCGAATCAGTGCGGGACTATCAGAGAAAACTCCCAAATAGGCGTACACCCGGCAGAAATGTGTTTCCAAGAGTATGTAGATTCGCTGACAATAGTGTGCATGTTCTGTGCGTCACAGTGGGAAAAATGGAAACGATGCTAACGAATTCTTATGGTAAGTAGAAACGGGATTGGTGAATCTTATCCCAATCGTACGCGAAGTGAGCTGCTATGAGCATGTTTTTGTTTGTCGTTGAGTCAGTGACATGAACTGATCAAACGATACAACATTGTTTACAGTGGTCTTGAACTTAACGAGTCCAAAAAGGCCATTCCCAGTGAGGAACACTCGCTCCGCTCTAACATCAACAGTCTGAGTTGCTTAGAAGAGTATCACCACTCAAATCCTTGTAGAAGATTGCGTAGAACTTTTTTACCCTAGCGAGGAAAAAATTCCCGTCTTGAGGTACCTAATCATTTTTCACCCCACAACCTTCAATTTCGCGTGAAAAAAAAAAAAAACGCGTTTTCCGACGGGGAAAAGACATTTTCTCCCTTAATTTCAAATTTGAGGAAACCATTGGAGAGCTGAGCTATTTGGCCAGGTTTTGCAGTAACAGTACGACACATTCAAGTAGGAGTTGTAGGTTTTACAGGCGTTTGACAAAACTGGACATTTCCGGGATTCGACAAGTTTTTTTAAAAATCATTTTAGGCTGATTTTTTAACCGTTAAACCTGAGCATATGATTTTGGTTTGCCACCAGAGAGATAGGAAATTTAATGCTCTTTCCAACGGTATCTTCAGATTTGAGATTATTCGGGAAAATGAGGTAGTTATGTCCGTTTTTGTGACGTAAGGTCGAAAACTCGAAAAAATTTAAAAACGAAAAAAACTCGGGTTTTAAGTGGAGTCAAAAATATGAGTCATAGGGCATTTTTAGTCACAAATTAATAATTAATTTGTAGAATTCACCCCCGGCGGGTTGTCGACCCTGTATATCAGGTCCTGGAATATAAGGCTTGTTAGGCTTCAGACGGCCCTCATGTGGAGGACCTGAGCTTGTCAGGCTCCAATCGTTATCTGTTTAAACGTTGTTTATTTTTATGGCGATTTGAGCCCCAGGGGCCTCTTGCACAGGTCGGGTCAGGCAAGACAGTTGTTTGTAGCAAAGAAAGGCAGTACGCCCGTGTCCAATCCGACGGTTTCTATAGAGATTTATTTTTCAATGTTGGTGCTCATTATTGACTGACAGTGAGAGAATGGTTACTTGCTCCTGGCAGGTAACCATCCCTAACCATCCCTAACCATCTTCGTCTAACCACCTCTAACCATCCCTAACCATCTCAGTCTAACCATCCCTAATAATCTCTAACCATCTTTGTCTAACCATCCCTAACCATCTTTGTCTAACCATCCCTAACCATCTCTATACATCACTAACCATCCCTAACCACTTCTGTCGAACCATCTCTAACCATCCCCAACCATCTTTGTCTAACCATCTCTAACCATCCCTAACCATCTCTGCTTAACCATCCCTAACCATCCCTAACCACCTCTAACCATCCCTAACCATCTTTGTCTAACCACCTCTAACCATCCCTAACCATCTCTGTCTAACCATCACTAACCATCTTTGTCTAACCACCTCTAACCATCCCTAACCATCTCTGTCTAACCATCTCTAACCATCCCTAACCATCTTTGTCTAACCACCTCTAACCATCTATAACCATCCCTAACCATCTCTAACCATCTCTGCTTAACCATCCCTAACCATCCCTAACCATCTTTGTCTAACCATCCCTAACCATCTCTGTCTAACCATCTCTAACCATCCCTAACCATCTCTGCTTAACCATCTCTAACCATCCCTAACCATCTCAGTCTAACCATCCCTAATAATCTCTAACCATCTTAGTCTAACCATCCCTAACCATCTTTGTCTAACCATCTCTAACCATCCCTAATCATCTCTAAACATCCCTAACCATCTTTGTCTAACCACCTCTAACCATCCCTAACCATCTTTGTCTAACCATCTTTGTCTAACCATCTCTAACCATCCCTAACCATCTCTGCTTAACCATCCCTAACCATCTCTAACCACCTCTAACCATCCCTAACCATCTCTGTCTAACCATCTCTAACCATCCCTAACCATCTTTGTCTAACCACCTCTAACCATCCCTAACCATCTCTGTCTAACCATCTCTAACCATCCCTAACCATCTTTGTCTAACCACCTCTAACCATCCCTAACCATCTCTGTCTAACCATCTCTAACCATCCCCAACCACCTCTAACCATCCCTAACCATCTTCGTCTAACCACCTCTAACCATCCCTAACCATCTCTAACCATCCCTAACCACCTCTAACCATCTCTAACCATCCCTAACCATCTCTGTCTAACCATCTCTAACCATCCCTAACCATCTTTGTCTAACCACCTCTAACCATCCCTAACCATCTCTAACCATCCCTAACCACCTCTAACCATCTTCGTCTAACCACCTCTAACCATCCCTAACCATCTTTGTCTAACCATCCCTAACCACCTCTAACCATCTCTAACCATCTCTGTCTAACCACCTCTAACCATCCCTAACCATCTCTAACCATCCCTAACCATCTCTAACCATCCCTAACCACCTCTAACCATCTCTAACCATCCCTAACCATCTCTGTCTAACCATCCCTAACCATCTTTGTCTAACCACCTCTAACCATCCCTAACCATCTCTAACCATCCCTAACCACCTCTAACCATCTTCGTCTAACCACCTCTAACCATCCCTAACCATCTTTGTCTAACCATCCCTAACCACCTCTAACCATCCCTAACCATCTCTGTCTAACCACCTCTAACCATCCCTAACCATCTCTGTCTAACCATCTCTAACCATCTCTAACCATCCCTAACCACCTCTAACCATCCCTAACCATCTTCGTCTAACCACCTCTAACCATCCCTAACCATCTTTGTCTAACCACCTCTAACCATCCCTAACCATCTCTAACCATCCCTAACCATCTTTGTCTAACCACCTCTAACCATCCCTAACCATCTTTGTCTAACCACCTCTAACCATCCCTAACCATCTCTGTCTAACCATCCCTAACCATCTTTGTCTAACCACCTCTAACCATCCCTAACCATCTCTGTCTAACCATCTCTAACCATCCCTAACCATCTTTGTCTAACCACCTCTAACCATCTATAACCATCCCTAACCATCTCTAACCATCTCTGCTTAACCATCCCTAACCATCTCTAACCATCCCTAACCATCTTTGTCTAACCACCTCTAACCATCCCTAACCATCTCTGTCTAACCATCTCTAACCATCCCTAACCATCTCTGCTTAACCATCCCTAACCATCTCTAACCATCCCTAACCATCTCAGTCTAACCATCCCTAATAATCTCTAACCATCTTAGTCTAACCATCCCTAACCATCTTTGTCTAACCATCTCTAACCATCCCTAATCATCTCTAAACATCCCTAACCATCTTTGTCTAACCACCTCTAACCATCCCTAACCATCTTTGTCTAACCATCTCTAACCATCCCTAACCATCTCTGCTTAACCATCCTTAACCATCTCTAACCACCTCTAACCATCCCTAACCATCTCTGTCTAACCATCTCTAACCATCTCTAACCATCCCTAACCATCTTTGTCTAACCACCTCTAACCATCCCTAACCATCTCTGTCTAACCATCTCTAACCATCCCTAACCATCCCTAACCATCTTTGTCTAACCACCTCTAACCATCCCTAACCATCTCTAACCATCTCTAACCATCCCCAACCACCTCTAACCATCCCTAACCATCTTCGTCTAACCACCTCTAACCATCCCTAACCATCCCTAACCACCTCTAACCATCCCTAACCATCTCTGTCTAACCATCTCTAACCATCTTTGTCTAACCACCTCTAACCATCCCTAACCACCTCTAACCATCTTCGTCTAACCACCTCTAACCATCCCTAACCATCTTTGTCTAACCATCCCTAACCACCTCTAACCATCCCTAACCATCTCTGTCTAACCACCTCTAACCATCCCTAACCATCTCTGTCTAACCATCTCTAACCATCCCTAACCACCTCTAACCATCCCTAACCATCTTCGTCTAACCACCTCTAACCATCCCTAACCATCCCTAACCATCTTTGTCTAACCACCTCTAACCATCCCTAACCATCTCTGTCTAACCATGTCTAACCATCTCTAACCATCCCTAACCATCTTTGTCTAACCACCTCTAACCATCCCTAACCATCTCTAACCATCCCTAACCATCTCTGTCTAACCATCTCTAACCATCCCTAACCATCTCTAACCACCTCTAACCATCTCTAACCATCCCTAACCATCTCTAACCATCCCTAACCATCTTTGTCTAACCACCTCTAACCATCCCTAACCATCTCTAACCATCCCTAACCATCTTTGTCTAACCACCTCTAACCATCCCTAACCATCTCTGTCTAACCATCCCTAACCATCTCTAACCACCTCTAACCATCTCTAACCATCCCTAACCATCTCTGTCTAACCATCTCTAACCATCCCTAACCATCTTTGTCTAACCATCTCTAACCATCCCTAACCATCTCTAACCATCCCTAACCATCTTTGTCTAACCACCTCTAACCATCCCTAACCATCTCTGTCTAACCATCTCTAACCATCCCTAACCACCTCTAACAATTCGCCATTCGCTGACAATAGTGTGCATGTTCTGTGCGTCACAAACAGTGGGAAAAATGGAAACGATGCTAACGAATTCTTATGGTAAGTAGAAACGGGATTGGTGAATCTTATCCCAATCGTACGCGAAGTGAGCTGCTATGAGCATGTTTTTGTTTGTCGTTGAGTCAGTGACATGAACTGATCAAACGATACAACATTGTTTACAGTGGTCTTGAACTTAACGAGTCCAAAAAGGCCATTCCCAGTGAGGAACACCCGCTCCGCTCTAACATCAACAGTCTGAGTTGCTTAGAAGAGCATCATCACTCAAATCCTTGTACAGAAGATTGTGCAGAACCTTTTTCTCCTAGCGAGGACAAATTACCGACCTGAGGTACCTAATCATTCTTCACCCCACTACCTTCAATTTCGCGTGAAAAAACCGCGTTTTCCGACGGGGAAAAGACATTTTCTCCCTTAATTTCAAATTTGAGGAAACCATTGGAGAGCTGAGCTATTTGGCCAGGTTTTGCAGTAACAGTACGACACATTCAAGTAGGAGTTGTAGGTTTTACAGGCGTTTGACAAAACTGGACATTTCCGGGATTCGACAAGTTATTTTAAATCATTTTAGGCTGATTTTGTAACCGTTAAACCTGAGCATATGATTTTGGTTTGCCACCAGAGAGATAGGAAATGTAATGCTCTTTCCAACCGTATCCTCAGATTTGAGATTATTCAGGAAAATGAGGTAGTTATGTCCGTTTTTGTGACGTAAGGTCGAAAACTCGAAAAAAATTTAAAAACGAAAACAAGTCGGGTTTTAAGTGGAGTCAAAAATATGAGTCATAGGGCATTTTTAGTCACAAATTAATAATTAATTTGTAAAATTCACCCCCGGCGGGTTGTCGACCCTGTATATCAGGTCCTGGAATATAAGGCTTGTTAGGCTTCAGACGGCCCTCATGTGGAGGACCTGAGCTTGTCAGGCTCCAATCGTTATCTGTTTAAACGTTGTTTATTTTTATGGCGATTTGAGCCCCAGGGGCCTCTTGCACAGGTCGGGTCAGGCAAGACAGTTGTTTGTAGCAAAGAAAGGCAGTACGCCCGTGTCCAATCCGACGGTTTCTATAGAGATTTATTTTTCAATGTTGGTGCTCATTATTGACTGACAGTGAGAGAATGGTTACTTGCTCCTGGCAGGGTACACGAGTTGCGTCCAAAAATGGATCGACTAATTTCGAGAAGTTATACACACATATTGACTAACATTGCTGAATTTTGATTCAAAGCTAAGCAGATAGTGTCAGTGCCTTGCCATCAATTGAATGAGCTCATTTCTTCCAAGTACGAGTTACGTACAAAAATGGATCGACTAATTTCGAGAAGTTATACACACATATTGACCAACATTGCTGAATTTTGATTCAAAGCTAAGCAGATAGTGTCAGTGCCTTGCCATCAATTGAATGAGCTCATTTCTTCCAAGTACGAGTTACGTACAAAAATGGATCGACTAATTTCGAGAAGTTATACACACATATTGACCAACATTGCTGAATTTTGATTCAAAGCTAAGCAGATAGTGTCAGTGCCTTGCCATCAATTGAATGAGCTCATTTCTTCCAAGTACGAGTCACGTACAAAAATGGATCGACTAATTTCGAGAAGTTATACACACATATTGACCAACATTGCTGAATTTTGATCCAAAGCTAAGCAGATAGTGTCAGTGCCTCCCCATCAATTGAATGAGCTCATATCTTCCAAGTCTAGGAACTATAGTAATTATTTTATAATAGTACGGATGATGGTAATTGTTGTATATTTATTGGTACCTGTTGTACGGTCTGTGATTGACCAGCGTTGCTCAAGAATTCTTTTATCAAGTCAAACACCTGGCAAACGTCTTTTTTGGGCCGTTGGCCAACTTCCACGATCCAGTTGCCGAGGTCCGTGCCCTTCAGTTTCTGCATGACAACCTTCAAAATGACAAGAATTTATAATTGGTGTATAACAAAGGATTACTGGAGGGTGGGTAGGTACATGTCTATTTAGTACACAGGTATAGTACACAGACATTTACACAGATTTTGAAAAGGCTTTTGACAGAGTCTCCCATCCTTTATTAATCTCTGTCTATTTGGAGGGTTGCAGGAGGTTGTAAAGAAAACGGAGAAGTTTTTCCGAGCTTTCGGCTTTAATAAGCCATCTTCAGGGGTAGGTATTGTTTCCTCGACCCGAAGATGGCTTATTAGGGTCGAGGAAACAATACCTACCCCTGAAGATGGCTTATTAGGGTCGAGGAAACAATACCTACCCCTGAAGATGGCTTATTAGGGTCGAGGAAACAATACCTACCCCTGAAGATGGCTTATTAGAGCCGAAAGCTCGGAAAAACTTCTCCGTTTTCTTTACAACCTCCAACAACCCTCCAAATAGACAAAGGTTTTTCAACCAAGGAGGGAATGAACCAAACAACAAATTTATTAATCTCTAAATTAGAGCGATTTGGTTTCTGCGGTTCATTATTGAGCTGGTTTTCCAGCTATCTCTCTGATCGATGTCTTAGTGTCCGCCTGAAGGGTACATGCTCTGCTTCGCTTCATGCCACGTCTGGCTCGCACCTCGATCCTCTGCTTTTCCTTATTTGTATTCAGGATGTTGCCGATGCTCTGTGGGACAGGGTGCAGTTTCTTCTCTGTGCGGACGACCTCAAGATTTACTCTTGGATCCAGGACGACGTTGACTGTGGGGTGTTGCAGGGATGCCTGAACCGTCTGGTGTGTAGGTGCTCGTCAAATGGCCTTTGTCTGAACATCAGCAAGTGTCAGGATATTACTTCTCGAGGAGCCGTAGTCCAATGCTATTCGACTATAGCCTGGGTGGTAACGTAAATTCTTCTCTCATGTCTTATTTTCTGTGTAGTTCAACAATGTAAATTGGGCACCCACCCGTGTAATTTCTAAATAAATAATATGTTCATCATTCTGCAATACATTTCAAATCAAAATCTAAATGGGTCCAGTGGTTTAGCATACAGAAAAATCCAAATTGTTTGTCACAACTGACATACAGCTTTATTACTTGGTACTTGAAGGCCACAAACTTCCAAATGGCTGGGAGTAGATGTTGATGGGTACCAAACAACCCTCGTAGGTACATACGTTGTCAAGCAGATGATAACTTACGTTATATTGAGAATTGACGGATTCGCACTCTTTGACCTTCCCATTCAGTTTCTGAATGACGGCCTCTTTGGCTGTGTGGACCTGAATGTAGTGGAAGTAACGAGTATTGAGGGAGTAGAGGCTGTGCTTGGGCTGACCTTCAGCTTCCTGTAAAATGTCAGGAGACAAATAAATAACGACACAAACTCGGCTTTATAAAAGTGAATGCAATTATTTTCGTGAATCTCTAGGAGAAAAAATCTAAATTCAAATTTCAAGACGAAACGCACTCTCTAATGAACAACTTGGATTAATTTACAAATGTCATTTACAAGAGACGTCATCGACAAACGTATTTAATAAGAAACTATTCGTTTTTCGAATGAGCAGTTTTTCGTAACTTCTAGCTGTACGAAAACAGCAGTTTGAAGAGGAGACAATGGAGCAGCAGGTTGAACATTCAGTTCTTTGATTACCCTTGGTATTCATATTATTCATTCGTGTACAAGATAGGTGAGTGTAGCGGGTTGCAGCGCGTTATATAATCCTAATGCACTGTTCTGAATGCATAAGTAGCCAGAACTTATATAAGAGGCTCGCCTTCAGCCTTGCTGTGAACCTCTGTACTACTGTCGCTGGTTTTGCCGCTCCTCAGTCACTTCTGACTCAGTTCAAAAACTCCAACTTTCAACTCCAACACACGATTCCAAATCGTAACTGGCGCAGTCAGTAGGACTAGTTTCACGAATAATTCAGATAATTCAGTAAACATAATTATTCATTCAAATGATTTTCAGAGAAAATCGAACTACGTTCAACTTCACTTCATGTGTAGGTACACAAGTATAAAATTGGAGCCACAAAAATGGATAAAACCATAATTTCTGTAACCAAAACTACGTGAATTACCATGTAACATACCTTGAGCAAAGCCAGTTGTGTATGGCGCTCTTTTACCAAATCTTGAACTCTCTGCATCTGTTTTTCGCGGTCCATGTACCTGTTGATCAGAGCAATCAAATCTTCGAGCTCCGACGACAAGGTTTTCCTGGCAAAAGGGAAAAAATTCGAGTAAATCAAAGGGAGGCAAACGCGCGATTGTCTGAATAGTGCATTAGTGGAATTCAAAATGCGCATGTTAATGATGGTCAAGTTTTTCAAGTTTTACAGAATAGCATGTTCTAAGGAGGTGTGAACTGAGACCTTCAGTTAAACAATATCGAGAACCCTGTGTATCCCGTGAGTAGAATGATTTAGTAAAATACAATAATTGTATTATTGTATGAGCTTACTTGTTCTCCATCCACTGGTATTTCGACTCCGTAATCCTAACTTTGAACATGGAGCAAGCGACTTCTTTCATCAATTCCTTCTTGTTCACTTTAATTTCGGATGTCAACTCTCGTCCTCCACCGTAGATGGCCCCTGGAAAACAATTCGATAAGTGAATCTTGGGTGGTGAGGAAGGATGGCCAATATAGTACTTATTAGGTAGGCGTTTTAGTATTAACCTCATCATTTAGAGATCATTGAGGGCTTTTTTCTCTTCGGAAAAATTGAAAAGTCATGAGGTAGTCTGGTGGATGAGTTATGTTGTTACATACAAAGTAGGTTACGAATGACTCATTACGATTTTTATAGGGCGAATGAAAGTGAATATGTCATCTTTTTTCAAGACTTCCGCATCGTTAGAGCGTGACCTGAATAGTGAACAGGGATCCAACCCGGTATCAATGGCCCTAATCATCTAAGTTAACTGGAAGGGCCTGGCATTACCAGCAGTCTGCCCTTGGATGGTCTCAAAGATGAAACAAGAGGAGAATGCTAAAAATAACGAAGCTCAAGTATCGAAATAGCTTACGTTCAAATTTTAAATGTTCTTGTACACATAGCTTTCTATCACTACATAAGTATTACATAATGAGATTGGGACATGAAGACGAAATCATTTTTTGACTCCATAAGAATCCCAGATTGAGATTTCGAAAGACCACCAAGCCAACAGCGTCAATCTGCACAAATGATCATTTTCGTTTTTGCAATTTTGGGTACCTTGTGCGACCTTTTGCGACTTACGTAATTCCCAGTGAATTTTTTGAAAAATAACCAATTCATTTCGCGTTTCTGTGTATGCAATAAAACAAAAATGCCCAAAAAAGCAGATTGGCGCTTTTGGCAACGATATAGTTTACTATTATTTATTATTTAACTATCAATTTGGAAATAAACAAAAAACGACCAAGCAGAGTTTCAAAATTAAAGTAGGAACATCAGTTGAAAAATCAGGATCGACTTAGATCGTAGGCACCTCCTCAGATAGTTCCTCCTGCATCTGCCTGTCTATTTAAATAAAAGTCTGTAATGGAACGTCTAGATAAATGAAACTTGATTTGGTGCAGGCAATCATTGCATTAAGATAACTAAGTACTTTAGCTACGCAGATTCGAATTTAAGGATCACGGGAATAGACTCGTTAATGTTGACAGGTCTAAAAAGGATATAGAGGCACGATTATGGATGATTGAGGAGGCTGTATTACAGTAACAATCTGGAGAATTGAAACAATCGGAGCTTATCTCTAGTCAACGGGAACCAAGAACGAGAATACAAGATAAATTGTGTAGTTTGAGCAGCTCACAGTTCCAGATCTGTAGTGAGATTGACGGAACAGGATGTCCAGTCAGACTAAGCTATTAAAGTTAATGGGAAGATATCGCGGCGTCTCGTGGACATTATGGCCCAACACATTTTGTAGATACGATCGGAGATAGGAGAATTTCAGGATGTGTCAAACACCGAAGAGAGGAAACGTGATTTAACTACGATTGAAAACCACGTTCATGCTAACATTGGAAACGAACAAGCAGTCAAGATCGCTATGGTTCGTCCTTAGTTCCAACATAGATTTCCTCGCCAATGATAGCTGAGCAGCGTAGAGGAGCACTGCGGATTGCAAGCGCCGCAGGATAGTATCAGAACCAACAATACTTTTCCTGGCTAGTGTGATACCCGTACAACTGCTGGCCGCAGAAAGGAAACAGATGTACGAACGAGAGAGATCCCACAATGAAAAGATGGTAGGAAATGTGGACGAGTGAGTTGAGAGGGAGATGAACTGCCTGGTCGGTTCCTGACATTCAGGTGCGGAAGAGTGGAGATGAGACAATCATTATCCAGTCATTGGTTACTACTCTGAGTGCAACACCCTTCCTAGGGGCAAAGGATTCTTAGCACTCACTAATGAGGAAGACCGCATGATGCTTAGGGACATGGCTTGGGTGTTGCCTTGAAGTCGTTGAGTACTCTGCAATTAGGAACGGTACTCCAGTCCAGAGATCCCCAAACCAGAGGATAACGAACTGCTGGAGGAAATTATGAGTGCAAGGGGTATGAACTATTTATTATGAGTGCAAGGGGTATGAGCTCCACTTGGCTTCTTTATCCAATTCCTCGTCTTCATGCCCCTCTTTTGATTATTCTTAGCTTTCCTCGGTGAGTCAGCCAAGGGCAATCCTACTAAAAAGATCCACATCAAGACCTTTGATGGCGATGTTTCCTAGTGGCCGTCTTATAAGCATTGTTCACATCATTGATCCTGAAGGAGCCATGCAGCCAAGTGATTTCACTATTAAATAGTGAGTTATGCCACTGGTCTTGCCCAAAATACCATCAAATATATCCCTGTGGTGAAGGAAAAACTTTGGGCAGGCTTGGGATGCTCTGTTAAGAATGTATGACGACCAACGCAAGATTGCTGGCACATAGCTCGAGCGCTTGCTTGCGTTCAAACCCCCTTCTGGGAGGCCTAGCTGTGGCAATAATGGAGAGCATTAACTCATTGAAGAATTTAGGTTTACCACATCTTGATCAATATCTTCTCTGTAAGTTGGCCCTTAGGGGATTGGACCCTCATACCCGCGAGGCCTTTGAAATTGGCCAATTAGGCTTCGAGTTCCCAAGTTGCTCTGCATTGGAGGTTTTCCGATTCACACACCATACATCAGCATAAACAGTCCCAGACTGAGTTCCTACACGGGAAAGGTAGGTGAGGTTTTAGTGAAGTTTGTGTCCCACATAACTTGGTGGTGCTGTCCTCTGCAGGTATCTCACGAGATCCAAATGCCACCTATAGATCTTAAAGATTTCTTCGACGGGCTACGCGAGAAGAAGGACAATCTTACCTGTGTATCCGCCTTCGCTGAACGGAGTCCAGTCTATCAGAGGATCGTAAACGAAGGCTTCAAGAAGCGTCAGCAATGTCTCCTGCCCCTCTCTCATCACTTGAAGGACATGTTCGCAGGTCTGTTTGTAGACCCCCTGAAACACGACAAAACAAAATATTGCTAAAACGAAGGAACCACAGACTATGAGAAGAAAATATTGGAGTGACTTGTAATAAGACAGTTAAGACATAATAACAGTTAATGCTCAATTTATTCAGCTCCCCCTTCGGTAAAATCCAGGGAGACGGCGGCAACCTCAATGAATTTTGATTAAGTTAATTTATTCCCTGTAAACCGATCATCCGATTCTATCTATAGCAGCTCTACTCGGGAGGAATCGTATTCCGGGCACGTAGGACGATGTCATTATTTACTCAGCGAGTCCTATCCAGACAGAATCATCAACTATTCCCGAGCGGCCAGAACATGAGTGTAATGACCAGTAACCAACGCTATCGGGTACGACATCAACCTCTGACTTCAGCAGTTACTGATCATGTGGAAACATGAAACATGAACAGTAGATCGGTTAGTACATATAACTTAATCATTTATTAGGTATCGGAACTAGTTTCGAAGCGTTAGTTGAGGAAAAGCATTCACGACCTATTGGAGGAGGAAGAGGAGGACCTCAGTAACGAATTGACGTTGGAGATGGAAGATGATGAGGTAGAGCACAATGAGGGTCCAACCACATCAAATCGGCCGAGAAAGTTTTGAACTTTTAAATTTTATTTTATAATAAATTTGCTTTCATTTGGGTTTTCACTCTTGATTTTGTTTATTTGTAGAATAATTTCCTTTTTTTTAAATTAATCTTTACATCTCAGTAATTATAACTGCAGCAATTGTAATTGTATTGAAAAAGATAAGTACCTGAATTATTATACTCAATGGAAAAAGTCGATAATTTTTTTCTTCATACCACAATCTTTCTTCAAGATCTTAAATTATTTTAAAAAAAATTAAAGTATATATTTATATACCGTGTAATACTTGAAAGACTATATGACTCAATTGGACAGGTAGGCCTGAAAAGTCTAAATACAAGAAATAATAGTCAGGAAGCATGCTGAAGTATTCCAAAATAAAGGTTTTTGGATTTTGAAATATACTGACTAATTTTAACAATTTTGATGTAGTGTTTTGATAGGACCAGTACTTTGGATGCTACGAAGTCGCTCAATGGTACATTGTAGCCAATATGGGAAAAATTGCCGTCTTTCTGCCTTCGATTGCTACATATAAATTGATCCAATTTTAAAGTGGAAGGGGTCAATCGACGCAGAATTTAATGCTCTTCAATTTGTCTCTCCGTAAGGTTTTGCTAGGATGCGTTATTTAAGAGATGGAAGCGAAAAACTGAATAAAGTCAGACAATTTTGACGTGGTTTGGGTACCTACCAAAGTTTATACTCAACCCTTGGATCGGTATAATACTTGGACGATTTCCAGCTTCCCCCAGGTCTGTTTAAGCCCCACTTCAAGGTTCCCTGTCCCTATTTTACTGGACTAGTAATTGTGATTTTTATGGAGAGGCATCCTAGAGGACAGGGCCACAAGGAGAGAATCTGAACTTTGAAGAAAAAATGAATATTGGACCTGAATAGTATACAATAGGGCAATCGTACCTAATTAAGTAGATACGATGAATTAACAAATAGGTATAGTTCGAGTTTAGTACTTGAGGCAAAACAACACTAAATGGAATGAAGCAGCCCATTCAAGTCTGCATAGCTGAATTACACTATCGAAACATTGTAGTTGGAATACAGAAGTGTTCGAATTATTTGGTAAAATCCCTGGAAAATAACACCACGATGAAGACATATCTTATTGACAAGAGTAATAATTCAAAATTCTGCAAAGCAGGCAGATTCCTATCATTTAAAAGCTCGCATTTTGCTGAACTGGACGTTTTCTCGCCCGTTTCAACACGAAAAGAGTGTTCTTGCCGGTACTTCGACTTTGCCAATAAACTACAGTTGACTGCGACGCCCTTCAGATGTCTTGGATTGTGATAAGAAGAACTCCACAGGACGAAGAGTGTCACATCGATTTCCCTTCAAACGAAGAGACGAAAAACGACCGGGCTGCCCTTGCTGCCGTTAGAGACCATTTGGAAGGAAGGTCATCCGTCGATAGATTTGCTGCCGTTGAGAGACTAGACGATGTAGAGGGTCCAATGGTGTAGGGCTTGGCTTTCCGGGACCGGAGGAATGAAAAAGGCCCGAGTGGTGATTCATATGAGCGAACTGATGGCTTTCTATTAACCAGAGTGGAGTGAGCAATAACGGAAAGATCCAACGAAAAACGAATATGAACCAAAGGATATTCACTCTGCGATTAAGGTCATGTAAGCGTCAGATTTTTAACGCCCCTCGACATCCACATGAGCCATAGAAGCCTTTTTAGTGAAATTTTTGGGTTATAAAGCCAGTAAAATAGAGAGATTTTCGAGGACGTTTTACATAAAACGAGTTATTTCTTCGAAAATTCGCTCTTATAGCCACGTTGCACGTCTGCGGATTTTTGTGAGTTATTGCGGGCCACCCTAGATTTTTGGTGAAGTAGGTACCTACTATTGTTCACAGTCCAAAATTTTTAAAACTCTAATTTTCGAAATGTTTTTATTCCAAAATCCGTTTTAGGTCATCCTGCATTCACTTCAAAAAGGCACAACAAATTATATATTACATCTTTATATGTTTATGTATGTGTCATTCCAGCCGATAGCTCTCGACAGAATTGAGATAAAAAGTTCAACTTTGCACAAAAAATCAGTCTTGGCAATCGAAAGGCTAAGTTCGTAGATGGGCTGAATTGGGCCACGCTAAGGGGGGTTGGGGAGGTTTAGGGGGAAAAATTACCAATAAATTCCAAAAATGACACATTCTGACATGAGACACCTCATTTCAATAGTTATGGTACGCTGAACACGATGGTGAAACCAGAATTGCGATATCCCATTCCGTTCTAAAACTGGAGCACATTGAAGATGAAGAAACGCGGTTGATACCTACTCGAGATGTTCCTCATTTTTAGTCTGCTCTAATCTGATAAAATGAATTACTTACTAAATTCCCAAAATGAAGCATGTGATACCTCATTATAAAGGTTTTTTTTCGCGCAGAACACGATGGTGAAATCAGAATTGCTATGTCTTACTCCGTTCTCAAACTGCAGTAGTTTGAAGATGAAGAAACGTGGTCGATACTTGAGATGTTCTTCATGGACCTTCAAGTTTTTTAATGGAGACATTTTACATAAAACCAGTTATTTCTTCGAAAATTTGCACTTATAGTTTTACTCTCTTATGGAGTTTTTTAATATTTTGTTGCTGCTCTAAAGATTCTTGGGTTTTACCAATTCGAGGTGTACGAAACCAACCAGCAAATGCGAACAGTTAACCAACTGGTACTCAGTTCTATGGAAGACCCAAAATATATTCAGAGTTCCCAATGTGCATTTCGTCGGTTCAAATGAACTGGGACACTGAGGCAACAGGTCGAGGAGATGGAGGAAAGAAGGCCGGGAATAGCGAGGGATCAATACACACAGGCAGTTCGCTCAGAGAGTTCCACGACCTGAGGGCCGGCCAAGGGCAAGGTCGATTCAGTGGGCAAAGCTTGTCACATCTGAAGGGATAATCAATACGATTACGGTATCGATACTCGAGTTTTCCTCCAATATTGAAAAACCGATTCCATCAACGATATTTTTAAATTAATTGATTTTTTAAAATTCTTTATTGGCGTCTTAAAAATAATACATTCGGCATACGTAGGTAATTTAGTTATATGAAAATTTCATACTCATTTAATGAGTAGTTAGAAGTAGGAAATTCATTTTCTAAATCGTATAAAACGGTCAATGTCTTTGAAACATTTGCAGATATTACCTAACACATCTGTTTCATTTGAAGCTAGCAAGTTATCCAGGTTGAATGGCTTCTGAATATCGAGTTTCGCTAATTCCTCCAGAAGACGGAATCGCGTTTCGTTGTAGAGTGGGCAGCATAGAACTATTTTCGGATTAATTGATATACGAATTATTTGTTAAGTCGAGTGTCAGGAGGAGCCTCAGAAGTACATCAACGACGAGAGCACTACTGTGTTAACTTAGTACTAGAAAGCCCCCCCCCCCCCCTATCTTGGAAAGAGAAAAGTTAGGAATTTCCTAGCCACGGAATTTCCTTGGACAGTTAGGAGTTAAATTATTTAACTTCGATTAAACGTCTTAGGCTAAGCACACCTTATTTCAATTACCGGTATATTTTGTTGGAATTTTGTTTGGGAGAAATGTTGTTCCTTATTGGACGTATGTTGGCTACCCTGATCCTGTGTTGATGATTCGTCTGCGAGACAGCGAGTTTGAAAGTGCAAGCGATGTAGCTCTTCAGTTGAATCATGTTGACAATTTCACTATGAATTGGTGTAACTTTTTGACGTTCTTTGTGTAATAATATTATACAAAGAACGTAAAAAAGTTCTATTGTATATATTATATACAATAGTTTTACACATGATGTAAAACGAGGTATGTTTTGTTAATAAAAGTTAATAAGTACTGAATTGAGCGCGAGTGCAGTATAGTATAATAATTAGTAGATTTTGGTTTATTATCTTCGATAATGAACCATTGGAATCGCCCAAAGAAAAAAATTTTCTCTGTACAAAGATTTTAAAACTGTTATGTTTAAGGAAGACACTATTTATTTTTAAATGTATTTAACGAAGCAACTTTTGTATGATTCAAGATTACGATCCGTATTTACATAATGCTTATTAATATTAGTAAGGAAGAAATGGAGGTTTAAAATATTTGGCTCCCCTTGACCCCTCCGACCACATCCATTCCTGCCGGTCCACGTACGTCATCCATTCCTGCCGGTTCACGTGCGTCATATCCTGTGAGGTGTTTTTGCCGGCCACTTGTCTGACGTCATCCACCCCCTGCCGGTCCACGTACGTCATCATATCCTGTGAGGGGTTCTTGCTGGCCACTTGTCTGACGTCATCCACCCCCTGCCAGTCCACGTACGTCATATCCTGTGAGGTGTTCTTGCCGGCTCTTGTTTGACGTCATCCACCCCCTGCCGGTCCACGTACGTCATCATATCCTGTGAGGTGTTATTACCAGCCACTTGTCTGACGTCATCCACCCCCTGCCTGTCCACGTACGTCATATCCTGTGAGGTGTTCTTGCCGGCCACTTGTCTGAAGTCATCAACCCCCCCCCCCCCTGCTAGTCCACGTACGTCATATCCTGTGAGGTGTTCTTACCAGTCACTTGTCTGACGTCATCCACCCCTGACGGTCCACGTATGTCATATCCAGTGAGGTGTTCTTACCAGCCACTTGTCTGACGTCATCCACCTCCCTGCCGGTACATGTACGTCATATTCTGTGAGGTGTACTTGCCGGCACCTGTTTGACGTCATATCATTTGACGTAGTTGGTCGCTTGTGTTGCGGCCTCATATTATCTGAGAGGCCCGTGGATGAGGTGAATTAAGGAGACAAAATAGACTTCATATCGAATCGTGGTGTTTATTGGAATTCTTCTTCTTAGATGATTTGGCTTCAGACATGCCAGTCATAGCCATTGGATTCGTGATTCAAAGCAACCATAAAGTGGGTACAGCTTTCGTACGAGTACGCAACCACGAGGGACATTTTACGTCTTTGCGCCCCCTCCCACACCCACACCACGTACTTCATTGTTGTAGAAATCGTACCTGTGTGTAAACAGTTATTTAAACAATCACGCTCGTACCGCAGCTTGTCGGCCACGCACTCCGCAGTGGTTAACGTAATATGGTTAGGTAAATCGAGAGCTATCCAACGAGTGGTGAACGATTTTTGTACAATAACTGGCGAAGTTGAAGTTCCGTAGCAACGAATCGGTTGTGCGTGAAAATCATAAATTTTTCATAACGCTTTCTTCGTCACACCATCACACTTTTCGAGTTATGTGCCATAGTAAAGACATAAAATGTCAAAAATGAAAAAGTAGGTACGTATTTTTCTCGTACAATTTTCTCATGAAGCGTACGGTTGTTTTAAATTGTAGAGGATTTGATTTCTTAAAATAAAAAATAGTTGGAAAAATCTATGTTAAGCAGTTGGGAAAATTGAGGTTTCTCCCCCCTGGAATTTTACTAAGCAACGCCTCTGGTGTTCATGGGCGGGCATCGACAAAAACCGTGAAATGAGGAAATTAGCTTGCATGTAACGATCATCACCTCTGATTAGAGACATGTCATGCCTAATGAAAACAACGGACTAATTAGTGTGGAATAGCTTTGGCCACGGCATGAACGACCAGCCATGAATGACGAGTCGAATTGTTTTAAATGTTGACATTCAGTGCCAATGAGTTTTCAAAGGGCTATGAATCCGACGATTGTACATCATGTGGCGGAAATTCCGAATCGTGCTCACTTCCGTTCAACCTCGACTTCTTTGACCGTCAATCCTTCTGACACCGCTCTTAATGAAATTTAGAAAATTGCATTTCAGCGGTTTAATCTTCGAACTTGCGTTCGGGACGCCTCAAGGTGATACCGCCGCAATCAGAGGACGCTCTCGAGCCAATGTCACGGTTTTGTGGTCATCACGAAAAATATTTGCATAAAATTACCATTGAAAGCACCTACTTCAACAGGATACGTGGAAATGTGGCTGGGTCTGGCTAATGAATCATTCATCGCACCCCACAGAAAACGTACCCGTTTCAGAGGATATTTGAACCCTTATAAATTAAACTACCACTACCTCTAAAAAGTTTTCACAACTCTATTTCCAAGTTAGAGTGAATGATTTTAATTTAACCTGAAACATGTTTCGTGAATATTTGGCCATTCATTGCTCAGGTTCTGAAATGGATGAAGTTTGTTTGCTATCCATGTTGACGATTAAGGA
This sequence comes from Stenodema calcarata, assembly GCA_963920205.1. NCBI lineage: Eukaryota > Metazoa > Arthropoda > Insecta > Hemiptera > Miridae > Stenodema > Stenodema calcarata. The sequence goes on from OY986060.1 coordinate 20,572,429, forward strand.
ATTTTTAATTGGAAGGGTATAGGAAGGGTAACCAGTATACAGAGCGCAAAAAGGGGGATCTGCTAGTAAAAATTCCGAAATTAATAGAACTTTTACAGGTTGCTGGGGGATGACTGTCTAGTTTTCTACCTCGAGGACCCAGTGCTAACTTGGAAAGGGCCGGAATTTGTTTTGGGGGAGTTTTTGCTCATAACTTCTAAACTAACCGGTTTTCGATCAAAACGTTAATTAGCCAAACTTTTATTCGACCCCCACCGCCCCCATCTAAATAAACGTTTTGGCCGAAAACCACTTAGTTTAGAAACGATGGGCCAAAAACCAAAACAAAAAAAGTCCGGAACGTTTGAGGTTTTTCGACCCTTTCCAAGTTAGCACAGGGTCATCCTGGAGGTGGAACTATTGGCAGAGTCATCCCACTGCATCCCTGAACAACCTGCAAAAGTTCCATGAACTCCGGATTTTTTTTCAGGTACAATGTACGTATCTACAGGAGTACTACTGCTTGGTTTTAATTATTGTATCTTCTCACGGATTCCTCTGCAAATGCATATATTTTCCAACCACTTTCTTGTACACCTAAAACTTGACGAGGGGTAACCCATGGATTATGTTGATCGGACAGAGCCAATTCTGACAACAAATTTACAGTCATGCAGCATGGCTATAAGAGCGAATTTTCGAAGAAATAACTGGTACTCACAATACCCTTATTATTAGTTACTTGTCATCTTGGAAAGAAAAGGTTCTGTCAGGTCCGTCAACGTCGTTTGTGTTAATTATAAAACCTTATTTACGACGATAATCATGAAAAATACAACGCATACGAATCACTCAAGGAAATAATTGCCGAGGAATTATTAATAACATTCAGACCTGGCATTTTCGACTTTGTATTCACTTCAAGTGCAGGTCACGGGTTTTCGTCCGATACTTCATCAATGTTTCCCCGAGGAACAGGCCACGGGTTTCAACGGCGTCGAGTGCAGAAGCACATTCAATTAAAAATGTCCAGAGAGTGGGAAGAATAGTTGAGAATGAAGGACAATTTAGAGCTTGTCACATCTCTGAATGTTGCGTTCAATTTAGAGTAGTACCTACTAGTACACAACTGAATTACAAATGAGAAATACCAGCAGTAGGTACCTACGTAGTAATATGGTACAGTGGAACATGGATAATTCGAAGTTCTATAATTTGAAATCTCCCAAGAAGCTAAAAGAAATGTTAAATCGTTCTTAATTCCAATACAATTTTGATTAATTCGAATTTTCACGAGTCCCGAACCTGCCTCGGGAAGTCGTAAAATGTCTTCCTTGAAACCACCAAAGAATTATCCGTACCAAGAAATGTCCAAGGAATTTGAAATCCCTCCTAACACATTATCAACTTAAGAAAACATTCAGGATGAAGAACCCAGAATTAGAAAAATGTTCTAAATTTAATTTTGTCTTGAATTGTCAAGGCAAACGAGGGACAGGAAAGCTCCAGTAAGTGGACCATTTATGAGGAGTAAAGCTGATCAATTGGTTACAGAATTGGGGATAAGGGAATTGAAAGTGAGCACAGGTCGGTTAGACGGCTTCAATTATGTACATACATATCCAATTTACGTAAGATTTTTTAGCCCTTTTTTCAAAAATCTTGGTAATTTGAATTTTTTGATGGTCACTGAGGGTTCGAATTACCCAAGTTCCAGGGAATGAGAATATTTTCCACACTGAGTGGATGTCTGTATGAGGTCACAAAGAACGCGCTGTACCAACAACATGCCACGACGCCCGCGGGCAGGAGAGAAATGAGTCTCCCAGAGTTCGAAGGTTACGTCAACAAAACAGGACAAATACACGTGAATTCAACCGTTTAGTAGAGTAGGGTCATGGCAACCTGACGGTAGGAACAAGGAAAATACGAGAAAGTTGTGTATGAGATTTTGTACAAAGTGATATACTCGTAATATATTATTATTTACACAGGACAGAATTTTGATATTTGAACTGGAACGTCGAGTCTTCTTTTTTGCTCGGCAATTCACGATTCATTCGAGGTTAGAAGTCGTGGACTCATGCTCACTCGGTGGTTTTTGATAGAAACGACGAAATGGCACATTGGCTTGTCGTTTGTTTGAGGTCTTGATGTGAAACATCAAGTTGTAAATTTCGTGCATCGCCATTTCGCGAGTGTCCTCATCCAGTGCTCTCAATTGACAGCAGAGTAGATCACAAAACAGCGAGCTTTCGTCTTTTGAAGCTCCTGTTTTACTATCAACGTTCTTCAACGAGTTATTAGATTCATCCGTACGCATCTCAACGCGATCTGCAGTCCCGAGTTTTAATTTTTTGACTTTTGACGGTCCAACTTGATCACTTGTACAACTTTCTTCTTCATTTAGATGTGCGACGTTAGGTTTTTCATCGTCTTCATTGTCGTCTGAGTCTTTGTCATGTTCCTACAGAAAGGAAGAACAATTAATACAATGATATTGTAATACGATTTTAAGTGGCCCTTTCAAAAATTCGTACAACTCATTATCTGCATCCACAAAATGTATTAGAGAGGTGAAATTAAAAAAAATACAACACATGTAGCTCACCTCAGTAGTTTTGGGTCCCCTGGGAGTGTACACAGTGTGTAAGAATGATGTCATTTTATCGTACGCGAACCATTCTGGCTTGTACAATCCTTGAGCTCCAGATCGTTTACTCTTCTCGACTTTCATCGTCAATTTCCGGTAAGAAGCCATCAGATTTTCTCTCTTCCTCTTCATCTCGTTCACTGAACAGTTGAAACTCAACTTGGTTTGAATTCGTTTCCACGCATCGTAAATCTGATTCCTGTCTTTGTGGTCTTCGTGGTTGGGACTCCAAATGGTTGGTTCCTCCTTGTAGAGGTCCAAAAACTCCAAAATCGCTTCGTTCGTCCAATTCATATCAATTGGAACGTGAGGTAATAACAGACGACCGGTGAATGCACGAGACGAACTAAGGCTTGGCGTCTGTCGATCCACGAGATCCTTGTTATCCGAAACATACCGAACTCACGCGAGAAAGGCCGAACCCCCGACAAGTCCCTACGAGCAATAACGAGTCCACACGCCCAGGACCTCGAGCTGCGCCGGATGATCTGTACAATAGTTTTTATTTTATATGTTTTTAATTTAGTTACTTTATTGTGGGAGCCACTATCAAGTGAGCTAACGTATTGCATCTACAAATCACTTGTCACTTGCAGTATTATTTCTCACCCATCGGTGAGCTAATACAATTTTTGAACTCAAAAACAAAATTTAAATCAACAGGTACACTTATACAATGACGTTAGCAACAGACGATAAATGTCGGAAACGTGAGACAAGTTTGAGTTAGCTAGTTAATAGATCACTGTGTCACTTTCGTTCTAGTCGACGTCGATTTCTGGGTGGTCGGGGTTCGTTCAGCATGGAGTTGACATGAGGATTTCTGTGGAGGCTCATGCGGTTAGCTAAATTATTGTAACATTCTTTCAGTACATCTTGCTTGTATGGAATGTTAAGGTCCGTGTGAAGCGTAACATTGAGCGCAACCAAAGGGCTTGTGCAGTTAGGCGTATATGAAGAGTCTGGGTTTTCTTAAAGCGTTCAAGGCTGCTGAGTTCAATATCTCACATGCATATGGCCAGATCGGTGGCAGAAGTGTGCGGTTGATGTGGAGAGGAATGGTTTGTGGCTATCCAGGAGGTATTTTATTCGCTGAATCCTCGATCGAATCGCAGTAGGTACTTATGGTTTTAATGTGAATGTACCAATTCAATTTGCCGTCCAATGTAACCCCCAGGTAACGAACTGACTCGTCTTTTTCCCGATTAATGCCTGGCCACCAAGCATTACGACAGGAACAGAGACATGAGTTTGCTGTGCAGTACCCTGCAGTACCAGTACGGCTGAAGTGAGCGGTAAGTATAGAAGGACTTTTTGGGTAGTCATGAGTGAAGAAGATATACAGGAGAGCGCCTAATATGCTCCCTCGGGGTACACCAGACTGAATTCTGTGGGATTTGGAAACTGTAGAGCGGCACATATATTATATGATGTTTAGTGCCTCTCTACAGTTTCCAAATCCCACAGAATTCAGGCTGGTGTACCCCGAGGGAGCATATTAGGCCCTCTCCTGTATATCTTCTTCACTCATGACTACCCAAGAAGTCCTTCTGTACTTATCCCTCACTTCAGCCGTACTAGTACGATATTATCCAATTCAGTAGGTAAGACTGTAGGATTCTCGACCTTAACATCCAAAAAAGAAGTTTCCCTCCGGCTCCAATTGGACAACTACCTATTTAAATACTTCTACACAGTCCAGATATTGTTTTGTACAAAGCTACACCATTTTAAGCCTAGACACGAACATCATAGGCGGAGATCTAGAAGAGTAGGGTGCTATGTTTGTAGAAGACTGAATACTGATGAACACTTCACATTCTACATTTTTATTCAATATTAAAATTGTACTTAGCTTCAAAAATTGTTATAAAATATTTTTTGGAAAGAACATCATTTTTAACGCGGCATTGTCCAGAGGAATTTCAGAGTGGTTTCTCTGTACCACAGGTTTATACTAGGTTTATGTATAAACCCTTAATAAGTAGCGCTCCTTGAGAAGGTGGTGAGGTTGTCATTCGTTCAAGGGTTATCACTAACATACCACCGACCACTAAGATTGCAATTTGCTTTTACAAAACACAATCCTGCATATAAAAAATTAGCTTCCTTAGTGATAATGTCTTTCTTTTTCAAAAAATCTAAAAAATACGAAACACATCAATTTTTTCACCCTCTGTAATTTTGGAACCGTTCACCTTAGCTAGATTATGCATAGGGACATTTTTGTTCGCAATTTAACTATAGCTATTTTTGTATACGGCACTTAACGCTTTAAACAGCATAGTAGGTAATTTTCACCCCAAACCCGACGCTTAAAATGGTGTAAATTTTATTTTTTGATGTTGAGGTTTGGGTCTAATTGCAACGTACAAGTGTGTTCCAGTGTTCCAGAACACAAAAAATTATTCCTCTATCAGAATAGCAATGAACTTACATGATAACACAATTTCAAGGATAACTCATATGTTAAGTACACTCGTCAAGAAGTTGGCTTTTTTCAAGTACTAAGCCAAAACTAAATGAGACCAGTGACCCCCAAAGATGTTTCACGATCCACCATCGTTCATTCGATGTCACTCTGGTTGCCTTATCGATATTGCTCTAAAAAAAAAATCCTTTCCTTTCATAGCGATAGTTGGCGTTTCCGAACCATTGGGCGCCACAGGAAAAGAGTGTCAGAGAGTGTCACCCTCCAGGAAATGACCCGGATGATGAAGGTCGTGGAACTAGAAGAAGTTCCAGATCACCAAACGGGCGTTGGAGCGTAGGGACTGAAATAACTGGCTCGAACGAACCAGCTACTTAAACTATTCCGTCTTGGTCAATAGCACTCTATAAATTAGTGTTAATAAGTAATAGCACTTCTAAAAAATCCCAACTAATATTTCACTTTCAACCACTCTTTCAATGTTTTTGAGGTGCTGAATCCTATTTTGGAACCAGTTTTTTTCATCAGTCTTAGTTAAAAAACAATGCATTTGTAAAAGAATAAAACAGTGTTTTTGTTTTACTAATTTTACTAGTTTTAACCATTTTACCGGTTTTTTTTTTTTTTTCAAGCGATAGGAGGTAGCTGAATGATCGGGAGCCCCCAGACTACACACAAATATGGCAGGATCTTCTTTTGGGCACAATATTTCTCCTCACACGTTCAGTATTTTTTGGCGCAAACACGACATCTTCAAAATATTGAGCAAAATTGGAGCCCTTTAGAAACAACGTTCTAGCAAAAAAAAAAAAGAGACAGTGAAAAAACTCCGAAGCCCAAAATAATTTGGGGAGCGGGAGTAAGAGCATTAGAAAAATGATATCACGAAACGAGGCAACTATCCCGCTGTCAAGAGTAGTTGGTTTGGGGAAATAGTCGACCGTTTTCGACCGCTTCTTCTGCTACAGTATTGGAAGACCAGGCTTTTTTTATCAGCTCACATCAGCTATTTGACCTCGAGGACGAGAATTGCTGGAGGTCGTTATGAAGGGGTGTTTACAGAATCAATACACGTGTGCTTTCTCTTGGTCATTCACTTCTTATTTGCCGTATTGCCAATAACGAGCCTTAGGACTAAAATAAAACGAAAAATCTTTGGGAGAAAAAGCAGAAGCAAATTTGTCTACAACGGTATATTATTTTCAGCAGAGATACACCAGCTGTCTGAATCAGGGATCTACCTACATTATGTCCGGTCTACGTCTGTCTACATAGATCTACCTTCGTTCTACATCAGCAATGTAATGTAATGTTGAAGAGATCGTGCCTTGGGTTGTATTTACAGGGTGATACAGGACGGTAATGGTTTATTATCTTCGGTAATGGAATCCCCTACGAAAAAAAATTAACACCCCCCCCCCCCACCTCTCAAAATGTGAGGGTTCAAATTCCATGATACGAGATCCCAAGAATGGAATTAAAAAACCAAATCCCTCCATCCGTCGTCCGCTACACTTTCTCCAGTTACCACACCCACGAAAATCCTTGAAAAATTGCATGGCCTAAGGTCCAGGGGAAGGGGTCCAGAACGAATTTTAAAGTTTTAGTTCACGTTTGAACAAAATGTTTTTTAAACTTCCCGATGAGCTAGAGACTTGAATTTTAAATACAAGTCAGAACTGGATGACAATGCAATACTCAATCGGTTTCTTGTCTGTGAAATTGTTTAAACAATACCTATCTGTTTAAACAAATTGAATTTGGATCATGAGCTAGAGTCTTGAAAGTTTAAACATGGGTCGAGGATGGTTGACAATGCAATATTCACTCGGTTTTATCTGTCATTTCGTGAATTATAGAGAAGGGTGATCTGCACAAAGAAGATAATAAACCGTTGTGTCAAGAATTCGCAGAGTTCTTTAATATGTCTGAAAATTGTTCCTCAGCGCCATTTCGGGGTGCTCATTTCTACCAGAAGTCATAATTGACATCCAAATGTAAAGTAAATGTCAGCTGACATAAGCGAAGTTCAACTTCGAATTACACCGGCGTTGTGTAATCGCAGCCTCATTAACCAATCCAATATTTAGCATTGCGTTAGTCTCACAGGGCGTAGGAAGTCAAAGGTGGAAATGATCAACATTTCAATCCTACACCACCAGAAGCCATGTTACTGAAGTAACGAGTCACAGTTAGAATACGAAATATAACTGGTACACGAAGATGGTACAAGGCTGAGGACAATTTCGTAGCAGTAGCGCCTCGACAGAATAGCCCACATTCAGAAGGATTAAACTGAAATTACTCTTGGCTTGGGTATACAATGTGGTTATACATTTAGACAGCGTTTACCTTTCGTAGCAGAGACAACTCGCCTGCCCTTAGAGCGTTTTCGGCTATTTCAATTATACATATCTCTCAAAAATGAACCCAACTACCTGTGTATATTTTGGAGTTTATAGTAACTACAAACTATAATTATAACTGTTATAATTGAACTGAATTATCAATGATTATGTGGAATGAAAAGATATTAATTATTCGTTATGAGAGCCTTGTTTCTTTGAATCTCTGAGGAAATACAAAGAAAATCAGCAAAATTGAACCTGAGTACAGGATAGAACACGAATTACAAAGGCCCAGAAAAAAAAGTGGTCTGTTCTTTTGACGAGACCCACCTATTGTTATGTATTTTTCGTCGCTGAATCCGAATTTGTACTCAAAATATGGGGGTCCCAGTCGATTTTGGCGAGATAGTCTCGAAAAACACCCAAAAATCCTATTTATTGCATAGTTTTTCGAGGTTGCATAAGGTTTGAGGTCAAATTTGTCCTATCACCGTTTGTTTTTTCTCTAACCTCGAAAAACTATGAAAAAATGGGATTTTTGGTGTTTTTCGATATTCTTTCGCCAAAATCGACATATTTCGAGTACAGATTCGGATTCAGCGTCGAAAAATACATGAGAATATGTGGCTCTCGTCAGAATAACAGACACATTTTTTTTGTGGGCCTGTGTTATTGTTTAGGTACCACATGTGCTGAAACTAGTAATGCTCCGGACGGTGTAAGATTACAAGATGAAAGGACCTTCCATCATAAATTCTTCAAGTTTAGGTTTGTTTGGACTAGATGATCATTGGCATTATGCTGGACGTGTGCAAGGAACTACTTACCTCAGTAAAATCCAAAGAAAATCAGATGATTCATTTCCCTCTGAAATTGGCGAACTATTTTCCAAGGACTATTTGAACGGCTGTTTTTGAACCCGGAAGAAAGTACGAAGGTATTAAAACTTGAACAAGATCGTAAAGCAATTTTAACTGAGGTCAGGAAGCGAGCCAGTACCTTTGAAACAGTGCTGCATCACAGAAAACTTTCCGTAAACAAAGTGGGAGGAAGCCCCGTAAGACGCAGTTAAAAAAAACCGCTTACCCTGCAAACCGATAAACTTCAACAGAGCGAAAGGTGATGAACCTCTCGAGTTCGCCGCAAATATCGGAGCAAATCAAGATAGCGGAAGCTGTGCCAAGGGCACCACACGGTTCAGTTAACTGGCGACTTCATAGGCCCTGAACATAGAACTCGTAATTTACCGCTTCAGTAGATATGCAGAATGAAATCAGCAGAGGATCGATATGTTTTCAGTGCGGGACACAGAATGACGAACAATGGTAATGGGCGTTTGAAGATCAGCACGGTAAATACGAGTTGACAACTGCCGCTCCCACGTTACAATCAGGAAGAAAACACTGTTATGCTATGAGTGTCCGTTCTGATGGATCTCCACAATCAACACGAAAAATCCAAAAAACCAAATAAAAAATTATTCGAGGATTGGGAGATTGCGTGAGTGTTATTTCGCGTTAGGAAGTGCTCACCTCAATATTTTGTCAATTTTGTCATGAACCGGGCGAAAAGATTGAGCTTATTTATTGGATTATGAATTAAAAAGGCAGGTCAAGCAGGAAAAGTTCCATTACAAAAACCCACAAATTTCAAGTAACAACCACGTTTCTTCATCTACAAAGTGCTCCAGTTTGAGAACGGAAAGAGAATCTGGTGAACTGAACCATAAACACGCCAAGTACCAAGTTTAGTGACGGTTGTTGGATGTAGAACATTGGTGGCGTCTATTCTGTGCCACGCGACAGGTCGAATTAAATCTTTAGCGTGTCTGGCCGATTTACAAGTCGTATAGGTTAGAAGACATCCTGACGATTTGTAAGAAATGAAGAGAGTTTACGTAGGTACTTTTACTGGGGGTACAAAATGCGCCACGCGACCGGCCATGTTATGAAACGTAATGTTGAATTCCGTTTTGAATCACAGCAAGTGAACTGCCTTTATGCGGTTCTTACACATCTTTCCCTTCATTATCCTGACTTATCAGAACTATTCATACGTTTGGACACGTATGAATAACTAAAAACATGAGTGGCGCAAAAATTGCGCCATGCGACCGCTCGTGTTATGAAAATGGGCGCGACTGGCGAAGTCCTAAAGTTGCTGATTACAAATTCTAGATCATATTTGCAGACCTGAAGATGGCAAAATTGAAGAACTTAATAAACTCCCATGTACCTAATCCTACGTCAATATGTACTCCTATGAAAACGGCCTGAAATTTTGTATCAACCAACAGGTAATACCATAATTATAGCGAACTATTTTTTTTTTTTTTTTCAATTTTACGACAGGTTCGATTCTAATCTGGTAGGTACATCGTAAAGGTGAGACCTGTCAAGTAATTTTTCTTCGAGGCTCCAATATACGAGGTTAGTGGAGTAAAACGGGAGCACGTGTGTCCCCGAGAGACAGGCCTAGTCGTTCCGTCACCTCCGTCAGGTGATATACTGACTTCACCGCACAGGAGGAGTCAATAATCCTCCACAACCTTCGGTGAGAACTCTCAATCCTCAGATCCCATCCCTTGTCTTCGAATTGGTTTAAGGTGACAGCTCTTAGTGCTATCTCATGGATTGAACGAATTGAGCTCGAGTTCGTTAATTGATTATTCCTATTGGTTCACACGATTAGGAGCCTGGGAGTTCTGTTGGATATTTAAATGGGGTTGTAAACTGTAGAAGGATATTGTATTACAGCAATTTACTTAGGAGTTTATCAACGTATCAGAGGTATTGTCTGGTGATATTTAGATACGCCCCTTCGTTCTAAATAGGACGAAGGAGAGGGTGGGGCACAATGGCACACAAAAGTTGGTTTTGCCAATAACTCTCCTCGTGAGACGTTTTTATACATTTTCCTGTTACTTTAGGATCTAATCTACTGGATATGCGAGAACCATGATTTTATACAATGATGTCATCATGTGTGACCGTGAATGGCCATTTTCCAAAAAAATCCAGTCATGCAGCACGGCTATAGGAGCAATGTTTCGAAGAAATAACTGGTTTTATGAAAATTGTCTTCATTGAAGAACATGATGTCCATGAAGAACATCAACCATGTTTCTTCATATTTAAAGTGCTACAGTTAGAGAACGGAATAAGATATCGCCACTCTGATTTCACCATCTTGTTCAGCGTAAAAAAAAAAAAAAAAAACCTTAAAAATGAGGTATCAATCTTCAGAATGTTTCATTTTGGGAATTTTTGGGTAATCCCCCCCAACCCCCCTTCGCTCAGCTTATAGATTTTTAACACTGAAAACGATGGTGTAGTCAGAATTGCGATATTTCATTCCATTATTAGATTAGAGTAGATTAAACATGAAGAACATCTCAAGTATCAATCGCGTTTCTTCATCTTCAAAGAGCTCTAGTTTGAGAACGGAATGAGATATCGCTATTCCAACATCACCGTCGTGTTCACCATAATAAAACCTTTAAAATGAGGTATCAATCTTCAGAATGTATCATTTTGGGAATTTATGGGTAATCCCCCTAAAACTTCCTAAAACCCCTCCTTAGATTGGCCCGATTCAGCCCATCTACGAACATAGCCTTTTGATTGCTAGGACGGATTTTTTTGTCCAACTTTGAACTTTTAATCTCAATTCTATGGAGAGTTGTCGTCTGGAGTGACACATACATAAAGATAATATGTATAAACATAATATATATCGTGGAGGTTGTTGTGACTAGGAAACAGTAGATTTCGGGTAAGGATGACCAACACTAGTCGTTGTTATCATTCGGGTTTATTACGACGTTTCGATCGTGGAACACGATCCTAATCATGTATCCTACAAACAAAAATATGGGAGAGTTATTTATGAATTGAATAAAGGATTAAATAGAGGGTTAAATAACTCTCCCATATTTTTGTTTGTAGGACACATGATTAGGATCGTGTTCCACGATCGAAACGTCGTAATAAACCCGAATGATAACAACGACTAGTGTTGGTCATCCTTACCCGAAATATAATATATATCTATATATATAATTTTGGGTGTCTTTTGGCTGTGGATTCAGGATTGTCTGGAACGGATTTTGGTATGAGAAGTTTTCGGAATTAACAAGTTTTAAAAATTTTGGACCTAGAACAATAGCTTATTTATCTTCGGAAATATGGACCTCAAATGGAACAGCGCAAAACTGAACTGTCAGTTACCTGTTCCATTTGAGGTCCATATTTCCGAAGAATCATTGCATTCAACTGTTGAATCATCATTTCAACTGTTGAATCATTGCAGTCTGTAAAAAACTCGCGTCATTTCATTGAGAAATCAATCGAAGGGGAACTACGAGTATTTCCCCCAACACCTCATCTCGATTTCCGCACTTTTCAAACATCCCTTCGGCCACGGGAATTGAAAACGGGAACAAACCCCTTCAGGGATCAACCCCGTTTGCTTCGCCCTGACCCCATCAAACGGCCGCCTTAATTTCTGTCGGCAAACATCTCGACAAACTGTTTCAAGACCTACCTCACCGTCTACGAGCTCTCCGCCTTTTACTTTCTGCTGATGGAGCATCGCGTGCTGGACATCGACTACTATTCGACTTCCTCAAGAGGTTGAAGGTTTTTTTCTGGATCTTACTTCCTATTCGACGGCTTTTACTAGAACCATCAATACACTCAGGGGTGATTGTTCTCTTGTTGGTAGTTTTCAAAAACTTTTTTTCTCCGCTTTTTCACAAGTCAGGTTTCTCGTTTTATACGAAATTCGCTCGTCTTTCTTTTGTATTATTCCTCTATCAGCGTCTCTCTTTATAGCCTCCCTGTTTCATTCACTGTTCTTTCCCTCAATCATAAAAACTTGCAGGTTGTTGAACCTGAGGTTGTATTAGCCAATCGTTCTTCCCATCCTAGTATTGTGACAGTACCAACTTGGTAAGTCAAGAAAGATGTGCTGCCTTGGTGAGGCAAAAACGGTATTGAACGGGTTTTTGGTTTATTATCTACGACAATGATTCTTAGGAATCGCCTGAGAAAAATAACGTTAGCGTTGAGCAAAAATTATGAAATTTGGTTTACGGGTTCGGACAACACCCACGATGATTCTTGCATTTTTGCGAAACCCTAGGTCAATCACAAGGGGTACAAAACGAATTTGAACAATTCTTATAGTTTTTATTTTAGTTCACATTTAAATAGAGTTTAATTTTTATGTGCGTTAGACAAATGTTTAAGACCGTCCAAAACGAATTTTAAAATTTTAAAAAATTCATATCCTAGAAAATCCCTGAGTTTTGAAATATTCGTATTTGTAACCTTTAAGAGCCACCAAGTAAAATTAAAGAAAACGCCAGCGGGAGTTACATCTGACTGAAACTGCCAGCGTCGCAGTTTCCCAATTACGACCATGACCACCTTCAAATGTGTTCAAACAGTGCAAATACTCCACTACCGCTGCGCCACTAACCCTCCTCCTTGCTACCCTTTTCAGCAGAAAAAAAAGACCTTCCATAAATAATTAATAAAATGGAGAGGAAGGAAACAATTTCACGGCAGGGCACACAGAAACACGCGGAAGCGAGTGGAAGGAGAAATAGCTCACCTGGGATTAGTAAGGCCGTGGCTAATAAATTATTCATGTCCCTGTCTGCCCTTCGCAGGGCTTCATAGGATGAATATTCGACGATCGATTAATTCTCAATTTCTACCTCTGTATGAGTGAATCCGTGCTTATTGAAAATGCGCTTTTATGAGCTGACAGCTTCCACTAGAAAAATAAATAAACCAAAAAAAATCTACGGAAAGAAACTCCCATCTGCTTCATATTTCAAACCAATTTTGAGATAGGTACATAGAGAATTTAATGTTAATCTAGGAATTCCCTCTGATGAAGCCGAGTAAATAATATAACGGAACAAAATTGAGAACTACGATTGATTTATACGTCATAGGAATCGAATTACAGCATTCCGTCGAACCCCAACAGAGATTAGTAATATAACGCTGATAATAACGAAATATTGAATACAAGAGAATTTCTATAAAATGGTAGAAGAGACAATTTAGATGAGAAGTCGACGTTAATGTTTTATTAAGTACCATATTCCTGAGAACAACTTGGTACACATCGATACCAGAATAATAATTTTTATCTAAGGCAATTAAGTAGGTATGCTATTTGGGTACCAGACTTTTTCATTAAGCCCTCCTAACATTAAGCTTATCACAAGATTTAGCCAATCTAAAAAAAGTGTTTCTGATGCAGCAGTATTTAAATTACTTTCATTTATTTAAATTCCAATGAAAAACATTGAAAAAAATGTAATTAGGAGCCAAGGATTTTGATTCGAAATATGTGAACCTCAGTTCACAAGACCAGTTCCATAGCAAGTCAAGATGTGAACTACAGGACACATGACAAGTCTCCAGATACTAATTCACTCGTTCTCCTTCCCAAATTCAAATGTATTCAATTTTGTGCCCTATTTTGTTAATCAAGGCTTACGGTTTTAAACATTTCTTAAGAGAAATAAATGAAGAAAAACAATATTTTTTCGTCGAGTCTACCTTCAACCCCACAAATTAGATTGACCTGAACTTGTCATGTAAACCACTGTTCACATTGCCATTTTTACGAAATCTCCGAATCTCTATGAATATTCCGAAAAAATTGCAGCCACCAATGGGAGCCACCTATTTCTACAAGTGCAGATTTAAGAGTTAATGTATGTATTATTAATTTGTTTGCAACTCCTGATCTCCGGACAATTTCGTTAAATTTTGGAGATCAGAAATTGCCAAATATGTTTGTTATTTACATAAATTAGTACTCGTAAATAATTTTACTTCAAGTATCCAATACTTTTCTTTCTGTACTATGCGTACCTATATGTTTATAAATGGCTTTAAAAACTTAAAAAAAAGCGATTATATGTGTAATTTTTTTGTCGCAGTGATTCATTCAACTTGAAAGATGAACTCAATATAGTTTTCAATTAGACAGAAACCGTTATACGTCAAAGATGGGAACAAAATATGCAGTTGACAACACGTAAGATGGGAATATTTTCAACTAAATAATCTTCGGAGGAACGCCAATTTTCGAACCCGTTCAGAAAAGGTGCGGTGAACCCGGATCCGTGTCCGGGGGAAACCCGTGGACGCGGCCGGCGAAGCGCTTTGAGAAGCCCAAGGGCCGAGAGAAACGTCTTAATGAAAAAAACTCGAACGGACTCGGGGTTCCCGCAAGAAGTAGGTGGTAAAACTCACTATTTAATTATTTTCCACGTTTAAAAACAATCGAGATTCTTGTGAGAAGTTGATGCGGGTCACTAACAAGTATTTCATTGGAACTCCCAACTTGAACATCCAAGCAGCCACCTTGACCATAGTCATGTGAGAACTTCACGACGAAACAGTTGTAAGTTTATGTGCACTTATTTATCATTCTTTTCTATGATAAACCCTTGGAATCGAAAAAAATGGTTTGAGAGGTTAACCATCTCCTTGAGAGGTTATGAAGTATTAATTTTGCACCCCTTCCTGTTGACCTAGGGCTGGGGTCGGCAACCTCTTTTCAAAAATTTTCAAATTCATGGATTCATAGGCCTCACTCGAAAATCGTGAAATTTAATTAAAAGTGCTCATTTTGCGTCTTTGTTCCAGTCATGCAGTATGATCGATTGATTGATTGGTGATTGATTTCGATTCTAATAGTTCATTATCGAAGATAATAAATAAAAATGCCTTTTTCAAGGGCAGAATAAATTCTTCAAGAGAAGAACAGGTGCTTCAGACGCGCTAAAAATAGGTGGTCGCAAATGGATGAAAAAGAAGGACACGCGGTAGGAGAGTGAGATTATGTAATTTTTCCTTCTGAGAATTCAAATGAGCTGAAATATTTACCTGGAAACCTTAATAAATGAAAATTGAGGGTGTGAGATGCGGTGACGACTGGAGGAGCGATTATATAAATGATTGTGAATGCGTTTTTAAGGTTGGTGTACTGATTCAAACCTACAGGCTATTCTTACAGCAGAAGAGTAGGATACGTTGGAAACCCACCAGGAGTTCTTTCAAGGACGGAGCTTGGCTCCCGAGCAAGTCGAAGGCTCGTGGATGTTAAGTAGAAAATGAAAGAAATAAAAAACGAAACTCCCGGGACTTCCCAGCCTTGCAATTTTCTAAGCCGCTAAGAAACCTGCTGGTGTCTTCCTCCAACAGACGTCATTCGTGACTCAGTAAAAAAAACGGGTCGGCCGTGCAAAAATAAATACTGGAACCTGAAGGTCAGGATTTCGGAATGGCCCTTCAGAGTGGAATTTCTCAAAGAGTCTATAAATAGAGCGGGCCACATACGCCAGGGGAATGACTGTCTGATGGCATCGGATTGGAGCAGGTGAACCGTGAGAGCATCTCAAGTAACAACCACGTTTCTTCATCTTCAAAGGGTTCCAGTTTGAGAACGGAATAAGATATTGCAACTCTGACTTCACCATCGTGTTCAGCGTAAAAAAAAATCTTTACAATGAGGCGTCACTTGTCAGACTTTCGTTTAAACTCCCCATAACCCCCTCCCCTCACAACAACAGCCACTCCCAAATTGGATTTTGTGTCTTTTGGCAGTATATTCAGGATAGTCTGCTGGAAAAAAAGTGATTGTTGAACCTTACGAATGAAAATAATTAACCTGCAAAAACCCTGTATGATCGTACAGGATGTAGAATTGAGGCAACAAATAAAATTCTAACAGGTTGAACTACTTACTGCAGTTTTTCAAGGGAGGAATGACATAAGTACACATTTTGGGTTGTTCTCAAGTACGTACTTGAAACCAATCCAAAATGTGTATGTCATTCCTCTCTTGAAAAACTGCAGCACAGCTTCCAAATCCCAGCACTTTTCAGCCATGCACTATCCAATGTATTTAGGAATTTTGAATTGGCAGGTTTGTTGAACATGAATGCCTATTTTAGAATCATTAATTTAAGTTAGGCAGCAGCGGCGAACAATCACCATTTAACTACACCATTCCCTTTCAGATTTCATATAAATTATAACTGCAAAACTGAAATCAACACGTCCTCGGATAAATCAGCCTTTTTAAATAGGTTAGAGTTGGAGTTCACTCACGGAGAACCCGTTGAATGGTTAAGAGTGAACAACGTTTCCTATGAAAATCCAATATTTGCTGAGGAGGATATTGAAACATGGGCCCCACGAGAGCACTTGAAGGGTGAAAGAGACGGCGTGACATCAAATTTATGTCCATCAACCGTATTCCCGAGTTATTAGACTTGCTGGGGGATGCTGAGCAAATACAGCACAAAGGAGTGTGTGCCAATGGAGCGTGGGGGTAGCAACTCAAGGGGCGCGAGGCCACCAACAGAGAGGAGGGTATTTACAACTGGTTAAGTTTTATCCGAATTAAACAGCACTCCCACTCGTCAACAGAATAAAGGATCTGTGGCCCAATTTCATGATGTGTTCGAGTCGCAACACCTGAAATCGTCGATTAAACGAAAGTAAACCAACTAACTCCAATAATTTAAACATTTAAATATTTTGGTTATTAAATAAAGAAATTGTGTAATATATTTTCCAAATTTAAAATCTAGTACCCCGAAGAACCTACCAAGGCTGCGACCAATTAGAATTGATAAGAGTAACCGATTATATCAGCGAAGAGGCTAACCGATACCGCGGGGGCAATAGAAATCGGCCATTGAAAGTTTTCGAGTTTTTGAGACGTTTTCGAGTCGAATTTCGGAAATTCTGATGAGTCAATCTAACTCGATTTTCTTCCAATATCAGAATCGATTATAACAATTTTTCGACGCTTTTGAGTCTTATTTCGTCGATTTCATCCTGAATGAACCCCTAAATTCGATTCAAATTACACCTTTTTCGAGTTTTTGAGTCGAATTTCGGAAATTCCGATGAGTCAATCTAACTCAATTCTCTTCCTTAATCCGAATTGACTGTAAGAATTTTTCGACGTTGTTGAGTCGCTTGTGGTCTTCAGAAGGTCCATTTCATCCCTCAATTCGATTCAAATTCAACTTTTTCCGAGTTTTTGAGTCGAATTTCGGAGATTAAAAATTCGTTAAAATTAACTAACAGAGTTACTAATGATGTATATGTTAGTAAGAAGTATATATGTTAGTAAGAAGTATATATGTTAGTAAGAAGTATATATGTTAGTAAAAAAAATATACATAGGTATTGAAGAGACCAAAATGATATTGTGATCCTTTTGAAGCTTTGTTGGACCATAGTCCTGTGGAGGTTACTAAAGCGGAGTGTAGGGCGTAGAAATTTGTGAGAGGTGAAACTGCGGCCCTGTGTTTTTTAAGGTCAATCGAATCTCAAAGGGCTTGTCGACTGTAGTGAGCTTTTAGGGTTACAAAAAAACATAAAACAAAAACAACGTAGGGTTAATTGAATGAAACGTGGTGCGCGTGAGGGCAGAAGAGAGTACACAGCAGGGAACAGTAATAACTTTGGTGAAAAATAGGTTAAGGACGTTTTGTTGTTGAAGCGAAATTTAAAATATTCTAGAGAAACAGTCGATCCCTCGATGGCTTTGACCACCCTCAATTCTAATTATAATTTCTCGTTCTGAACTACCAGTGTAATAACTCCTGCAATAGATGACGTGATGTTTAGTTGAATCTAAGATGAAACAATGGAATAAAGAAAACCCAATTAACCTATTAAACCTTATTAACTTGAACATTGCCATTCTACAACACGAACTATTCGAAAATGCGAACACGTAAAACATTAAAAAGTGTAAATTGAATCAACGGCGTTGTCCTGGAAATAATCATCCCTAAGAAAACACAGTCTTTTCCAAGGATTCTGCCCTAGTTATTCGCCAGAGACGCACAATCGATACGGCGGCATTGCATGGATATTTGTATTTACCGATCGCCCTCACCTGTTTTAATGACAAAAGTAGGGTAACGGAGTTAAGGTCACTGGTCCTCATACGCACATTCGTTCACAAGTAGTGCCCTTGGTCCGAAAGCACCCACCCCTGACATGAATCAACAACCTTACAACCTTCCCTAAGTTCATTCATTATCCGATGAAGGTTTGCTTGGTTTGGGTCAAAAATATCCCACTTTCGGAGAAAGGCAGGCTCACCAACCACCTCAATCCATATTAGTCGGACAACGCCAAAACGCGTACCATAAAAATATAGCATTTCCAAATCAAATTCAAGATTTTCCATACCAAATTCAAGATTTTCTATACTAAATTTAGGTATTTGGTTTGGAAAATCTTGAATTTGGTATGGAAAATACTCAAGTAGCACAATTTGTGCCAATTAAGTCATGGACATGATGAAGCTTCCTGACGCTGAAGGCAAGGACTTCCATTAACATTTTTCGTAAGCAGTGATGTTCTGTTTAGAAAGAGGTTGTTGTATTAATTGATTGGATTGTTGGGGCCTAACAACTTTCGTTTCTTACCCACCAGGGAGAGCATCTCAATTACTATTTTCTACTAAATATGTAACGTAGTTACGTTTATTTCTCTGCTTTATTCGCACTTATCACATCTCAAATCATGGTAAAGACATTATGGATCATTAGAATGTAAATAAATTGGTTTGAAAAAAATCTTGAGTGCGGTTTGAAAAACCTGGAGATGGAGATACTATATCTACCTTAGATTTCGTTGCAGATTAAAAGAAAATTTGACTTGTTGCCACATAAATCTGGAAAATGAAAACTGAAAACTCGCCGCATTAGTACCTATACAATGTAACGTGGAACTTACACGACTCCAATAGTTACTATGAACGTGGTTAGAATATTCAGAGATAGAACACCCAACCACTTTCATAGGGTTGTCATAAGTGTATCGAATGTCAATCTAACTGGAAATATAACGTTCATGTTACCCGATAATTCCTGTTCCGCCCACACGGAACGTTGCTCCGTGTAATTATATACTGTTGTTCTCACCTCCTACAGCTCAATTCAAACTCCAAGGTTTTCCCACTAAATTAACTGGAATATGTCATCGACCTTTACAAGACACTTAAGAACGCTAATGAACTATTAAAAATCACCACTTGTAGGTGGGACCGTCAATTAAGTAAACACGCCGACGAATCTTGAACAGATTTCTAAAAACCATCTTTTTGAAGTTTGGAGTTTGGTTAAGTTTAAAATTACCCGTTCAAATTGGGATGTTAGGAAATGGGTCCATTCAGTACAAAATTATTTGCTTACGGTTGTTCCAACACAGCATCAATCAGCAACTCCTCAATCATGCAGCATGGCTATAGGAGCCAATTTTCGAACTAACTGGTTTTATGTAAAATGTATCCATTTTACTCGGCGAAAAATGAAGACGAATTGTTATAAAACCAGCAAAATGGAGACATTTTGCATAAAACCAGTTATTTCTTCGAAAATTCATTATTTCACTCGGTTTCTTGTCTGTAAAATTGTTTAAACTTCTTCTTATTTGATTAATCAAATTAAATTTGGATGATGACTCTTGAAATTGTAAACATGGGTCGAGGATGGATGACAATTCAATATTCACTAGGTTCCTTTTCTATAAAATTATTTAAACAATACGAATTAAATAGGTATGTCTGGTGACATCGACCTCAAGAACTTCCAGAATTTAGACTGTCATTTCAGAACGTTCAACGAAAAACTTCTCAATGTTTGAAATGGAGTAGGAGAAGAAAAACTTGTTTTTAGCGAATTTTCGAAAAAAAGGAAGCTTATTCTTCCAAATTTAATTAAACAAATCTTGTTAAACGTTAACAAATTGCGAACCAATTTTGTTTGAACATTGGTTTTTCGTTCGTGACAGGACTTTCTCGAGGTCGATGTCACCAGACACCCCGAAACGAGCGAAGATTACCCCTATTTGATCAAATCCAACCCGCTCAGGCCAAGTTGAGAGGATTCGTTACGCGTTTTACCCGAAGACTGAGGCAAAGTGAGATATCGGTTCATCTCCCACGGGTGCGGTTTTCATTGGGGTAGTCGACCCCAGCTATACACCTCGACAGAAGGCAACTCCTTGGAACCCTAAATTTTCTTGCAACATTTAAATGGCCAACTTGAATCCTTGAATTCTTTCAAAATCACACTACTCCTAACGTTATTTTGAATGTCACTCCAGTCTACAAACATCCGATACTAAGTTCAGTTAAAATATTTTTCTACGCCAGAAATCCCAATCACCTCTCGCATTAATTTGTAGATGTCTTGACCTCTTCATCAAAGTACTACCATATATTTCAAAATCCATTGACTACTACATATTATGATCAGTCTACCCAAAGCAAATCTAACTAAATCGATAAGAGTTACCCTTGAAGCCGCTCTTCAATCCTTCTGGAGATGAGCATAACCATATTATGGTTCTGTTGTGGAGGGGACTTGCCACCATCTACTCACTCATTGCTTAGAGGGTTGCATGAGTAAGATAGAATGAGAAAAAACTTGACAATGTCTGTCAAGGCACTACAAACGAAGAAAACCGTCGGATTTTTAGATATTTAGGTAGTAAGTGAGAAAGCAAGTAATTGTGAAATGAGTACTTAAAAAATCGAATTTTTGCTTTCGATTAATGGAACATCGATTATTCCAGGCCGATTAATTGCTCACATCGATTATTAGCTTACGATTAATCATTTGATGATATAATCGATTATTTGGTGAAGATGTTGCATCCTTAATGTGAATACAATAAGTTTTACGCCTTTTTTTATGGATACAGTCCACCTTAAAGGGGAGTTTTGCGCACTGAAGTACGAGTTCCTACCAAGAATTTTGAATTCAATCTAGAGGTGAGGCTAAACGTGGTATTTGGATAGAGAACAGTGGCATTTTTTAATTTAATTTTTTTCATTATTGGGAATGTCTAAGAAATTATTTTCGTGACGGATTCTATCGTACATGTGATTTATGTTACAGGGCAAAATATAAGATGCTTTGTAACTTGCATAAAAAACAAGGGAAACTCAACGCTTCAACGGTTCCAACCTTGACAAGGATGTACCGGTCATCAATTCCCAGGTCTGGCCGTTGCTACCGAGACTTTTCGAGTAGAAAACCCGTGGAAGAGATGGCGAATCAATTACGAAACGTGCCAGCTCGAATAATCAACAAGTGATTTTCATGTAAATAGCGAACATTGTTTACCACACCAAACTGAAGACTGATGTCACAATTCATTCTTACCGCCCCCATACGCTTTCGTAGTGTTCGAGTGAATTGGTTCTCATCACGATATGTTGATACAGCACTCAGCTCTGGAAGGATTCAAGGATCGTTCGTTTACATTGTTGGATCGCGGTTTTCTTTTTTCTTTTTCTCCTTCATTGTTTGGTAGATTGGCTGTATCCTTACACCTACCGGAGACCAGTCCGAGCATGATTACCACATGTTTCGAGTCAAAGTACAGCCAAAGAAAGCTTTTGCAAGGTTTTCCGGTTTTTGTTCTCTCCTTCAAGGAGACTTGGTTTTTCTTTGGGGGAAACCTTGCTGAAAGGGCATTAAAGTGCTTTTCGTGGGGATAAATACAGTACCAATGAGTGAACACCTTGTTTTTCGGTCGAGGAAATACAACTATCTGTATACAATTCACTATACAACTATGGGGTACTCCATACCGCTTCTGTGCTAAATCTTGATGTCTGTGACACCCAATGGTATTCCTAGAACAAACGCCCTCCACAAATGTTCCTCGTCAAGTGCTATTGTTAAACCAATAAATATACCTAAATATAAACCCAATAAATATACCTACCTACCAAAATAATTTGGGAAAAAGAATGTAAGGATCTTCAACCGTATTTTCATGTCCTTTGAGTTTGATTAATACATTATATTTTGGTTAATTTTCTATTACAATTTTGATAATGAATCTCGAACCACTTTTTTGATGTGACTAATAAATTTGAATTTTGATATTTTCTAGCTATCTTCATTAGGTATCTGACATAATATGTCAGATAATTATATGTTGATATATTATATCAACTTCTCCTATCAATCCCATTAATAGAAAATATATTTCAAGACCCATAAACAGTGAGAAGTGATGGAAAATAATTGTTTTTAGAGAGAGTTTTAAATAAATAAGAGTTTTAAACATTTTGGACCGACAACAATAGCTTCCTTTTCTTCTAAAATTCGCTAATAAAACATCGTATTAAAGGCAACGCCTGAAACATTTAGATTAAATGGTTGCTTCGTGAGTTATTCCCCTTATTGAAAATGCCTCGCCCAGTTTCTCAAGGAAATCCTCCAGAATTTGCTGTAAAACGGACTCACTTGAACTTAGGAGCTGACCCCCGGGGGCGTAGATGCTACAGCGGTTTGTGCCGAGGGAAAAGACCAGAGAATCTTGTTACTTCCGCTAACATGCATCCCTCATCTTCCATCGCCCTCAAGCAGACATGAGGAGAACCTCATCGCCGTGGAGCGTTGAGAGGGCGTTTGAGGTCATATCGTTGAGCGAATTGAAAGATGAACGAGAGAGAGTTATATGTAGCAAGTCGAGTGCTACGAGTACATATCGCACAGTGAGAATTACAGGGGCACATCTCAAAAACACTGTTTTCTGGGAAACGCCGGTTAAAGTTTTGGTTTTCTTTAAATTGCCTCTAGGACCCTCAAAAGAGACCCTACCTACACAATTTATTTTTCTCTCTTACCACAGTAAAATGACTCATAAAGAAATTATGAAGTCTGATTTCTTTGTACGAGTATTTGTGTAATCATGTTTCCTGCCAGAGTGGTAGAGAGGGCCTTACAGCCCTAATTTCTGTGCAGGTCAATAAATAAACAGCCAAACAGTCATAAACAACTTCCCGTTTCTGCTTTATCCAATTTTAAATCGCTAATAACGAAAAAACTCAGTTTTCCAAATTTTTCGAGATGTGCCCCTGTAATAATTACAGGGGCACATCTCGAAAAATTTGGAAAGTTTGGAAAATTTGGAGAATTATTCTCACAGTGCGATATGCAGCACGTCGACATAAGGAGCGAGTTATCGAAGTAACGCACTCAAACTATCCCCAATCCAATCACATAGCATTCATAGGACTTTTACAATATTCATGATCCACAAATACACCTTTTCAAGAATCGTTTATACTCGTAGAATATTGAAATTCTGTGTTCCTGGAGTTTTGTGCAATCACAGGATATCAATCACTGATAGAAAACCAGTGACAAATTCAAACGTGGTTTCAAATTCAATTATCACTCAATTTCTGTAATAACGATCAGGGAATGCGAAATGAAATAGCCAGTAAACGTTCAGGAAGTAATTTTTACAATACAAAAGCATTCTGACTCGGTAACCCAGTTGCTTGTCGGGCCTCGCAGGATCGCGTGAACTCGAATAGCCGGCGATAGCCATTACCGGTGACGATTAGTCCCTTCCCATCACGATGTGGACTAGTGATACTGCTGTGTAGGAGGGTTTGAGATAGGTTGAAGATCTACCGTCGGGGACCATCAAACCCGTGGGAGTACCCTTTCCTCATGGCTGTCACTGACCTGATCCCAGACACATGGAAACTGCCCAACTCTCACGGAACGCCCGAGATAAAAATCGGCTGTGGATTCGAAAAAACTAAGATCGTTCGCGATTGGTCATTCAAAACGCCAATGATACAATAATGACACAGATAAGGTGTACAGTTTGTACGGTACGTCGGGATTGAATTTCTCATCACAAATGGTTGAATGAGAAAAACGTGACGCGAGAAAGTTTACTTTTCTACGATACTGAACATCACTGGTAGAATAAGAATAGAGGAATTCTCAAAGGAGTTCAAGAAATTAAGATCTATAGCAGTAATTATACACAAAATACAGAAGGACACTTACGACCTTGATAGCATTGAATAAAAGATGGTTTCACGGCCTAAATTCACAAGTTTTTCGTTGGCATAAAATACCAGTAAAATTTAAATTTCTTTCAATGTAGGAGAAACTGAAATTTCATTTAGGGCCACGTTTTTCGTTGCCATAAAATACCAGTTCAATTTAGATTTCTTTCTATGTAAGGGAATCTGAAATTTTATGGCCTAAATTCACAAGTTTTTCATTGAACTACAAGTACCGGTGAAATTCCGATAGCTTTCTGTGTAATTCTTGTTTTCTTATTCGTGGAATTATCTATTCAGTACCATTTGTATGCTAGAAAACTGGGCTATATACGTCAGAAATCTAAAGGCACTTATCGCCAGTTCCCCTTTCATATCGTTTACAAAAGGGGGATTCACAGCTACAGATGAAGATCCGCGCTGTCCCGCTTTCCCCGGAAAATTTCCAATTCGTCCTTCCGATTGTGTGCACATTGAGATATGTAACAGGTTTTTTTCTGTAATCGAAAAACTTTCTACCGGTCATTTCTCCTTTTGGAAGGCTGCGGTGCCTCATACATTCGATAGGGCACTTATTCGTCCAATACCTCAATTTCCACACAAAAACTAGACAAAAGCAGACTCCTCTGGCGGAAGCCGATCACGAATCCGAAGTTGAACGCCAAAATGCCGATCTCACAAATGATGTGTTCGCACTGCCACCCAAAACTAGATTCAACTATAAAAACGGTAGAATATGAATATTACTCCATTCGTCATCAGTTACTATGTTGCAACTTTGACAACCCCTTACACATTACCTCATAAACGTTGGCGTGACGAGTTTGTAATTGATGCTGACCAACCCTCAAGATCCCCTACCATAGTTTATTGTTGAAGTGGTCGATAACCAGGTATCGTTGTAGGTATATATCTACGTATATGTATGATTTTTGATGTGTTTCGGCAGTGGAACGGATTTTGCAAAATCCGTTCCACTGCCGAAACACATCAAAAACATGCCTACCATGGTAAGTATGCAATTTTTCGGAAATTCGAGTTTTGAACATTTTGAACCGAGAACAATATCTTCCTCTTCTTTGAAAATTCCCTAAAAATGTGTCAAAATTGAACATTTATGTTCCTATTTTCTACCATACCGTGGAATGGAAAGTAGTGTACCTTCAGAGTGAACTATGTACTTTTGTTGTGCCTTCAATTGGTTGAGCTTTTTTCCAGAGGTACGGCCACCACACTAAACCCTCCTTGCATGCTTCGCGTGATCAAAATCCTGGATATGCAAAAATCTGCAGTATCGTTGATCTTTCTTTCTAAGTTCTTCGCATGCATCCACTACCTCCGTATGTTAGATTAAGTTGGCATATTTTTCATGATTATAGTGGTAATTTGGTAAGAACCTTTCCTTTCCATGATGACAAGAACCTAAGTGTCTATTATAAGTACCTTATGGCTTCCTATTTAAATACCTATAGTTACCCAATAACTTTAAGATTGTCCATATTTGAATGTGCTGTTCCAAACATCACATTCTACATAAAACTACTTGTTTATTCAAACATTTGCCCTTATAGCCATATTGATTTGCTCTTATTTGCTGCATGACTGGAACTTTTTTGCATCACTTCTTCCTATTCTCAAATTTCACAATTTTAAGAAGAAATTATAACAAACTGCACTCAACTGCACAAAATTAAATGCAGTTAAAGCGAATTAAGAGCAGCACACTTGCACAAGCACACCAGAGCATGTGGACGCCAACTATGTGCGATCATTCCAAGTACAAACTGGTTTGTGTCAATTATTTGAGCGTGTAGACCCACCTGAAGAATAGTAGCGTTGTTGGCATTAGCTGAAGTTCATTAGATCGGTAATTCTCTCGACCTGGGAAACTGCACTCAACTGCACAAAATTAAATGCAGTTAAACCGAATTAAAGAGCAGCTCACTTGCACAAGCACAACAGAGCAAGTGGGCGCCAACCATGTGCGGTTCATTCCAAGTACAAACTGGCTTGTGCCAATTATTTGAGCGTGTAGACACGCCTGATGAATGTTGTTGACAGTAGCTGAAGTTCATTAGTTCGGTAATTCTCTCGACCTGGAACCTTCCGCT
This sequence comes from Stenodema calcarata, assembly GCA_963920205.1. Lineage (NCBI taxonomy): Eukaryota > Metazoa > Arthropoda > Insecta > Hemiptera > Miridae > Stenodema > Stenodema calcarata. The sequence continues at coordinate 20,598,853 of OY986060.1, forward strand.
TATTTTTTCTTCGGTCCCCGCGAGTATCCAATTTGCGGTAGGTTCGTAAACGGCGGGCTGACGGCGGCGGACCTTCCCCAACAAGCCGCCCCCACCACGAAGACGTACCCGGGAGTGACTCACTTCACACCCCATTCAACCTCGCGTCCGTCCTCGGGAGTCAGTAGCCGGCTGGAGTCTCCGCTGTAAAGAACCGTTCACCGCGGAAAGAGACAGCTCCTACCCGATCCCGACCATTCGGAAATCGATCGAATAAATCGATTTGTTTACACATTTTTCGTCAACTCCGTCAAGTTATATCGATCGAATTTCCACGAAACAAATTGAATAAAACCTACTTGAATTTTTCCAACGTCAACCGCGGAAATAGAAAGTGCAAGTGTGGACGCCTTTGGACCAGGTAAATAAGTACCACAACCAAATACGCAACACGAATCCAGAAATGTTTTGTTACTGTAAGTACACATTCCCAACAGCAAAATTTAGAATTTCAATCAAATTGGGTGGTGGAGGGACAACATATAATTTAAATGATCAGGCGAAAATAAAACCAAATCTAAATCTTTTCAGTACCAAGATTAATACGTACGCTAGTACTGGTGTTTATATGTGGGTAACAGTACAGAAGTACTGATGGTGAACATTAGTGTTCGATCATTTAGCTTTTTGAAGTTGGAGTAAAATTCGAAATGAAGGGGACGAAAAAAGGGAAGGGTTGAATTACTTTTATTCGACAAACAAAAGTAATTTATATGGTTTATAGATGAATACTTCAACTACTGGTTGTTGGTCCAAAAGTTTGTTGGTACAGCAATTATGATTTCGTCGGTCCTACTGCAACAGTGGCTACCTGATTTCCACCAATTTTTCAGAAGGACCAAATAAATGGATTTAAATGGTTCATTTGTTTATTAAATCTGGATGATGAGCTAGAGTTTTACTTATCATTTAATGATAGATGCAACGATTTGTGGGACCAACGATTTGTTATAACAACACAAACCTGCGAGGCGATTATTTTTAGTGTTATACTGCATAGTAAATTTCGTTTATTCGCGGTCATTGTAAATGAATAGTTTCGAGTTTTGATATCCGTTTCAAATATTTATCGTACAGGACATTGTGTAGTAAGGGGTATTGTTACTTATTATAGTGCATTATTACTTTCAAACGACATTTCCAGTACTTCACAGCGCTAGGGATCCACTCGATGACGAGTAAACGTAGAAATTTTAATTCTCAGTGGAATTGGAAATTTTCTGACCGACTCGTATTGAAACATTTGCGTCACAACATTGAATTTTGACCTCGACTCTCAAGCGAAACCGCATAATGCACTGTCAGAAATTGACCCACGATGACATTTCAGAATCACATACTTCTGTGCGGATATGTATTGACTGACGAACAATTTTGAAAACTAAATACAGCTTTTCTCAATAATATATGCAGGATTAGAACAAAGTTTTTGTACTTTGTTGTATTGAAATTTTCGGCGTGTGAAATGCTGAAAGAGGTTGATTTAAAATAAATAATTAAAATATTTGCCGCCTATACATTGAAATAATAATCACACGAATACAGATTAGTGTGATACCCAGGTGTAGAATATTCAAAAACCATTTTTGACGTTGCCAAATTTACTTGAATTCCTGAATTTGCATTACTTTATGCCAAGAAGGATAGACCCATAGTACCTTAGCAGAATTAGTAGACTATTACAATACGTAGATACGCCTAAAAATTGAAATAAACTGACCATGACTTACTGGGGTCGTTGGCACTTCGCCAATCAGAAAAACACTATGGTCATAAACACATATTTTCTTTTAGCAAAAATAAAAATTGTTCTCGGTCCATCATTTTTCAAAATTCGAATTTTCAAAAAAATTGTAACCATGTCTGCCAAAAGACACCAAAAATCATATCGTGTGACAAAAATCACAAATTATAAAAAAAAAAAAAAAAAATCGATTTTCGCGTTATAACCATAGAATCGATTTTCGCCCTACAAGAATATATTATATATTCGTCATCGTGTTCAGCATAAATAACCTTTAAATTGACGGGTCACTTGCCAGAATGTTTCATTTTGGAAATTTATAGGTAATTTTCCGCTTCTCTAAAAAAGGAATTTAACGACATTTTCAGCAATATTTGGGACCCAAAATTTCAAATGCATTTTCCCAACATTTAGGATTTTTGACTTGTCACACTCCTATTGTTGAGGTGCGATATGTAGGTATATATAAATATGTGTCACTCCAGACTTATCGACTTATTCAGACTTTTCTTACCATCGAACGCCTCTTTACTGTACTGTATCTTTGAGAAGGATGCTGGAGGGAAGATTCACCATTAGATGATTCCATGATAGTTCCAACAATAAAAAAAAATAACACTTGATTTTAGAGGTCAATGGGGGGTGTTGGGAGGTGGTTTTTAAATTGATTTGTTCTGGTGGTCATTTGAATTGAAGGGACGTTTTCTCGCGAAGTAGGCAGGTAATTATTTATTTAAATATCCTACAACGATATTCATAATGGGACGCTCATGAGGTCGGCCTTGGCTGATCGAGTAAAAAACTAGCCGGGACGGAAATTGCATTTTTTTCTCCTCCTTACGAAGTGGATAGATTTTTTCTCCACACTTGACTCAAGTGGATGTCTATCAGGCCTAAGAAAAAACCGAGGGTTGGCCAACGCGGGAGGAAGTCGGCTCGCGGTTGCGTCCGAGAAACCATCGATAAAAACAATCTTGTTTGATTCAGGAAGGTCGGGAGCTATATAGTCAGGATGCCAAGATTTATTAATTTTAGAATTTTCATACCTTGATCCACCAGTTATGTGAGGAAAAATTGACATGGATATGTCTAAGACGTGGAGGTCTATCTGTGAAAATGTAACACGAAAAGAATGCGACGTTTCTATTTCGGTCGATTTTCACGTAGAACCTACCCGTTGGTAGGGAAATGTAACTTTCGTTGATCTATTTTACCACCAAGGGAAAAATTTAAATTTCTCAGGTACCTTCCTGGGGATTTTGGGATTAATTCCTGATCGAGTTCCACTTGGTAATAGCCTGATTTTAAGTCTATGGAGGAGAAGAAACCAATAAAACCAATTATCCAATAAATCCGAAATATTCGGTAGGGGATTTTTGTTCAAGATTGTTCGTCAGTTGTCAAAAAGCATCCGATGTATAGAATAATTATTATATCCATGAATAATATGAATAATATGAATTATACTTACAGAAGTGTGCAACTAGAAGCGGATAAATCATAATTTATAAGAGAAAATGCATATTATATGTTTCAATTCTCGACTATTCCATTCATTGTCGTGTAATTACGTCCATGACATATTCTGAAAGCTTATTTACCACACATGTAAATGACTACGCTATTGAACATGAAATGAATGCGGCACGTCGAATGAGTGAACGTAGATCGGTCGAGTGCATAGTTTTAAGGGTGGAGTGTGTAACACCGGGAAGGTCGAGGTTAACGGGATTAATAAATCAAGGAAATCCCATAAATTCTAGCGGTAACCAACGGCGAGGGGCTCATGTACCTTGCTAAGAGCCCCGGGCGGAGTTATGAGGCTGTTGAACAATTCAGCATGGAAATGGGATGGGAACGAGTGTTTTTAGCTCGGTGGTTGAAGAAGTCGTAAACGTGTGTCACCAACAACGAGCACCACTTCAACGAGTTATGTGGTGTATTAATTACGAAAATGAAAATACATGGATAGAAAATGTAATTTAAAATTTAAAATATAAAATTTGAAACGAATTTCCCAGATTTTTATGAAAATTACTCCTCTCAACGGACATTGTACAACTCTCCGTGTACAACATACTCATTCTCCCATTAAACAATATGTTTACAATTAATTCACCAAAAAATGAAGCGATCCACAAATTCTCCCCAAACTTGAAAATCCAGCTACCACCGGACGTACCGGTGTTGTAACAGCCCGATGGGTAGCAAATAACGGCGGAACTAACCTCATCCAAGGTCCGATTGGGTTGCGGGGTCTGTCTCGCCTCTCAGAGCCTACGGTACGCTCAGAAATCGATATAAACTTCTCCCCCACATATCACAACCGGAAATCCACTGCATTTGTAGTATAAGATAATGGAAATCCAATGTGAACTATATATTTCATTATAATAATAGCCTACTTCCTTTAAGGGACCTATAGATTGTACATTATGAGACCTAATAATCAATTCAAGTCTCGACTATGGTTCTCAGTCTAAAATTTTAAATCTCGAATTTCCGAAAAAAATTATAATATAATTTTTTTCGGACATTCGAGTTCTGGGACGGATTTTAGTATATTATACTAAAATCCGTCCCAGAACATCCTGGGACTTCAAAAATCATATATAAGTAGATTCTTCATGTGCATACATGATCTAGAATTCGTGATCAGCAATCTTAAATTTGGTGTAAATTGGTTGATTTTAACAAAATCATCGGCCATCTTGTATCGCCCAACTTGAATTTTTTTTAAATTTGACGTTAGATTCGTAATAAGTCTCAATCGATCACAACAAATTTTGGCCTTGAGGGTGATCCGCTTGACATAAAATGTACCAACCTACTCCAGACGATAACTTTCGATGAAATTTAGATTAAAAAAATGTTCAAATTTGCACATAAAATCTGTCTTGGCAATCGATAGGCTAAGGTCATAGATGGGCAGAATCGGGCCACTCTAAGGGAGGCTTTGGGGAGTTTAAAGGAGGGAAAAAGTACCCATAAATCCCAAAAATGAAACAGTCTTACAAGTAACACCTCATTTTAAAGGTTACTTTACGCTCAACACGGTAGTGAAGTCAGAATTGCGATCTCTTATTTCGTTCTCAATCTGGAGCTCTTTGAAGATGAAGAAACGTGGTTGTTACCCGGGATGTTCAAACTACTCTAATCTGACGGAATGAGATATATCGCAATTCTGACTTCACCATCGTGTTCAGCGTTGAAAAATGTATAAGCTGAGGTGTTACTCGGCAAAATAGGGAGACAACATTTGGTATAAAACCAGTAAAATGGAGAATTTTACATAAAACCAGTTATTTCTTTGAAAATTCGCTCTTACAGCCATGCTGCATGACTGGATTTTTTTTTTTTCTTCTTCACTATTCGGTATACAAGTTAATAATTTTCAATTTGTGACAATATTTGTGACGTTTCAACTGTTTCAACTCCGACTTATAGATTCCGAATATCGAGTCCGAATGTCGTACTTAGCCATCTACAATTGACCGAGAACAGATATGGGCTACATTTGAACCGGGGATGGGTAATGATAACAGACTAATTATTATAATTCAACATATCAACGTTCATTTTAGTCGATAATAAACGAATCATTGTGAATTTGCATGGCCGCCAAACATTGGTAACTGTACAGTACACGATCAATCATGCGGTATCGTGGATATCGTCGATTGGGAGTGTGCATTGTCACGGAATCAGCTAGCGTTCTCCTCCCTATAAGCTGCTTTCGGTAGACAGAATACGGTTTTCATCTGATCCTCTTCCACTGCAAATGCCCCTCATGTGGTATCCGTCACAGACCAACCCCGATCTGAAGTGACTCACCTCAATCATCACCGACAGCACTACACGGTTCCTTTACATGAGAATATAAAAATATTCTCGACCCAATTCGACCTTAATTTGGGTCTAAGATAAAAAGACATCTCTCCACCGAGAAACACAGAAAGAGACCAACTGACCCGGTTTTGAGACTATCGCAAGTGGAAGGTATAAGCTTTTATTGAACTCAAGCATTTCATCTTGATTTCAACTTCCTTCTTGTTTAATTTCCCGAAGAGGCGACGTTATATTCTGGGGTGTAATTAGGGCAGAAAAGGACGCTCCAAGGCTCAAAGCCAGACGCCAATTTAAAGGACCCGACATCCTTTTGTGACGGCAGAGGGTTTAGTTTTTAACGACTGGTAGGTACTAGTTACAATAATTTTTGCGCAGAGCCGTATCCAATGAAAAACCCAATCAAAAAATTCATGCTTTCCATTTATTTTTTTCTAGTAATTTAGTTTGTTTTATATCACCCAATTCTACCAACATAACGCTGCAAAATTTTTAAACATCGGTACAGATCGCCCTTCAGATCACAGTTCCGTATTCCATATAACTAAAATGTAGTGGGTTCGTTTGAGAAAATGTCAAGATGGTTCCCTTCGAGTGAGAGTCAGTAACTAGCTCAGTAAAAGTCTTTACAGTTTTCCAACTAAATTCCGAGGACGATCTAATAATGATTCACTAATATAAATGAGTAACTCTTGTAATGAAAAATTCTACTTACATTCTAGAACTAACTCAAGATTAAACTACAAGATAGAAAAGAAAATCCTGTCATGCAGCATGGCTATAAGAGCGAATTTTAGAAGAAATGACTGGTTTTATGTAAAATGTCGTCATTCTATCAAGAGTTATCGTCTGGAATGACACATACATAAATATATATAACATATTTACCTATATATTATATAGGTACAAATGATTTTTGGTGTCTTTTGGCAGTGAATTCAAGACAACCTGAAACGGACTTTTTCTGAAATTCGAGCTTTTAATATTTTGGACCGAGAACAATAGCTTCTTTTTCTTCGAAAATTCGTTGAATCTAAATGGTAGCAGCGGAATTGACCTTGAAGTAATGTATGTAATGTTATGTCCTTTGTTTCGTAACCAAATTGTCGGGATCGTGAGTTTTAATCGTAATAACTTAGTGGCAACTACTGTGTCAACGAGCCAATTTCGTGTGAGAATTAAGAACAGCAGGCGAACAGTCATGAGGAATGCGCGAATTTCATGGAAATGGCCTCTCAAGCTTCATCTCTACCAAACGGGAAAAACTGCCATTTTTTAGGATGAATAAATGGATTGTACGTAATCAGAATTGGAATCTTCCGCTCGGGTTGCATGTCGCGGGTATCTAACGGTCAAATTTAATTGAGTGTGGGTCAGAATGTGTAGGTATGTAAACTCGCTCTATTCAACCAGATCGTGAGAAATTGAACAGAGCGTACAAATATTGTCCTGCCAGGTACAGGATTGACCACATCACCGTGAATTCCGTATCATTGATGTCGAATGATTTGGTCGAACTACATGTATAAGCTCACGTATGGTACGATGAAATTCAAACCCGTTTATTTTGCTATGGTACTGCGTGTACGTTTCATACGGTGCACTCTAGCCATTCCTTCCAATTGAACTGGTGTGTCACGCCAATTTGCTTTTTTGGTAATTTTGGTTTCAGTGCACTTTTGGGTATTCTGAGTTGGACACACCACGCCAGAGCCGACGTACGTAATTTTTTAAAAATAAGTACCTAATTCGTTTCGCGTATCTGTAGATGCACTAGAACGAAAATGGCCAAAAATGACGAATTGGCGCAAACGGGTAACGACATTACGGGATAACATTAATCAGGAGGGTTCTAACAAAGAATAGTCATCATTCCACACAAAAACAAACTCGCTGTAGATCATGAATCATGATCGAGCGTTCTTGATCCAAACACAGGATACCCGCGGAAATGTTTACGTTGGCCGATAAGACCGGTAGAGTTCAACCCAACCTTCGCATTGTAACACGACGTTCCGTCCTTGGTAGAGAAAATACTCTTCAATCGATGGACACCGTTTTTAGCAAATCACCCAAAAGACCTTGGAGTTCGTTCAACTCCGACCGAATAGGAGTTGCCTCCGTTGCATGACAACGGTCGGAATTTGCTTTGTTAGGATGCTGAGTTCTTCTGTTTGAGCTGAGTGAAATTTCACGATGAAACTCGCATTTCGACCAATAAACAGCATTAGAAGTAGGTATTTAAATCGTTGGATGAATAAAGTGAGTGAAACCATATTAGGGAGTCTATATAGAGCAAGGCTTTTAAACACTACTAGGTATCATCACAGTACACAGCTTTCAACTCATTTTCGTATACATGGATTTAACTTGTTCCCGAAAATCATTCAAGCTGCCGTTTTTCAAACGTTGAAATAACTCGTTTCTCAGAACAAACCTGATATTCCTTTCAATGAAAATTAAATGCGTTTGAAATTTCACTCTACACTAATTTCAATATACTTCAGCAACACAAATTAGAAGCACGACGGTGTATATTTAAAGGAAAAGTACGTGGAAATGACATGTTTCAAAGCGCCGTTCAGCGAACTGCCACAGGCAGAATAGAAGGCACTACAGCTCAAACTGCGCCGAATATGAAGGGGAAAAAACCTTGTGCATAAAATACGGATATAGAGAGAAGTTGTGATTACTTGATGAGAGTATAATGCATGAGAAAAGTTCCAGCATCACATAAAATGTCAGTTCTTTGTAATGCGGAAGTACCTACTACGAGGAGAATGTTCACAACTGGAACTTTTATTCGATGACAGTCAACATTATGTGTCAGTTAAGTGTAGTTAATTACAGTCCTGGGATTTCTCTATTACTGTGAGATTGTGAGACATTAATACATATTGGTAGACGTACTCAGGAAAGTTACTATTCAAGTTTACTAAATCTAAAGTTGCGAGTAAAAAATTGGGCTTATTGGGCTCAGGATAACTAAAGAACATACACTATTTCGACATTGAATACATGAGACCTTTCAGGTTCCATTTCAGTCAAAAACTAGTTTTAGCGAATTTTCGAAGCAAAGGAAGCTATTTTTCTCGGTCCAAAATTTGTTTAAATCGAGTTTCCAAAAAATGTTAATGCCAAAATCCGGTTCAGACCATCCTGAATTTACTACCAAAAATCATATGTATGAATGTGTCATTCCAGGCAATCACTCTCGATAGAGTTGGGATAAAAAGTTCAAATTTGCAGAAAAAATCCGTCCTGGCAATCGAAAGGCTAAGTTCGTAGGTGGGCAGAATCGAGCCACTCTAAGGGGAGTTTTGGGGAGTTTTAGGTTTTATTACTCATAAATCCCCAAATTAAACAGTCTGGCAAATGACACCACATTTTAAAGGTGCTTTTGCGCTGAACAAGATGGTGAAGTCAGCATTTTTAAAAAATATCACCAGTTATTTCTTCGAAAATTGGATCTTAAAGACATGCTGCACGACTGTGGGTTTTGAGTAGGATATTTTCCACGTAAAAGGGGCGAGAAGCAATAATCACTCCTCTGTGGTCGGTCTCTAATATGAAATCCTCGAGCACACGTTCAGAAAGTGTTTTTCGCCTCCTGAAAATTTGTAAATTTAGAACTTACGAGATTTTGTGCATTTACTGTCGATCCATATCATCATTGCATTTTATTGACCTTTCCGTTTTCATATAGATCTCTTGTGTATTCCTAGTCAGATCAAGGAGGAAAATCACAAATCGATTGACCCATTTTCCGACTGAGGCGCGAATTGATTTTCTTCAAGTAATTGCGAGACGGAAACATGAGGCAATCGACGTGGAAGGGGCTCAAATGGTCTACTCATTAGGTATTTCTATCTCGCTTTCAATTAAAATCAACCCTCGGGGAACTGCCTACTCCAATCCCATTCAATTTTAATCGTGGTTTATGGGATGGAATGCAATTTAGTGGAATTCAATGGAATTCGAGTATTAGAATTAGAAACCTACACAATCCCAGATCAGAGCACAGTGGGTTCTATGTACCCAATGTACCGTACTGAATTTTCGAGCAATAGCGACACCCATATTTCCCGGTTGTAATTAGACGAGGAAACGAGAAAAGCCGGTGATTCCTGAACCCAATTAACAAAATATAATTCCGCGTAGTCTCAGAAGCACCGAAAGGAGAAGGACGAGAGCTTTTTGTTCCTGATTCGAAATAAGCGGGGAAAACCAAGGACGGAGGCAAGAAGCTCGACTAGAAACCTACGAGTTTTACTGCCTCGTAAAAAACCTCTAGAGACGAAGGGAATATTTAGGGGTGAGCGTTAAGGTTGCTTCATAATATGCCAATACCCAAGTAATAGCTCATGCTCTATAAATCGTCTCTATCGTTCTCCAAAGATTTCTTCCTCGATCGCCGAAAACGTTCCAGATTTTTGTTCGTTGTTCCGAGTGAAGGTCGCCTTTCCAAGTACGTAAACGAAACAGAAATTATTTCTCTTCCCAGGGGGAAATTTATAGCCAGAGAGAAAAACGAAATTGCCCATTAACAAAAAACTAATTAGCAAGATGGAAATTACGGATTTACTAATGAATACGCGCACTTCCTACTAAATCATGTTGCTCAATGTTGGTTATTGTAAAATAAGGAAACGGAAATAGCCTCCTCTATGGTGTTTAATTGGACGACCACTTCCTACAAATATCAAATTCCTTGTTCTGGGCACCTCGTGGAAATGGTTTTATAGAATGATATTCATTAATCGAAGTATAAATTATAATTTGAGTATGAATTAGCAGTATGAGTTGCAATATTTGTGTATGAATTAGAAATTAGAATTGTACGCACGACCTTATCGACTCTACTACTGTACAATTTACCTTTGAGTAGAAAAGTTTAATGTAAATACCTTGGGGTTACATCTGATGATCGATTGAAATTCAATATACACATTCATCCTTTGTTTTCTAAACTGAAAAAATTATTTTATGTTTTCAAGGAAGCTCGAAATTTTTTGTCTTTTACGCATCTGAGATCTAGTTACTTTGGTTTAGGGTTTTCTTTATTAAAATGTGGTATCATTGTATGGGGAAGTGCTGGTGAATCTTTGCTTCGTTCTGTGCAGGTTGCACAAAATACCATTCTATAGATCGCCCTTAGAGAGAGTTCTCGTTATCCCAATGTCTTACTTCATCTAGAATTTCATGTACTCAACATTAGGCATTTGTTTTTATTTCAATCTTGCTTGCACGTGTTCAAAGTTGGAATTCTGCCTGAACATAGATGCAGTATCATGCATGCACGTACAGCGATGAGATCTAATATTCAATGCCGAAATTTAGAACTGAACGCCCTAAGAGAAGTGCCTATTATAAGGGTTTATGGTTTATTCTTAGTAGGTTCCTTCATTAGCTAACTTATCGTATTTTAACGCATTGTATTATTCTCGTAAATGTATAAGCTGTGGTTGTTGAGATCAGCTCCACCAGCACCCACAAGTTCATGTGAACTTATTTGGTTGGTGGACAGAAGGATATTTCTTCATCATTATTGGCTTGTAAATATGTATTTTTTCTTCCGTCAATAAACAATTATTATTATTATTATTACCTATTGTTTAGTTTGTTAGTATGGTTCGATATAGTTGTAAAACTTTCCGAATAAAGAAGTGAAGATTCACCCTTTGATTTACAGTCAAATATTCTTCACAGGTTTAAACGTGAGTACGGGAAGTTTGTATGAGCGGAGGAAGTTGATGGGCGCGGGGATTTTCCGGCAGCACGACAAGGATGCGTGAGCCCGGCTAAGGAGGAAATATGTTGTTAAGACATTATCATGCATGCAGGGCCTTCCTTTTTATAAAACAGGTCCTAAAAATAAAACGGCATCGCATTCACAAAGGAGGTACCCTTGTCATTGAGAAGAGATGAGGGAAATGGATACAACAAGGGAGGGTCAGACCGAGCCTAATGAGTGTCGGAAACTGAACGTTATAATGTTGATAACATTATAATAATTATTGTTCACGGCTAAGGCCGTATGAGTGGACGAAAATTCGTACGGAAATCGGATCATTAACAACCCGTCAATTTCCCACCACCTTTCACTCGGGAGACGCCTACTCTCGTCCACGGTAGAGTTTTAAGTTTCCATTTGAATAGAATTTAATTCGGAGAAATTTTCAAGACAATCACACATTGAAATACTTCAGTATAAGTACAGATACTTCGAGGAGTTAATAGGCTTTAGACGAGAAAATAAATAAATTCGAATCGTACAAGCTATTTGAACCTCAGGTTGATGGATCCCCCTCAAACCGAACATACGAAATGAAGCGAAAAAGCCGGATGATACGAGTAGTAACTCAAGACCCACGATCCGGCTCGATTCAATTCCGCGTGGACAGAGGAAGAAAATTCTTTTCCGAGATCAAGTTAGTGGATACTTCAGAGTGACCCCCTCGGGATCGAAAGAGGAATGCGAAGAATATAATACGCGACTCGGTTCGGCATATTCCCGGGAATCTCGTGTTTTTCCTTCGTACGGTGTGGGGAAACTCGGAACGGAATGACGGTCGAGTGGAATTCGCAATATTTTATCAAACGAACGAATATGCAACGATAAAATGAACGAAGTCAAACATTTTGACCTCAAGTCAAAACCTGATTCATTAATAACCCCGAATTTCAGCATTATAAATAAACATAGTCCATTATCATTCATTACCACAGACCTCAAATCACAATCTCACAGTGTAATTAAATCGACACCTTTCAAATTCGCCTGGAATACAAATTTCCAGCACTCGTTGGAATCGATATGCATTTTTGAGGAAGATAATATTATGTCAAATGAAGTGTTGTCGATGTACATATTATGTACATAAAATGAAAATTAAAAGAAGGTTTTTCTGTAATGACACTAGACATGTCCGCAAGTTTTTGGTTTGAACTCATTCAAAGATTTTTCCAAGTTGTGGAAAATGCCTATATTTAATTTTGTTCCATGAATTTTGCTGTTTGATTTCATCATTTCCCTTACAACGAACACACTAATCGGCTGATAAGTAGGTTTATTCGGTAACAACGGTGAGTAACAACGCTCGTGGTTATCAAGTAAAGCACTATCTGACAATGAAAAATCCCAACCATCATCGGGACCCTATAAAGATAAGAGCCAATAGACTCGAACAGCCAATATGTAGGTTATAAAGGCTTCCTCGCGACTTCCAAGCGTAAGCTTTAGAACGCGATAAGAGAGCGAAGCAACAGTTACTGTAATTGAGCAGCATTCGCGTATTCCGACCACTGACCGACCTTGGCATTCACATCAAAGCTTGAAATTAAAGGAAGGAAACCCCTCCGCCGCTCCAACGCCTGATAGTTTATTCAAACTCGCGGTACGAGCTGTAATGAAAGAATCGCTAATAATTTTCGCCTTCCTATCTCTCGTCTTCTATCTGACTCGAGCTCGTATTTTTCACAGAAAGACCACGTTTCAATTTCATTCCGCATGTCATCCGCCGAGTTAGTGAATTTCAGACGGAGAATTGATGAGCGTGCAGTGGACTTCATTTTTGACACGACATAACGTTTAGTGATAGGTATCATAATTTGTTCTCCATTTCCAGACCCTCGACCTTTACCGACTATATTCCATACGTTTTAAAGTACGTAGGGACTCCATGATATGAAGCTTCGCAATCAAACATGATCTAAATGATAGTTGTCAGAAATCACATAACATGGGGTTGGATAACTCGTAACAACTATTTGTGACCGTCCACAGGAAAACATACCTTAGCTTCCGGAAGCTAATTTTTCAGCAGAACGAAAAAAAGAAGTCAGGGTCGAAAAATCGAAATTTCGAATTATTATCGATTTGTATAGGCAATCCAACGTAGTTTCTGAATCTGTAAGCCGTTTTACGAATCGACTGTAAATCATCGATACATCACAAAAACCAACGCTCGGAATAATGTACCTTAGCAATCCAGGATCATCACCTCAGCAACCTTTTTCTTTTATTTTTTTGACAAAAAATTTTTTATTTCTTTTAATAAAAATTTAAGTAAGTCACGAAAGTAGAAATATTTTGTTGACCCCCCCCCACCCCATTCTGGTTTCATTATTATGTTCGCAACAAACTAGGAATGTAGTGAAATAATTCAAAATTAAATAAAAAGAAGTCAAAACGACTGTGGTAACATTCAACACAAATTTCTGCGATTGCCCCAGTCTCAAAAAATATCCATCTTTTATATGGAAACCTACTCTAAAGATTCCTAACAATCGCACTAGTGGTAATAAAAAAGAAAACAATCAGATCCAGGTTGAAAAGGTGAGAAAACTACATCAAAACATATTATAAAACTTTGATTGCATTTTTCTCAAAAATAGGTTTTTTTGCAATTCAGAGGTTCAAAAAATGATAACTTTTCAACGGATTAGAAAATCTGAAAACGGCATCGTGTTCAGAAGCTTCTCGTCTGTCGTTCTGTCAGGAATGACAATAAATCCGATTTCAAAATCCGGAAGCTAAGGTACGTTTTCCTGTGGACGGTCTCATTTGTAGATTTGTGCCTACATTAAACATTTTCGAAGGGAAGTATATTCAAACGTATAAGTGCACTATAATTGAAGCGATATTTCGAAGAAAATAATATTATATTCTCAATATTTCCACTGAAAATCTGATATGACACTGACCATAATGACGTGAAAGCAATACGAAAATGGGTCAAAACTTCAAAGTACAACGCTCTTTGTAAATTATAAGGAAAATACATGATATCAAATTAGTTGGTGATGAAGAGAACAGCAATTATTTGCTGTTTATGTAGCGAGGAAATTTAATTCAAATATAAATAATAAAAAATTCTCATAGGGGCTGCTGGCAGCACAGCTGTGCTCTCCAATATCATCAGCTTCTCCCTCCTCCCTAACGATACTCTCCCAAAGAAAAACGTAGGTTTATACAAGTTTACGATCCGCCGAACCTCCCCTTGACATTATACTTCCGTTTTTATGCGATGAGCCGTGAGGTTATAGTGAATTTGACCCCTTCGATCAGCCTTATTCCACAACCCCCAGTTTGCCCTTATATTTCAAACTTTTTTTTTCCCGAAGCCGTATCGATTGGAAATATTCAGAAAAGTGGGGATATAACGGGAAGATTCAACGGAAGTTTCTAGACACGGAATTCGATTTCAATTACAATGGGAAATTTGCGTTAATTGTTGATTCCGAATATCATCCTCCTGTTGCTTAGTACGGTCATAGATTAACGTGTATTGACAGCGAATATTCATTTGAAAAATATTTACTTGAGGAGGAACATTCAAAAACGCCGAGCTTCCTTAGACGTAACGAAACTTAAACGAGACCATATGACGACACAAACATAATATGTCATAATACGTTATAATATATTATATTGAATTGTATACTTAGGAGATGCGCTTATGTTGTTGTTCGGAATTTTTTCTGAGAAAATAATATTAGTTTAAGCGGTTTTAATGATGTACTGGCATAAAAAGGACGTGTTACAAACATATTAATGAATTAGGATTAAATTAAAATGAATTAGGATTATGTAAATTGTGTACGTTATTCATACTTTCATTAGGAATAGTTTATTACTGGTAGTTACTGAGGATGATGAAATTAATTTGGACTGTTGTTTTGTATGTTTATTTTTATTTTCTTCTCATATGATTTTTATGTGGAGTTACGAGATGTGTCCATAAATAAATAAATAAATAGACAGGAAGAAACGGTTTGGGCGCTGACACCACCGGGCTTCAGAGGCAGCGAAGTCTCTAGCTACGACCTCAGCGCCCCTAACGGGGGTTTCGTCCTGTTTGTGACGTCAACCGGTCACCTCAATCCCGCGGTCTTTTTCAAACTAGGCCGGCTTCTCTAAATTCCATACATTTTTGGGAAGACTTTTCAGGCAGCTGACCATTATTTTCGTTATTCCCCTAAAATTTAGGGCCTAAATTGTACTTTTGCAAAAAAAAAAAAAAAAAACTTTGACGCTAATTCCCCATTTGAGATGTAAAGAATGAATTTGCGAACTGTACAATTGACGAGTTTCACATAGCGAAAATCTTCACAAATATTTGATAGCAGCATCGCAAGAGCCTGTAAATCAATCGAGGCGACTCAAGGTACATAATAAGGTACATAATAATTGAGTCGCCTCGATTGATTTACAGGCTCTTGCGATGCTGCTATCAAATATTTGTGAAGATTTTCAAACCGACGCCATGTGAAACTCGTCAATTGTACAGTTCGCAAATTCATTCTTTTTTACATTTTACGTTACGAGATGGTAAGTTTTCTAGGTTTCACTGTATAATGTGAATGTTAGAGTGGGGAAAGCATGGACGACTGTGGATCGGCAAAATTTAGCAGAGCAGCTACTTTGTGGGCGATTCCTGTGTACGAGTTGGTACTGGGTACCTATTATTGTTTCGTTTGTTATTGTCCAGCGCGGCTCATGACTTCGATAGAGCAGAGAACCGACAAAGGGAACATCAACCTGACCATCGTCGGCGAAGCTATTTTCCGCCTGACGATTCAATACAGTTTGGGAACGTATTCGCGGAACCGTAAAATGAACCTGAGGAACGGTTTGATGACAACGAATAAAGAGTCGAACAACCCGGAAATACGAAAACTCAACACAGATGATTCAGCTCTGAAAAAGAATTTGCGTAAAAATGCCGATGCTTTTACTTCCAAACGTACTATTAAGAAAATATTATAGAACATTATAACGCTTAGATAACATCCAAGTCGCTGAAACCATGCCACACTAACCAAGCTAGGAAGAAAACATTCCTGCGTGATATTTAAAATTATAGCCATAGTGACTGATATATTCATAAGAGACTGATATAATAGATGTTTGAAAATGTTAATTCGGATTGTACACAAATTTCACTTGCGGGGTTGATGCACTTTTGTGATTAACAACTAGTTTTTTAGCTCTCCTGTAAAGTGAGGAAATTTGAGATTGGTCATGTTGCGTGAGAAGCGACGATATTCAATCACCTGTTATGTTAATAAGAGTGTGATTCGCTTAGGGAAAGTGCAGTACTCAACCAGGTTTAATCCGCTTGTCAATCGGACTGAGATTATTCAGGAAGACCCAAAAAATAAAGGTTGCATCAGCTAATATTGGATCTGTTCACACTCAGTTCAGTGTTCGTTACGGGTAGACCATTTTATGACTAACAGTTGCAGAGTAGCAGAATAGAACACGGACATGAAATCATACTCCAAGGCTTATGACCGAAACTTCTCTATTCATTCTTCTTTCAATTTAAACCTCTAATGAAACTCCATCACATACAAGGACACTCTCCGTTCGATAACCCGTTTTTAAGCATACGGCGACTGTTATTTCCAAGTTGCAGACGACTGCTGGCTGAGCAACTTTGTGAACTTTATAGGTAAGTCCATTCGGACTCCTAAGGAGATTTTCGCTTGGATCCCTTCGCGCCCGGTTCCAAAGATATTGATCCGGAGGAAGAAGGAAGGGCTCCCCTACCGAGACAATCCCGATTACATTAAACTCGGCAAAAGTGTTCAGGCCAAAATATTTCACTACAAGAAATGGATTTCGTATTTCGGTGCTATTTGCCAAGCAAATTTGAAATCAAATTTGAAATCAAATTTTACGTTGGAAACAAAATGCATTTTAAGTTCCAAAAATGTTGCACTTTTAAAATCGACTTTGCTACATTCTGGTGTACATGAACGGTTGCGTCCGCCGTGAAGGACTTCAGGAAATGCCTTTGAATGACTTCACTTGGTAGTTTTTTATTTAGAGGTTCTCGGCATGAACTAATCACCTGTTCAGCGGAACATGACGTCATGCTGCCAAGTCATATCATCTTTACTACATAGTCGTTATAAACAGACATCAATCATAACACCCAAAAAAATCCAAGGCTTATTGATTTTAAATGTCACTAAAAAAGTGATCGCCATAAAGCTCCTCAGGTGATTTTCCAGAGTTTCTTGCTATGGAGATATTAACAACTGATCTATAAATCCACAGTCTGGCTATAAGAGCGGATTTTCGAAGAAATAACTGGGTTTATGTAAAATATCTATTACACTGGTTTTATAACAGTTTTTGTTACCATTTGTTACCAAGTAACACCTCAGTTTATAGGTTTTTCCACGCTGAACACGAGGGTGAAGTCGTAATGACGATATCTCAATCCTTTATCAGATTAGAGAAGATGAACGTGAATAACATCTCAAGTAAACACCACATTTCTTCATCTTCAATGTGCTCCAGTTTGAGTATGGAGTATCGCAATTCTGACTTCACCATCGTGTTCAGCGTAAAACAAAACTTTAAAATGAGGTAGCACTTGTCAGACTGTTTGATTTTTGGAATTTATGGGTAATCTCCCACCCTCTAAAACTCTCCCCCCCCCCTCCAAAAAACCCCTTAGAGTAGCCCGATTCTTCCCATTACGAACTTAGCCTTTCGATTGCCAAGAGAGATTTTTTGTGCAAATTGGAACTTTTTATCTCAATTCTATGATTTTTACTCACATAATTTTTGGTTTTGGTGTCTTTGCAGTGAATTCAGGATGGTCTCAAACGGATTTTGGTGAAATCTTTTCAAAAATTTGAGTTTTAAAAATTTTGGACCAAGAACAATAGCTTCCTTTCTTCGAAAATTCGCTTAAAAAAAAAATGGAAATGGGTACACTGTTAAATGGCATAAGGCCCCAAACCCTACTCTCTTAGGGAGGTATTATACTATAATAGGAAATACCTTCCCTAAGACAAGTAAAGAAATTCCACGACCTGGAATATGAGAAATTGACATAGGAGCCTGCGTAGAATTTGAAAACTAGTGTTTTACAATGATTAGCGTAGAAATAAGGGAGCTATTTAGACCCTTCTCGAACGACTGATGAATTTTCGACTGTCACGACCTCATCAAGTCTCAAGTTCTTTTTCTTCAACTCAAGTTTACATCGTAACCCTGTCGGAAGTTCTCAAACAACCATCAGTCCAATGGCACTCGATACTAATTGTCAGACTAATCGGTTTTACCGACAAAACACCGCGGAAGCCACGAGACTCCGACTTCCTACTGCTGAAATCTACGTTCCGGGACCGTTCAATCCAAAGTGAAGTCAAAACAACCAAAAGAACACCGGTGATGACCGTTTGACAAACAGCCAGTTCTAATCGCCCTTCCTCGTTCAAAACATGTAAACTGGTGAAAAAAAGCGTCCAAGTATTTTCGTTTTCATTTCCTGAACCGAAACTCACCGGCACACACGTTCCATCCTTGAACCCCCGTAACGAGTGTGGATGTCCCCAAACAATTTATTGTTATTTTCTCTCGTCGAGAATTATCTCTCCCCTGTCATTGCTTTTCGAATTTTTTCTCCTTTTGAAACCTTACAAATAAATAATTTCGTGGGTTGGTTTTCGTACGAAAAAAATGAGGGAATCAGGAGACATACTTCAACTCCCCACTTGTTCATAAATCCATTCAAGTCTACACCAAAGGAAATTGAATACCTGCTGAATGATTCAATGTGGAGAATTTAAAAGTGATAAGAAATGAAAATAAGGTTCTTTTAATTATTCCAGCACCCAAAGAATTCCTTGGATCGCAACACAAATCTTAGTAGTTTGGCGCTTAGTTAGATCACTGCCATGTAGGTCTCCCTTTGGACAGAATAAAGAAAATCACATTTGACGTCAGTATCCCCAGTCTTCTTCTGATTGGAGTTCCTTCAGTGAACTGAATAGAAACGAACGTCGGATCAACAAGTTGAAAAATGTAGAGGTAATTGGAATTACTCCCTCCATTCGTTCAGCGTGAAGTGCTTCGATCGATCTCTAAAGTCGTATTCTAGATGGCGTGCAAATGACATGGGTCCCCGGGCTCCTAATGAAACTCGATTTTTCCCTCCGTGGAAAAACTCGCAGACTGAAAACGCATGACTGACGACATCTGAGCAGAGCTAAGACCTTTTTTTCCAAGACTTTGTTCCTGACAGTTCGTACTTGATGTTTGCTCGTACAAGGAGGCATAATGGATCTATCGTGTATTATATTATCGTCATGTATTAATATAAGTCATTTTTACATGAACGTGAAGAGATTGTATCTTCCTTCCAAGGCTGATTATTGAAGCGTATCACGAACAGCATTGCCATACAACACCGTGAGATTTGCCTCAGCAACAACCTCAAATTTACCTTGTTGAGTGAATCTCTCCACTACGAGGCAGGTACTCGCAAAAATTCGTACCTTTGTAGTTTGAAACCACCATAAAGAAAAGCATAGTTTCCATCTTACCAGGTTAGGAAATCTTGCCAGCCTACAGACACCTAATTACCCTAGAAACTACAGAGGGGTTTTTTGCCCAAAAATCGCAAAATATTGAATATTTGGTTGAAATATGTAAAACCCTGTTTTTAAGTTTAAAAAATGCAATATTTTGAGCAACGAAAAAATCCATGCATGGCTATAAGAGCGAATTTTCGAAGAAATACCAGGTTTTCTGTAAAGTGTCTCCATTTTACTGGTTTTATAACAAATTTCGTCTCTTTTTTTCGCCAAGTAAATCCTCAGTTTATGATTTTTCAACGGTGAACGTTCATGAACAAGATGGTGAAGTCAGAATCGCGATACCTCATCCCTTTACCAAATGAGAGCAGTTGAACCGTGAAGAACATCTCAAGTAACAACCACGTTTGCTCGAGTGCTCGAGTTTGAGAACGGAATAAGATATCGCAATTCTGACTTCACCATCGTGTTCAGTGTTAAAAACCCCTTTAAATTGAGGTGTCACTTGTCAGACTGTATCATTTTGGGAATTTTTGGGTAATTTTTCCCCCTTGAAACTCATTGAAGTGGCCCATCAACGAACAAAGCCTTTTGATTGCCAAGACAGATTTTTTGTACAAAGAACTTTTTATCTCAATTCTACCGAAAGTTATCGTCTGGAATGACACATACATACATGATTTTAGGTGGCTTTAGGCAGGGAATTCTGGATGGTCTGGAACGGATTTTGATATGCTATATTTTCGAAAATTCGAGTTTTAAAAATGTTGGACCTCATTCAAACAAAATTCGATTTAGTCCCATCAAAACACGATTCTCGACGGTTCGATGAAAGCTCAAAATCAATCTGAGTCGATTCAAGAATTTTCCGATCAAAGTTTCAGATTCCCTGTCAACCGTGAATATATACGTACCGCGAACTGGATTTGGTTTCGAAAAAGGTCGCAGATGAAACAAAGCGAACGCCAACAGTCTGTTGATGTTTCGCTAATGGGATTACACAGCGCAGGTGTGCTTTGGGCGAGGACCGATCGGCGTTGGGTTTCTACAATCCCAAATGGCCAGTAATTACGGTTCGTCGGACCTTGAACCCGCAGGATGAGGAATTTCGCGAGCGCACAACCGACAATGGAGACAATGAAAAACTATTTTACTTCGGAATTACAATAATTAATTACCTACGGCCAGATAAAACTATCAGGTGGAAATTATTAAATACAAACTACTTAAACAATCTAAACGCAATACGACTATTAAGAAATGGACCACACGTCTGGGATGGATGTAACTCAAGAACAGGGTTGTCTGCATTGTTTCACGAGTGCTTTTGTTTTGTGTCTGTCAGTTCTGAATGACGACATGCAAGAATGCAACACGTTTCAATAACTGATGAGAATGAGATCTAATCACACTGAAATATTCCCTAACGACAAAGCTCTTGCATCGACATCGACATGTACAAGAATATCAAAAACAGGGTTCAACGGACTATTCAGCGTATAAATAGAAACTCACTTCATTCCAGTGTCGGATCGGTGGTATTCAACTCGAATCTTGATTTTAAAAAAACACTCAATAACTCACCATAGATATGTTGTAACAGCAGACATTTGTAACTTACCTGAAAAATAACAAACGAACTGAAATTAAATGGTAGTCATTACGGATAAGAACAATTAAATTGTTCGAAATGAAGTACACTTGATTGGGTGTCTAGAAGAAGGGCGTATCTTAAACTTTTCGATACATATTACTTATTTGTTATTTTTCATAAATAATGGCCTATGTTGACTGGCGAACGACAAGGGAGTGGTTTTCGTATGGTCAACCACCAGTAGATTACAGTAAATTCAGTCAAAGAGAAGAGACTCGCGCAGTATCCTTATCATCTAGTTTTTCGCATTCTATTCTGATGTCGTTTTGAAACAGATTGGTAGAAGAATAAAACAATATTCTAACTATTTTTATGAGTATTTTTGCATTTGGTTTCATTTCCTGCACCCTCCAAGGAATCATAGAAAAATTAAATTTTACTTCGTATTAAAGGTATGTTGATTTGATGTTGTAGGTATGTATGGCAATAATGATATCCTACTAGAGGTATGGAACGTATCTCAATTTTTTTTTTTTTTTTTTTTTTCTTGTGAAAATTTTATTGCACCAAGTTTACAACTTATTAGCAATTTACATTTGATATGCATTGTTAATGTATCTCAAATGAAGACTGTAAATGTCTGGCTCTAGAGTGAATATCCCAACAGCAACTCCCAGTTGGGATCCCGTCAGCTGCAAAAAAGTTAGCAATAAGTACTTGAGTAGCGTGTGCTATCAACCTACAGAAAAATTCGGGAAAAAGGGAGTTTTGAAAGTTTCTTCGTCCTCCTGAAAAAAATAGGAAGTAACGTACGCCCTTATTCTTGACACCCTTCAATTACAATTAAAATTCAAGTACAATTAAATTAAAAATTACAATTCGAGTACAATTAAATTAAACAAATTTTGTTTAATGTAAGTAGATAGTTCTCAAATACAACTTTGTCTGGAAACGAGTTTGAATAGAGAGTTTTCGTGAAGGGATCGATCGTTTGAGAGGGTTAAGTACACAGTACATTATCACCACAAAGGGCAGTTGAAGTCCTTTAAGGACAAGGATCTGCATCAAACACCATAAACCACAAGAGTGACCCACTTTGGAACGAAACGTTTAAATGCTAACTTAAACATGAATATCGAAAACTTTTATTTAAGAACTGTTGGAGGTTATAGTGGGACTGTACGCCAACAGAATTTGAGATAAATGTCGAAGTTAATTCACGTCACGTTTCCTCCTCTTTCGTAGGTTTGTTTCGATCAAAAGGAGGAGGTTGAAAATGTGTATTTTGCAGTCCATTAACGTATGTACACTTGCCAGGGGGGGATTTCTTGGGAAAGTCCTCTCGACTTGGTTTGCTCAAGGCAGAGATCCGAGTACTGATGACCTCCTTCCGAGCTTTGTACAGCGAACGATTCAATTCTAGTTTGCTCCAGTTTTGGTATCTTTACTTGGAAGAGTCCATTTTTGGTTTATTATCCTCGATAATACCATTAGTGAAGTAAAATTGGACCTGAAGGGGAGGGGGTATTTGTTACCTCAAAGTGACCTGGGGAAAGCAGGAAATCGAACACATTTTTCTGGACTAAATTGTAATCGACCAAGACATATTTTGAACATCCCCTCCCTCCCGAACTTGTGTTTTTCTTTCTATTCGCACATATAAAAAACTTAACTAGCATTAAAAACGCATTAGCAGCATACAACTTCACTGAATGATGTTTGAGTGGCAGATATAACAAACCCAACCATGTTGGGAAAATACCAGGAAGCACAGATAAGATCATCTATACACGTCAACATACACGTTATTCTTATAAAAAACGATATATTCCGGAATGACACATACCTATACATAATATTATTATATTTATGTGTGTGTCATTCCAGACGGTAACACTCGATAGAATTGAGATAAGAAGTTCAAATTTACACAACAAATCCTTCTCTGCAATCGAAAGGCTAAGTTCGTAGAAGGCCAAAATCGGGCCACTCTAAGGGGGAGTTTTAGGGGGATTTAAAGGGGAAAATTACCCATAAATTCCGACAATGAAACCTCATTTCAAAGACTTTTTTGCACTGAACACGATGGTGAAGTCGGAATTGCGATATCTTATTCCGTTCTCAAACTGGAGCACTTTGAAGATGAAGAAAAGTGGTTGTTACTTGAGATGTTCTTCACGGTTCATCTGCTCTAATCTGAAAACGGGATGAGATATCCAAATTCTGACTTCACCATCATGTTCAGCTTTGAAAGATCTACAAACTGAGGTGTTACTCGAACAAAAGGAAATATGTCATAAAACCAGTAAAATGGAGATATTTTACATAAAATCACTTATTTCTTCGAAAATTCGCTCTTATAGCCAAGCTGCATGACTGCGATTTTTTTTCTTCTATAATCACGAATTACCACCTTCACATGTACCATGAAGTGTGTAAAAAAAACATTGCCACGCTGAGGGACAAAGTGGGCACAAAGTACTGAGATATAACGGTTCGAGACATCGGAGGACGTACAGTGATCGCAAGGTCGACGCGCTGGCTTTGTGGTCGGTCCAGTTTCCTGAATTTTTTTACTCAACATTCCTTCAGACCCGAGTATCCTCCTTCCTAACTCACTACCGGAGTAGTTACCGATTTCCTCCGATATAAAATACCGAACACGCGATATCGTGTAATTGAAATGTCCTCATCGTTCGTTCAAGAAATGGAAGATTTATATCCTTGGTGGTTTTTTTTTTTTTTTTTCCAAATATTACAGGAGTTTCAGTTTCTGTACCATCAATACGTTACATCCATATCCTCCAAATTCATCTATTATTGGGTAATTTATTTTGCTGACATATATTTTCAAAGTTTTATTGACTCACAAATTTTGGCAATCACTTACAAACCGTCTTCAGAAAAGTCTACCAGCTCAGACGAATAGCCATTGATTTTCCGGTTATTGTACGGAAACAGCTGGTGGAAGCCATGATTTTTCCATCGTTCGATTATGCTGCAGCAACGTACTGTGATTTGAAAAGCAAAAACTTGACGAAATTGTAAAAGGCGCAAAACTCTGCAGTGAGGTTTGTAATACGACTTAAGATGGACGAGCATGCCACGCCTGCGTATCGTGAACTAGGGTTGAAGATCGAAGAAAGGAAAAAATTAGCAATTGCAGGTATGATGTTCAAAGTACTCAAGTTTCGAACTTGAGTACTTTGAACATCATAACTGTACATCAGATTTGTACAGTAGAATAAAGTGGATGTCTGATGTACATAGTAGGGACACAATAAATGTCAACAAATTATTACAAATCCCTATTCATAGAACAACAATGTTTGAGCGATGTTTTTTGGTACAAGGAAGAAAAATATATATAAATAAATCAATCAATCAATCAAAATGTGCAACGGGAATAAACACGAGATTTCGCTATTCTGATCAATGTACGATAATATTATTTTGAATTTCAAATAGTATTTCCTATATACTTAAATGTTACTATTGAGATTCTATATTTCGATGGAAATATGAGAGAAATGGTACGTATTACCCGACACGTTGATTTGTGATCCACACATGATCTCACAAGAGCCGGACATACGGTTCAAATATCCAGTGGTCTCAGTGGGGAGAACGCAGTATAAAAATATACTTCCGCCAACTGCCCTCGTTATCCGACATCCCGACATTGTTAGGGAAGGCAGACAGAAGTCCAGGACCTGCGTTGAATAAAAGACTGGGGATTTTTGTTTTTCTCCCCCTGTCCAGGAAATTAGAGGGGGTTTGTGGGACACAGGTGGGGCCAGAGGAAGGTCCTAATATATTTCGCTACCGTCGAAATAGAGGACGTTGACCCCCCTTTGGCAGAGGAACCAAATATCCTGTTCAACTGAAAGCTAGTACGGGAATAACCAATCTCGAGTATTTGAAATGTATCGGCCACCACCTATTTCGCAAACTCCGTTTAGGCCAGTCACCACAGACAAAAAAAGCCCTTAGGTTCAAAACAATTGCAAAAAGGTGATTTTTTGGTATGTTAGTGGGACAGGTTTGAGTAGTTCCACCAAGTCCACCAAGTTTGCAGCTTCGAAATCCCAAGAAAAACTTTTTGAGAGCCAAAAAGCCTCTAAATTTGTTCATATTTGTATTCATATTTGTGTATTGTTCATAATTTGTAAAAGGTTGCTTTTCTACGAAACGTCCTTCTTACCTTTATTAAAGTAAGTTCAAGTGTAGCACTGTAGGTCCAATAGATCCCGAGATATTGAACTTCGAAAATTGGTTATTTCTCCCACAAAGTTCGAAATTTACGTTTTAGTCTCTTGGATAGAATGTTGGCTCTAATACTCATCCTACGGAAAAAGTCATAAGAAAATTTAGTGTGAACGAGCAACATTTGAGCTTTGTTTTCACACTTAAGTTCATAAACGCGGAGCACTTGGATTATCTAGAAAGTAGATAAAATTTTACTTCCAAGCCCGGGAAGGAAGCCAAGAGGGCAAAAAGTGAGAGTTGATAGTCGAGGGAGGGTCGAGAAAACCATTTGATATCGGGAAAGGGTTGTTGACCCTCAAATATACAGCTCTTATCATGTTCTACAACCCTTAACACGAGACCCTTATAAAACCCAAGTTTTTCTTCCGCGGCTAAGGGATGATCAATGGAGGGAGTAATGCACCCATAAGAAGCACGTACCTTTACACAGTTAAGTCAATGGGAATGCACTTTACGAGCCAGGGGGAACAAGTAGGAATGACCCTGCTAAGGGCGATGATCCCAATCATATATTTTCACGATCCTGTTACAGAGCACTACGAATATAAATTTCCATGTGGTGAAATGATAGAGGCAGTTCAAATGAGGGGTCCAGAGCACAAAGGGTAGAAAAGGTAGTTACCAAATCTAGAAAATCGATGTCAAAGTTCGATAACCATAGCAATTCGATTGTAATGTTTTATCAGGTGTTCATTTCTACCTTTAACTCGATTTACACAAAAATGTCACTTGATATACTTAATAAGTGACATAATATACCCTTTGTGCTCTGTACCCCTCAAACATGGCATTGCAACGAATTGGGACTTGATAAGTCGAAAAGGTTGATATATGGGGAATTCTATCCTCACTAAAATTTTACTAACATACATTGAGAACCCCCACCCACATTGAGAACAATGTCATACACAGAATTTGATGATGAGACTATGTTGAAAACGACAGTCAAAAGTGAAACAACAGCAAGTTTACAAAAGGTTGTCAAATTTTTTTTTCTTTTTTTTTTTCGGTTTTTGCGGGGAAAGACCAATTCAAGAACCTTGGCAAAGGCGAACAACAATTAGTGATCATTATATAATATTTCATTATGTACCATATAATATGGCATTCGTCTCCCTTATTAGTACGTCTTCACCTTTACGACCTAGTCTTTATATTATAACGTCTTCACCTTTACGACCTAGTCTTTATATTATAACGTCTTCACCTTTACGACCTAGTCTTTATATTATAAAGACTAGGTCGTAAAGGTGAAGACGTACTAATAAGGGAGACGAATGCCATATTATATGGTACATAATGAAATAATAACATTGGAAAAGAAGTGGTTCCAGCAAGGAAGAAAAGCTAATTGGGGAACCAATAATGACCAAACGTACTTCACTGGAATCATCTTCAAATCTCATCAGAGGCAATAAGGTGCGAAATAAGTTAGTGGAAATTGCTATTCGCAGTCCTTCCGACACCTTAAGGAACCCCCCCCCCCCCATCGAACGAAAAACAGGAAGAATGATATATATTTCCCAAGGGGTTTTTACGACTTGTCAAAGGGAGTTGGGGGAGGAAAACCAATTAACTAGGAAGCGTCTCGTGCCGATGGGCCTATAGGCAGTTCGTCGGAGTAAATACTGTCCTTCGTCCAAACCAGGAAGTCTGGGGAGACATCTTGAACGGGCTTTTGGACGAGGGTCACTAACCGACGAAAATCCTCCGGCGGGAAAAGCGTATTCGCTACACGTGGACGCCTTTACACTGGGGAATCTTCAAATAAGAAACCTTCAACTTGGAATCATCGAATAAGTTAACATCAGTGATGGAAAATGGTAGGGTAAATACGTACTCGTAATAATACGAAACATGTACTCAGGGAGAGAACCATTGTGGCAGGACCTACCAAAATTTCTAGAACCGTAAAGGTAGGTTACTTTGTTCCAGGAGGCATACTTTGTTCCAAAACCGTAAAAACGTTTTCAAAAAACTCAGGGGGCCATAGAAAAAATAGCCGAAATCATGGCAACATCTTGGGCTACTGAAAAGTCAACAGCAACAACAGCAAAAGTCATCACCTCTTTCTGGCCAACTTTATGCTTGGGACCAGGTCAAAGGGAGGATCAATCCTCCAATCCAAATTCATAAGCGTGGATTTTATAAAGTTCCTGAATTGGAGCCGTTCTTGTAAAGTTTTAATTACTGAAAATATTTTTTCTAGGTTGAATTTCGATTTTTTGGGGAATTTCTAACATTCTTTTTTACATCAATTTAGTCAATTTCTAGTTAATGTTTTCAGAGTTCCTAAATTAGGATTTTAAGGACCTATTTGGTCAAATTTTGATTTTAAACGTTTTGGGATTTTTCCAATGGAAGACTGAAATTTGTGTTCTAAGTACCACTTGGACACACTATGTCCAACTTACCCTACAAAAATAAGACTGTTCTACGAGTTGTGGTATATTAGTAAGTTTTACTTGTTCAAGTTATAACCATAAATTTGTCAATTTTTCCACTTGCTTCTGGATCAAACAAAGTGAGGAGGAATTCTCATACATTGCTCCAAATGCAAAAGAGTGTTTTTTCAAGGAAATTCGTGAATGGCCCAAAGTATCCTAACCCATATGGAAACTTGGTTCCAAACTTGAACAAAAGAATATTATACACAGAACTCGGATGTAATTTTTTGAGGTCAGAAATCGAGTCAGCAGGTCCTAATTAGTAGGAATCAGTCATTAAAGTTGGAATTTTCGCTTTGTGAAGGTGAGGAAATGAGCAATTTCTAAAAAAAACCGCACAAGTGGATCAAAGTAACCTACCTTTACGGAACAACTCATTCTTGTTTCAGGTTTACAAAAATCCCACTTCAAGGGTTAGTCTCCAACTATTAGATCTCCACATAAGTGATAGACTTAGATAGATTAGATCAACTAACTAAAGAGCCGAGTTAATCGACTGATTGATCAAGTCACGATGATTCAATACATTTGTGATTATAATTTCTACCGAATCATTCAAATTCAGTTTTTAAATGAAATTATTTAGAACGCGTTCCAAAGCATCATTTAAGAGCGATTTTCATTCAATTTAAGCTTCCCCGCCGAACGAAACACCGCTTATCCCTGGGATAATAACACTCCGGGTGAGATAAGAGTCCTGAACAGGGGGGGGGGGGGGTCTGATGTCCCGGAAGGCCTCTTTGATACACGAGAATATCGATCAGGAAGCTTTCGCTATCGTTGATACGACTCGCAATTCGGCGTCCCCCTGAATCCGTTCGTCGTAGGTACCAACTCAAGTGCTTGCTGTTTTTCTCTGTATCACGTTGAAGACTGGTTTCACTGAATATTTTCATGTGACTTTTTCGAATCCTGAGCCTTTCATAAAGCCACTTAGTCGTGTTTTGGTGAAGGAGTGTATGTTT
This sequence comes from Stenodema calcarata, assembly GCA_963920205.1. Lineage (NCBI taxonomy): Eukaryota > Metazoa > Arthropoda > Insecta > Hemiptera > Miridae > Stenodema > Stenodema calcarata. The sequence continues at coordinate 20,628,100 of OY986060.1, forward strand.
TAAAACAATCATTTTCTGAGGTTTTCTGGTAAAAACACGATTAGTCAAAAAAGCCGATTTTTCAGGAAATGAAAAAACTGTTTACCGTTTATACCACGAATTTGACTTTCATTCTGTGCTTGATGTTTACAGTCAGGATGAATGCCAGTTGAGTTTGGATGAGCTTATTGCAATATTTTTTATGGGATTGGCGAAAACCGATTTGACTTGTTATGTTTTTGAAGAATTCCACAGAAGAAGACAAGTCTAACACTGCTCTATTCATGGAATGCTGGTAATTGAGCGAAAATAATGATTTTTCTTCATTTTATTGTTTTATTCGACATAAGGTAATGACTCAAAGAATGCATAAGAAACAAGAAGCAGATTAAAAAAAATGATTATGGGTCAATCATCAGCACATCCATCACTATCATCAGCATTGTCGATATCGAATTATTTGGAGTCCTCTTCTTCTGGGTCACCAAAATGAGTAAGATCATTCTGACTGTAACAGTCAGAATCAACAGTTATGATACAACGATTAACTCCGAAGAGTTTGGAGATATGGGATGATGTCCCTCAGATCATTGATTCTAGCTGGATTCAGCCCAGGAGGTGTAAACTGGAGATGTGTTAAGTGGAGACAGGCTCAGGAGGTTTATGTGTCTCACTTTAGCTGGTCTCACGACATGTCTGGTCCATGCTCCATAATATGATTTTCTCAGCTGGACTGACTTGTCCTAACAAGATACCTATCTGAAGCATACGAACTATTTGAAGTTTGAATGGTGGTTTCGGTGTCTTCATAAAGAGAGGTTCAGTGGCTGCTTTCATATTCTTGAAATCGTTATGGGCGAATTTGCGTGGCTTGAATGGGTTTGGGACCTTTCGAGGCGCTAAAGTTTTACGTCCCACACTTTTGGTACTTCCGCAGTCGAAGTTTTTGGATTTTTCGCTGTTATTAGGGTCGTGTAAAAATCTTGGTCGTTAGGTAGATAACTATGACTTCGGATAAGGAAAAAGGATGTTACTCTCTTAAAAATCTTCAAGACATGAACGAGGCACCATAGAAAATGTACCATTGTTTTATTTTTGTTCTGTCCAGGACAACCATCACTGAACAAAACGTTTGAACAACAGTTTGTTCCATTTCATCATTATTTTGACTAGTCGTGTTCTTGCCGAAGCACTCATGACTTATCTTGTTGAAGAAACGCCAGTTTTTCAGAGGTCCCCACTGGCTGACAAGTTATGTTTTTGGTGAAAGCGCATATTCAGGACCGCAGGTATCTTCAGTGGACAATCTCAAAACTCGATTTTCTAGACTAATCGTGTTTTTACCAGCAACCCCCCTATTATCTCCCTCTTCAAACTCTGGATCTTGGAACAAAGTTCATATGCGCAATGTATTCTGCGCAGTGTAAAGTCGTTCCATTTTAAAAGCTCTGAAAACCACCCATTTGCGGGCGTATTCCAAACCCTTTGGCAATTTGCAAATTTGGGTGAAATAAAACCCCGCGAAAATGGCCCTTTGCAGGAGGGCCAATTTTTTCACGAAGGGCCCTTTGAAACTACATTTTAATGTCCATTTGTTCCAATGTCGGGTGATAGTCTCATTCACCGACTAACAAAATTGGTCCTTAAGGTTGTATCGGCGCAATATCGTTAGTAGGTACGCCTTGTTCAACACGGAGAAATATTCGACGAATTCGGAAGCTGAGAGAATACGATACAAATACCTAATAAAAACAACTAGAGCGGGAGCAGAACGGGGGAAAAAGTCATAAAATGGTCGTTAAGTGCCGTAAAATGAGAAAACAATCGGGATGGGTCCTTGTCCCACATACAGAAGATATTGAGACCTTTCATCGACGCGTTATTTGGGTCAGGACGTATCTTCTCGGTGATGACGTCCCATTTGGAAGGTGCTGTCACAATCATGGGCTTCTACCCTTGTCGGGATGTTTCTATTTTCTTCGTACGTTTATTCGGGGTTGGGAGGGCATTTTCTCGCTCGAGTGAGCTAATAATCTGTTTACCCCTAAAAGAACAAGAAAATATTTATATATATACACTCTTGTCATACGGCGATCGAAAATGACAGACATAAGAACTTCGGCCAATTCCTCAAGGGAACAGTGAGAATTCCGTGCCATTGAAGATTCACGATTACTGTGGAATGCGATGATTATCTTGATAATGACCGGATCTGTCAGAGAACTTGCGAGATCGCCGTGCAGCACCTGACATTGAGCCAATCCCAAACTTACATTAGGTTGTTATGTGATCGAGTTGCGTTCTCTGATCTTGACCTTGTGAATTTCATCCACATTACGTCCAGTCATCTCACCTAAGAACCGTCATCAATGCTAATAGCCGCCACAGGGGGAAACAGAAAAACCCCATTCAGCTTAATCCAAGTAGAAAACCAGTTGTGAAGTTTCATTATGAACATGATACGGTGGATTCAATACGTTCATTCTATTCTGGTATTTCCGAGATATTACGGTACGCTTCAGTAACCTCATTAAAAAACTCTACAAATTCTTGACACAACGAAATTATGTTCTTTGTGCAGATCACCCTTCTGGCTAGATCACTAAATGCTAGAATAATTATTATTATGAACTATCATTAACTAGTAACCATTTTATCAAGTACTGAAAATTATTATAAATTTTCATTTATTACTATTGATAATTTTTATTTATTATTATTAATAATCATTATCATTATTGATTAATTAACTCGATATCTGAAACCATGAGCTGTTCGAGTCAGCTGGGCCAGTATGAACATTGAACTTTTTGGCGGCCTCACGATTCACCATCATGTTGACGACTTTTGATCTGCTCCCTGAGCCCTTATTGTGAACGAACGGCTGATCGTACAAACCTCCAGATGGTTTTAAAAAAATTCTAAAAATTAATCTCTATCTTGATATGAACTGAAAAATATACCGTTCTATTTAAATTTTTTGAGGTATGAAATTTTTAAAATTTCAAAATTCGTTTTCAACTCCTCCTCCTTGATCTATGTAAAGTTATGATAACTTTGTTCTACGAGAGTCTATGAACCAATAGAGGCTTTGAGAGGTAACATGAATGACTTGTAACTGTACTGCGATAGTAGGGACAGTGGACAGACTCCTACGCGGCTGTAATCAAGAGTCACCCTTTTTTAAGACAGTGACGAGGGAGCAATAAATAACAATAACAAATCGACGTCATAAGCAAGATATTCAGGACGCACGGATGTAGGAATGGGGAACGTCGAAATTCTCAGGATGTGGGCTAAGTGAAATGACCGAGCAATTACGACTCCGTTACTGAAAGACATCAAAGAACATTTTTTGCAAATGTCAAAGATCTCGAAATCGAGGTTAATGTTTGAGGGAGACAAACTCAGTGGGAACCGAAGAAATGAATTGTCGTCAGCGGGAATACGCTGGGGTTTGGCGTAATGCAATTCCGCGCAATACGTGTGAGATTGACGCATGAGATTCGACAGGTGGATCTGGAAGCATAAAGAAAATGGCTCGACAGGCCCACACAACGTGAAGTTTCCATGTGGGCCAATGTCAGGGTAGTTGAACACTCAACAGGTCAAACGAATTAGAGAGCAGATGTATATTGGATGACAAAGCTGATCGATCACGAACTAAGCGAGGTTAAAACGCCAAGTAGGAGTCGTCGTATTGCAGTACCTTTCGTAATGTAGAAAGCCCCACAATATACCGGCGGACGAATGAACGTTCGCAGAGTGGTTGGAAATATCACAATTATTTTTATGTATTTTATAGGGAAATATGTCGAGTTTGCAGTAATCATCATAACTCGACGATGGCACTGAAAAAACACAAACAACTCGTATCCCCGTGGCTACACCTCGAATGAAGCTTCATTTCACCAATAACGCCCGAACGTAAGAAGTAGGAAGGAAATGGAAAGTCTGGGAGAGCGCTCTGACGCGCCTGACGGCACACGGACTGTTGTGCGGCATTGGATTTGCGGCCCGTTACGAGATACATCAGCTCCCAAAAGTGGAAATAACCTACAGTTGGAGTTAACATATCTGAATGTTACGATGTAATCGCCTAGACGGAATAGATCAATATGAAACGGGCTAATCTTGGCGATGGGTGCGGTAACGCTGTCCAAAGCTTTCAAGCTCTAAAATGGACGTTTTCCAAACTTTTTTATGATTTTTACCATAGCTGAATCAGAATCAATTTCTACGTCTAATCCATGTAGAGGCGTACATTCTCGGTGGATAAACATAATTTTGCTACTGTTTTTCTCAGTTGTTCTAAGGAAGCTATTGTTTTCGGTCCAAAATGTTTAAAACTCGAATTTCCGAAAAAATCACCAATTTTTTGTTTGCATGAACAAATCTGTCGTGGCCATTGAAAGACTAAGTTCGTTGATGGGCAGAATGTTGGAAAATTGTTGAACTGAAGCTTCCATTTCGCCCAACTGCGAAAGGGCAAAATTTCTTCTCCTACAAGGGTATTTCAAATGTTTAATAGTCTTCCAAATTACATTAAACGCCTTGGTAGGCAGAATTTTAAAAAGAATATTAAAGAATTTATTTTCAAGGAATTTATTGGAAGTTGAAAAGAAAATTAAGAAGCTAATTCTCAAAGTATTCGTACTAAAAATAATATAAAGAAGTTTTAATTGTGTTTTTAATAATTGCTACAGTAGTAATATTTTTATTATGATAAGTAGAATTTAAACAAGTTGATTGTACTGAAACCATAACAGTAATGGACTTGAGTAGTTAGAGGTGGATTTATGTATAGTGTTAAGTGACTCCATCCCTCAGCACAAGTTTCCTAACTTGAAGAGGGATGATCGCGATAAGCAATTATTTCTTCTTTTACCTCTTGTACTTGTACCTTTTTGTTTTTCAAATAAATGCAATTTATATATCTAAAAAGAAGAAGAATTTCTCCAACGAAAAAACATTACTGTCATTTGAAATACGACAACCAAAATTTGCATTTAATGCCCATCAAAACCTCAAACCACTTGAAAAAACTCAACTTCTCTCTACGGCTTTTCTACTTTGGACTGCAATTCCGGAGATTGACTTGATTCTTGGATTTCTTGGATTCAACTATTCCTACTCCATGCGTATTGTACAGGGCGATTGGGTTAACACAGATAACTCGTGTGAAATCGAGATACTTTGAAATCTTATCGGAAAAAGTAAACAATTTTTATCCTCTTTCTGTTTACATTTTTTTTGTACATTATTCCAGTTTTTCTATAATAATGAGCCTGAACATTTTTCCTATTTACCAAAGGTTTACCAATGAATAGAAACCAAGCCAATTTGAAAATGTACCTATTATCTAGCTACTAAGTACTGATATAGGCCTGGGAGAAGGAAAAAAGAAAAAAAAAAAAAAAAAAAAAAAAATGGTAATCGTCTTCTCTTCTAAACATTCGTGTTGGATATTTAGAGTAAAAGAGAATTTTCGTCAATAGAACAGCTATCAATTTCATGATATTAGTATAACGTAGAAATTAGTGAATACATCGATGGCAATAGCGACTGTCATTTGCCGGAAAACTGTTTAAACGGTAGAAGGGTTTGATAAGCTCCCAATGCTCCCAACCAACAAACGCTCGGATCGTATTGATGAATCAATAAAACTAATAAACAGATAGAGTCATATCGTTCAGTCGTTGTTTAATTTAAGATTAATAGTGAGCTATGTTTACCTTTGGGTCGAGATTGATTTGAATCGACAAATCATGTAACGATCGAACAACGAAATAATGGATGAAATGAGAGGGTTTGGTACAAATCAACCCCGAATTATTATTCATAATGCACCTGCTTTCGCTTTTTCCAATTATTCAAACTAAGTGCCATTTCCTGCGTTGAACACCTTATTTTGGATATAGGAAATACAAAAATGATTTACTGAAATGGCTAAGTTGATGTCGGAGTGAGGGCATAATAATATTATGCTGCATGACTGGTTTTCTTCATATTGTTTAGAGGAGAATTTCTTTATATAAAGAAACCACAGTCATGCAGCATGGCTACAAGAGCTAATTACCGAAGAAATAACTGGGTTTTTGTGTGAAATGACTCCATTTGACTTGTTTTATAAAAAATGTTATCTTCTTTATAATAATATCATGTTGTCTCCTTATAACATATTATGTTGTCTCCTTATAATATAGGTAAGTACATATATTATATGTATATATTATATGTACATATGATTAGGTCATTCTCAACGTGATGTTGGTCGTAGGCTTCAGTGCTCTCACACAGTTAATGTTTTGATTTAATTTAAAAAAAATACATTTTCTTACATTTTGTTTGGTGTATTCAGTTTTGTCGACCAAAATACCATTACCAATGGATAAGTAAGGTCTATCTGCACAAAGATACAAAAAATAACCAGAAGTATGGTTAAGAAAGAGAGTTACCTAACTTTTGCTGAGTGGTCCACTTCAATTTGTGAGCAGTTTATTTATAATAGACATGTGATTTTCGGTGTTTTGGCAGTGAATTTTGGACCGAGAACAATGGCTTCCTTCTCTTCGAGAATTCACTAAAAATTTATTTCTAACTTCCAAATGAATTGACGTCGCTGTTTATCAATGATCGCGAAAATGATGTCACTGGAGGCGTCCAATCGTCAGGATTACAATTCCAAGTACTCGTGTATCACAAAGGCGACAAAATATATCATCTGAATAATCATTACCAACTCCCACACGTCCCTTCAACCGAAGAGCGCTATCAAAACCGTTCACTCTTGTACCAATCGAGATAATGGTATCTGAACGATATCCAACTCACGCCCGGTACTGACGGAAGCGCCTTCAAGAGCAACTATCGCTATTTACCACGCGATTTAATTATAGAACCACAAATTTGCGGTATCAATAATAATAACACTCAGAGTTGTCAATAATGGGATGAACGTTACAACTCGGAAACATCGATCTCCGTCAATGTCAAGCTTGGACAACTCGCTTTTATTGGTGCCCCTGGGAACACTAATGCCCCACAACAATTACTGTTCAACGTTATTGATATAATGATTTGCTGCATGATATAAATATAAAACCTACCGTCAGGTAAAATTATCGAAATAAGAGCCAGGAATGGCGTTAAAACGTTAAGAGTTCTTCTCTCAAAAAAATCAAAATTCAATAAACCTGGTTCACATACATACACGTTCCACGGCTTTGAAAATATGCACACTAGTTGAGTATATTTAACCTGACCGTTAAATCGTACCAGAACTTCTACCATATACTATTTTCCCCATGTCTCAAATTTCTACTTTCAACATTTAATCTTGACATTAACGATATTCATTAAAATCTCAAAATACAGAACCACACAGGGACTCGCAATAAGTGACTTAAATTTTGTAACTTCAGCTAACTTAAGAAGTGTAACTGACTACTCGACATTCTATTCTTCATCTCAATGATACAGCGCCCCCAAACATAAAAATAAAAAACAAGTCAAATACTTGATTCTTACTTGAAATCATCCCCAGCTGACTTAAAAGAAATTTGTTCCTCAGAGAAATATAGAAATGACTGAGAATTATAAATGTATAATTTTTTCATTTTGTAATAGGTAAATACTTAGTACTCGTATTTTGATAAATGAAATAAAACTCATTAAAAAATGTGTTTTTAATATATTTCGATATTTAATAATATTAATATTATTAAATAATATTATTATGTACCTAGATATTTTCTCTATAAATAAATGGTCAGGCAAAGCATAGTATTAACCAAAGTAAAACAGCTGGAGGAGTAAGGCCTCAAGTTTTAACTTTGGTCTAAAACAGATTGGTACGGACATCATGATGATATTCATCAACAATTGCCATGAATGGGGGAAAATATTGGAGGGAATCTCACCAAATACTAATCGTAGAGACTATCAGCTAACCGACAGAATAAAATTAACAAACGGGTCGTTTCTCGCCAATGGGTTTACACTGAGTCAGGAAATCAATGGAATGACGCGTACAACTCCGAGCGCTTACGATGCGTCACTCCACTATTAGTCAACGAAAAAGAAAAAAAAAACAAACATAAAACATAAAAATGATAAACAAATTTATCTTAGAAGGTTGTGTGTAGAGACTACAGAATACTTACATTCGACGTAAACCCTGAGGTTCAAAATATAGTCGAAAACCACTTGGTCCAAGAGTGCAAGGTAAAAGTGGGGAATATTTAACGTGACCGTTTCAAATAACCTAATACCAGATAACCTACTACCAGGTAAACCCTATTACTGGAATAACAGGTTTGAGAACTTGGGAGAAAGGCCTTTGAGGGCCTGTTTGTCGCCGGCCATTCGGGATCCCGTGATAATAGGTTGGCTGGAACTATTCTAGGTAATACCAGGTAATAGGTTACGGGAAACGAATGCGCGAAAGGTGTGCGATCATAACTGTTGACAAGTTATTTGACTGAGTATTGAGTTAGTTTCGAGTAACAGCGACCGTCTGGTAATAGGTTGTGGTATTAGGTTATTTTGGGAATTCGTTACCGGCGATCCGGGAACCTTTCCAGCGCCCAACTGTAAACCCAGTCCGCGTTGGGCGCCGAAAAGGTTCTCGAATCGCCGGTAACCTATTACCAAAATAACCTAATACCGCAATTACCAGACGGTCGCTGTTACTCGATAACCTATTACCAGGAAATAACCGTATTAGCCATGCCTAGTGCAAGGCGAAGCAGTCACGTTAAATTCGAGATCATCATTTCCGCTCGATAATTATGATTGTAAATCAGTAAATGATTGTTATACAATTTGTAATGTTGTTTATGATTGCTATGAAAACAAGTGAACATTTAAGCAGCAACATCAGATTACACCGTTTTCCCCCCGGGAACACAGTTTCGTAAAACCCGTTCTCGCTTGCATTTATTGTCAAAATACCATCTTCAAGTAGATAATTATCGATTATAATCATCGGCTACAATCGATCGATTGGGATTCTTGACATTTTCCCTAAGTTCTGGTCACTCTCAAAAGTAGTTTAAAGAAATAGGTATGTGAGGTATATGTCAAAAACTAGACCTGATAGCGGAAAACGGGTTTCAGATTTGGATTCTGCAAACTCAAAACCCCCTACAACCACCCTCATCTCCTCTGCACCAAACAACACCTTTTTTCGTAGGCCAGCGTTAACGCTGTGATCAGACCCTGAGAAAAGCTATTTCTTGGTGCCGTCGATCCAGCTCTGTTGAAATAAGACTGTTGAAATAAGTCTGTCAGGTGGCTCAAAATTTCCAATATCTCAAGAACGCTTCATGTTGGAAGAACGATTTTCTTCGTCAGATCAATGTTTTTACTATGACGTCCTTTGAATTTTCATTTAGATTGCCGCTGAAAACCCTCTAATCGAACGATCATATACCAACTCAAGCCGTAATCCTGTACTTGATCGAACTCTCATGTTCTCAGTATGTTCAACTTTTACCTTATATTCCGAAAGCTTTGAATTCCAACTATTTATAGCTTGGGAGCTTCTGTCGTTGACGCCATCCAAAATGTTTTAATGCAGTGCCAAATTCGTTGTTTGTGACGACTTGCCATTATTTTGATACAAGTACACACTCGTCGTTCATATTACTCGGCCAAATTAATCCGAAAGTTCTCTGTAACGTCCAATTCAGCGGAGAGAAAAGTTCTTCCCGATCTGATGACCTTACACGCAATCAGGGGGTCATACTTTCGTTTTCATCATCTCTCGAACCTGGAAGTGGAAAAAAAAATCATTCCGTTTCCGTTTAGGATGCTTCAAGCTCCATGGTGCATGCTCTGATAAATACGGGCCTACGGGTGATTGTTCTTGCAAAAGATTATCATCGACGGAGCTTTCGCGATCACCAAAGGCCATCTTGCGTTCGCTTGTGATTGTTGAAACCTTCGCTTTGGGATTAGACGTGATTAATAGAGCTGAACACAATCACTGCTTCGTATCGCAAGGACTGGTGAGCCATACCCGGTCACCACTTCCGTTTTGACCAGAACTTGGGAAAAATTCAGAACTGAAAAACCTCAACACCTCATCTCCTCAGCACCAAACAACACCCTTTTTTGTTGGCCAGTGTTATTTGTGATTCTTTTCACATACATCATTCACTATACGAAAATCAACAACTCGAGGTTATGACTGACAGTAGTCTAGACAAATGGAAGACTCTAACAGTCGATAATTCGATACGCGGAACGAATACACGTGGCGATTATTTCTAACAGAGACAATCAAATCCAATCACTGGACGTGCAATCAAAGCCTTTGACTCGATCTTTTACAGTTGACAGATGTTTTTATAGAGAAATAAATAACATAGTGGCAAGGAATGGCGTGGCTGATTGTGATTTTTCAACAATCCAATACCTAAAATTTAATAAAATTTAATATAAAAAAAAGATCGAGTCATGCAGCGTGGCTGTAGGAGCAAAATTTCGAAGAAAACGCTGGCTTTGTGTAAAATGTCTCAAAATGTCTGTGCAAATATTCCTGAACACATTGATTCAAACGTCTAATGTATGATTTGCTGACTGGCCCTGTTCTCGGGGGGTTAGGCAATATGCCAACCCATAGGGATATCCAGACTGCATTCACGGAGCCGGCTATGCCCAGAGTGGTCGAACAAAAACCTCAGGAACTAAGGATACTCAGCAAACCATCACAAACGTGTCCAATCTGAATTACGAATGGAAATTCACCAAACACCAGTGGAAATAATATGATTCCATTAGCCTTGCAAATCATTTTGATGATTGTTAGCAATCCAATTTGACTTTGAAACGAGTCTTAAGATTTACACATTATAATCTATAAACGGCACAGGAGGCCACGAACTGACGTGAGGAAGTTTCCATTTTATTAATAGAGTCGAATTGAATATTACATAACGACACAGTGTCGGAAGTGTCAGGGGTTCGTTGACATCCAGGGTGCTAACGAATTCTATTAATAATGTCAGGAACATTAATATTAAGAACATGTTCGGAAAGGCCGTAGCTTAATGAATATTGAAAATACTCTCAACAATTTATTTCGAGATGTTTCCTTGAGGAGGCACCTTTGGCGGTGTAAATACTCGTAGAGTGAATATAAATTTCCATGTTGTAATCCATAGCATCTGAAGGCTTCTGAAAGTCTAACGTAGTGTAACATTGATGATTCTGCAAAAGAGTGGAAAGGGGGGTGTAGATAAGAGCTGTCCGCCACAACAGAACAAAAGAGCAAAGAGAAGTGTGCTGACGGAAAAGCAAGAATCACGCTGCTGAGTCGTGACAGTACGGTATTGTTTCGAGTCTCCCACGACCCCCAACCTCCTTTGCCGCGAAGAACCGGGCGGCTTCCTTCATGCCTGATCATTTCTATGGAATCGATGTCTCAATTAAAACAAAACAGAAGCGCTGATCGACTAAATTTCTCCACTCCATTTCTATGGTGAATTAATTTTTGTGGGACGAGAAAAACACTCTACCATAGAATAAGCGCATCGTATAACTGGTGTAATAGAGCATTGTCTAGAAAACAGGTTTGTGAGCGACATAACAACGTTCCAAAATGCTACCTCCGCTATGTTTGCAGATGACCATTGCCATCCTTTCCCGGTGCCCCTCAGACCAACCTTCAGTTTCATCTTGAACAAATTGAAGACTGGACCCAGTAGTAGCGAATTGCAATAAATACGGCCAAATCATACACTACAACATTCACCTTGAAGGGGAACTACCAAATAAACCTCATCATGATGAACAACCAACAAATACCTCAGGACGAGCAGGTGCGATACTTAGATCATCTAGAACAGAAGCTAACATTTGACTGTCACATTGGGATTCTCGTTAAAAGACTACGAACTCGCATAAGCCTGTTGAAACCGCTTCTGGGCAACACGTCACCACTTACAATCGACTACGAAAGACTTTTCTACACCTTACCATAATTCGTCCGACCTGGCAGTTTAGTTGTTCAGTTTGGGGCCTGGCTAGCAAAACCCAGATCAAGCGAGTCCAAACACAGCAAAATAGAGTACTGCGTGTTATAGCGTGTTATAGTACTCCGTGGTACATCCAAAACACTGTCATACAACGGGATCTAGATACACCAGAGGTGGAAGACGTAGTTGGTGCAACAATGGCAAATTTGCACAACATCACCCACCAGTCAACTGCATTTGAAGGGTACAGGGGAAGAAGGGTATGATTCCAAAATTGGAAAATGTTCAGGAGAGCGAAAACTAACTTAACCATCTCATGATACGTTGCCAAGGTATGAAAAAAAATTATCAACTATTCCAAACCATCATGGAATGAAATCGTTTTTCACTAGTACCGACCTACCACGTGAAACTACTCCCAGAAAGCCTCTAGAAGGCATTGAAACCTCGAAATCGACAAATAGTGGAATTATACCCTTCAAGGGAAGAAGGGTATGATTCCAAAATTGGAAAATGTTCAGGAGAGCGAAAACTAACTTAACCATCTCATGATACGTTGCCAAGGTATGAAAAAAAAATTATCAACTATTCCAAACCATCATGGAATGAAATCGTTTTTCACTAGTACCTACCACGTGAAACTACTCCCAGAAAGCCTCTAGAAGGCATTGAAACCTCGAAATCGACAAATAGTGGAATTATACCCTTCTTCCCCTGTACCTTTCATTTGAGAGTCTCGAGAACGACAACAGTCAACCAGACGTCTAAAGAGAAAAAGGACAATCGGCCTAGATGAAATCGCACCTATAAACCAAAACCTAACAGAGCTCTTGTTAGTCCATACATATACCTACTATTCACCTTTGTTAATTTTATAATGATAATTCTTATATTTCCCTCTAGTAGATCCGTAGTTTTGACAATGGTCGTGTCCACGGGGCGAGAGGAGATTCGTGTGGTTTTATGAATGAGGAAACCCTATTTATAGCTCAGACGGGAGTCTCATGGTAGTACGCGACGGGGTCTCGACTTTCTTATGAGGTTATGAGTCATCCCCGACTCCAGAAGATCGAAGAACTTTTGCCTAATATTGTCACGAGTTTTCTTTTATACTTGAACCTTCCCGGATTTTATACTTAGAACGAAATAAGGGAAGAACTTTTCAAATCATATTACACGATGAATTGTGGTTCCTAGGGAAAAAGTGATCGACGAAGTTTTCAGCTCGTTTTGGAGAATTATAGCGATTTTCGAGGGAGTTGGTTCCATAAATAGTGACAGTTGTGTCTCGAAAGTAACGACCAGCCATCACTATCTTCGACACTGACATTTACGAAAAAAAAAAAAAAAAAAACTTTGCTGAATCGAATATGACTTTGAATTGCACAATGTCAAAATCATCGATTTCCTAAAAACAGCACAAAACCGCGTATTACATTGATATAATTTTTTAATTCCATTTAAATTTAATTAAAAGAGGTGCAAACCCCCAGACGTGCAGCATGGCTATAAGAGCAAATTTTCGAAAAAATGTCTGGTTTCATGTAAATATCTCCACTTTAGTGGTTTTATAAAACATTTTGTTTCCATTATTTTTCGAGTAACACCTCAGTTTATAGACTTTTCAACGCTGAACACGATGGTGACGTCAGAATTGCGATATCTCATTCCGTTATCAGGTTAGAGCAGATGAACCATTAAGTGCCATCAAGTATCAACCACGTTTCTTCATCTTCAAAGTGCTCCAGTTTCAGAACGGAATGAGATGTCGCAATTCTAACTTCTCCATCGTGTTGAGCGTTAAAAATCTTCAAAATAAGGTGTCACTTGTCAGACAGTTTCATTTTTGGAATTTATGGGTAATTGTTTCCCCCTTAGAATTCCCCTAAATCCCTGTTAGAGTGGCCCGTTTCTGCCCATATACGAACTTAGCCTTTTGATTGCCGAGACTGATTTTTGTGCAAATTTGAACTTTTTATCTCAATTCTATCGAGAGTTACCGTCACGAATGACACATACGTAAACATGTAATGTTTTGGTGTCTTTTGGCAGATAACTCAGGATGGTCTGAAACGGATTTTGGTTCACACATTTTTTCGGAATTTCGAGTTAATGGTGAAATTGGTCAGATTTGCGTCGTGTAAAGTGTTGAAGGAATCTGGAGACCCCAAAATAAGTTTCCGGTTCAATATACGAGTAAGTTTGACACCAGCGTCCAACTTGACCCTTCATCGACCTGGAGTTGTGAGAGACAAGTCCACCAGAGACTTCCACTCTTAATTTACCGCCAACCCTTGAGGTCACATAAAGATTTCAACTCCCCCCTTTACCCTACAATGTTAATTATACACACTCAATCTGTATGTATAACTAGACGTAACTTCTGAAGTTTTCCCTCGTCAACTTTTAATTACATGCGCTCTCAGATTGACACCAATTTCAGTTTCCTAGCGCCAACTCAGCGAGAACGGTTCCGCCTCCGCCTTAGAGTTGACATACTGGTTTTGAAGTCAACTTGATTATGTAGTTCAAGTCGAGACATAAATATTATCACTGAGCATGTTATAGACAGCATTGATTACCATGGGGACAATCAAAGGATAATTGAAGGTGTGTACCAGTTGACATAATATTATACGAAACTAAATTTATGGGCCAAATATACAGGGCGAGCAGATTATGAGCCGAAAAACTTCACCCACCTGTCCTACAACTAATTTGCTACAAACAGTGCCTCCTGAGTTTTTTTGTGAGTTATTCAACTTCTAAGATTTCTTTCGTGTTTATCTCTTAAAAATCTCTTCAAATTCCACCGTTTTCAATGTTTTCGCAAATCTGGGGATACCGTTAGAAAGAGCGTTAAATTTCCCATCTACTCAGTCTCTAACAATAATTTTTAAGGGGAACTAAAGGGTGAAAAATGAACCCGAAAAGTAAATTTTGTCAAATCTTAAAAAAAACTTTTTTTGAAGGCCATTAGTCCCACATAATTCTAGTGATACGATATAGCCTGTAAACCTAAAAAATGCGCAAAAGTCTCAGCTTTGCAACATTATGATTAGTTTTTTTTTTTAGGAGGAACTTTTTGAGAAAATTGAGTTTGTATGCGACAAAACGTGTATTTTCAAGCACATTTTCACACAAAATTATTGTTAGAGACTGAGTAGATGGGAAATTTAACGCTCTTTCTAACGGTATCCTCAGATTGACGAATACTTTGGAAGCGATGAAGTTAGGGCCATTTTCAGGAGATGAGGTCGAAAACACGAGAAAAATCTTAAAAGTTAAATAGTAACTCGGAAACAAAGCCTCTAAAAAAAAACTCTAAAAATGGACTTTTTGTCGCAAATTAGCAGTAGAACGTGGGTGAAGTTTTTCGGATCATAATCCAGACATCCTTTGTACATAGACACCCTATATGAAATATATATAGATTATCACAACAAAAAAGTGTTGGACGTCCCTAACACTTTTTTGTAATAATCTATATATATACAGGTAACAGGATTAATCATTGTGACGTATATTTAAGGCTTACGTAATCAGCTTTGATATCAGTGACATCTTACCTGCAACAAAAAACAAGAACGATTATTAGAAATTGTTACAGTAATAGAAAAATTTTTATCAGGTGTCCCACACATAAAATCGTAAAATCGCATGAAAACAAATTAAGAGACCGACAAAGTCAACAAAGTGATAAAATAAAAATATATCGGGCCGGAAAACGCCGTTGAAGCGCCCACACGTCCCACAGCTTCCTGTTACCGATTAAAAGTGAATTGTTATGAACCAAGTAATCAAAATTTTATTTATTGCTACTTTTCAATAACGGACACGTACCTACGTCAGTTGTCACTTCGCCTACTCGACTATAAAAATGTTAAATGTTAAATGTGTCATTTGAATCGCTCAATTTTCAATCGGTTATCTGCGCTCGACTAATCGTTCCGTGTCATTAGTAAGCTACTACATAACCTGTAAAGGTCGGATAGACAATGATTTATTTATAGATTGGCGATTGAAACATTTGTCTCATGAGGTGAGGGAGCCACCGCGATTCGCGTCCTATATCCGATTTAGTGACGCACGCCGGAGCATCCCCGACATTCAAATCGCCCTCATGCATAGGAAAAAGAGGTCAGGAATATTTCGGCAATCTTCAAACGTGAGAGCGGGTTTTGAAATGTCGGCAGAAAACTATGGCGACGGATAGAAATCGACGTCCCTGACCCCCTCGTGAGACTGTCGACGGTGATTCACATTTAAGTTCGTAACAATCAGTACAATGTAGCAAACATTTTGTCAAAAGTTAGTGTTTTGTACCTGATGGCCGCCATATTCTTGATAGAGTATAACGCTCATAAATATGATGAAATTGATCTTCTTGTAATCAATTCATCATTCATCTTCATTCCATCATTCAATTGGTGCGGTTGTTCGTCCGGCCAAAAAGCTCCTTTCGTACAGGTCATCTTAACCCAATAGCGAACATTTTGTCAAAAATCAGTGTTTTGCACCTGATGGCCGCCTTATACTTGATGGAGTATAGCGCTCATAAATATAATGAAATTGAACCCCTTGTCATAAAAATAATATTTTAAATCGCAGTCTAACGATAAACCCAGCAAGGCATCCCTTGATTCAAACACAGGATGTCACTTCAGAATATTCACGGTGGACTCGAAGACTGAATAACTTTTCACTCTCCTGTAGCTTGCTCCAAATGGACCAAACAAACTTACGCCAAGGTTTGGTCCACAGAGAGTCAACTCAGACACTAATAATTTTAAATGCAAATTAAATGAATAACCAGTATCAAGCCTATTGAATTTTAAATGTATCTGATTCACGTTATAAATTCGTGTTTGAAGAAATCCATTTTGGGGCATTCGTAGGGGCTCCCACTACACAGCCGAGCCAAGTTGTAATAAATACCACACTCAAACTCCAGCATTCAATATCATACCATCAATATCCATACGTTCAATGCCTCCAATCAATTTTCCTCAATTCCAATTTTCGAATTCCACTCCATTTTCCAATTTTTGACCAATTACCAATTTTCCATTTTCCAATTTTTCCTCCTGTCCGGTCCCGTTGGTCCCCAACCAAGAGATAGCGCTACTTCCCGTCCCGAACCGTAACTTCCACACTTTCGGAGCTAGGGAGGGGGGGGGGGGACAAGGTTAGTAGGTTTTCGAAATTTATTTGAGATCCTGCTCGCTCATTTTACATGTTTGTATTTCTCGGTCTATTAGCCTGCCAAAAAGGTCTCCTTTTTTTTCTTTTTTTTAATTTTATTTTATGAATTTCAAAAATCGGGCGACGCAGGGGCCTTTTATTGTTAATACAGTGAATTTAGAAATGTATTTCAAAACTCCAAGTCAATCACAGCCTGAGATATCCTTCAAAAACCTTACAATTTAGGTCCTGCAGGCCCTTAATAAATCGTAATCGTTCAAGTGACTGTTGATTGTCTGAATAATTGTCTGAATACGTTGGCAACGTCCACTCGGGTCCTGCATACATAAATATATTTACACACAATATCCCCAGTTCTCTGAGACTACTCAGATGAAAAGAGGTTAATAAGGTTTTGGCAATAGATGGAGAATGAAAACACATGTCGCAATATTCCGAATCAACTACAAGTTTCCACTACATAAATAATTATTGTGATCCTACAGATATCTTCGTTAATGATACACATACAACAAAGAACAGAATCCCGTATCACGATTCCTAATCTCAAAAGCTAACAACTCATCAAATAAACAGAACTCGTTCCAGTACTTGTACCTTCTAATGGTCTCATTAGAAAGGGATTTCCTCCCTACAATCTCAACTCGTTACACTACATTTTCTCGATGAACGCCATCTGCGATTCATTAGATATATTGATTGTTTATTCCCCGTTAGAAACAATATGTTAAGGGCCACGTTTACATTTACATTTACTGTATCACTTTGATCATGTGCCCTCAGGACGGCAGCCGACCAGGCCATTCTACTTGAATTTCACGAATGTTTATTTCACATTTTGTTCCCTCAGAGTTCATAGTAAGTTGTCGTTTTTCATCGGTTTTAGTTTGGTTTGCGTTTGTGGCAATTTTAAGTTTTTTCTTCTTCTTCAAGTTTTTTGGTTCGTTTTTTCTAATATTTTAATTTTAATATTAGTTTTAATTCTCCCATAAAGTCAATCACACGTTTAATCAACAGAAATACATAGATAGAATACTTAGATAAAAGACAGTACGATGAACAAGACAACGGTGGAGATGGCTATAAAGGCGAATTTTCAAAGAAATAACTGGTTTTATGTGAAATTTTTAAATTTTACTGGTTTTAATTTTCCCCCATTAAAATTCCCCAAAACTCTCCCTCGACGAACTCAGCCTTTCGATTACCAAAACAGATTTTTTGTGCAAATTTGAACTTTTTATCTCAATTCTATCGAGATTTATCGTCTGGAATGACTTTTTGTGTTATTTGTATTCAGGATGGCGCGGCAAGGATTTTGGTATGCAATTTTTTTCGGAATTTCTAGTTTTAAACAATTGGGACCGAGAACAATAGCAACAAAAATTCGCTAATAGCAACAAGAGCGACAAGAAGCGACCAAAATAACAAGATTCCTCCACCAAAGTAGGTGATTGCAAATCTTCCACGAGCGAGCCTAAAAATTCAGATAATAGTATTATATCATAATGACGAGGTTTTGATTTTGGAGAAGTGAAGGATTGACTGTCCCGAAATACTCTCTCGTAATTGACTAAAAATTATCGACGAGCGAATATAACGAATGGAATCTTCCAACCGAACCCGAGGGGAATAATAGAAAACCCTGAATTCACGTGGAAAAAACGACACGAATACTCCAAGTTTCCGTCTCACGTGTTT
Source organism: Stenodema calcarata (assembly GCA_963920205.1). NCBI lineage: Eukaryota > Metazoa > Arthropoda > Insecta > Hemiptera > Miridae > Stenodema > Stenodema calcarata. The sequence continues at coordinate 20,646,966 of OY986060.1, forward strand.
TTCTGCTTCCTCCATTTTCTTTACTTGATTGAAACGCTTCGCTTCACAACGTAGAACGTTTTCTACTCTTGATTTCAGAGTTCGTTCAACTCCATCTCGCAAACGTGAAATAAAACGAAGCACAACCTTATGAAGCTGTATGCGATGCGTCACAAGAGAAACCTCCATCAATATATTATTTTTTCTTCTGTTCAACGAAAATTTTATACGAGTATTATTCAAGTTGGCTGAACGAACTGTGTAGAATCGTTCCAACTTATTGTTCTCATTTAAACACGGTATTTTCAACAGTGGTTGGGTATGAAATATTCATGTTATTTCTGAGAGAAAGGAGATTCTCGAGTTCATTGTTCTTTACTTTCAGATTTCGAACATTTTAGTTCAGTCCTTACAAAAAGTAGGTAATTGGCTGAATCTACCACCTTTAGTTCACCCTAAAGTTCACTCTTTGTTCAATCAGAGTGAAATAGTTACCCAACTTTCCGTTGTACTGTCACGTACAACACTGGAGGTACTTGATATTATGTGCAATTTGTGGGCCCACAGTCATTTTCTGAATATAAGCTGCGACTAAAAATGTTCAAAATTCGTGATTTCAAATGAAATGGTTCAAATCACTGGATGTTGAACCGTTTCAACGTTGTAATAGTAACTTCACAATACTTCACAACTTACAACACACATTTGAACTGTATCAATTACTGACCAACAAACAAATGGTGTTGTTTAGTTCAGAGGAGATGAGGGTTGGTGTTACGGTTTTTGACATTTTATGTCTTTACTATGGCACATAACTCAAAAAGTGTGACATTACGGTGTGACGAAGAAAGCGTCTCCGAAACAAAATTCAACAAAATATTGGAGTGCCCCATATTTTCTCGAGAACGACAATTACTTATGGACAATCTAAGTGATAAAATCCCAGCTCCATTCAACCTAGATTCTATTCTGGCGTCAGCAGAGCAAATGATCTACAAGGAACTTTACAGATACCTTAGTGCAATCAACTGTGACCTACGAAAATATTTAGTATTATCAGTTAAATAATAATATGTATTAATAGAAAATGTAATACCCAATATGGCGTAAAAGTGTATCATGAGCCAATAAAAAATTTTAAAAAAAATTCAAAATCGGCATGGTTCGACTCTATTTCACGCGAAACGAATAACTGTAGTGAAATTTTTTCACTGTTCAAAAAAGTCATGGGGATGAAAAGACAGTTAAGGGAGGGGGGGGGGGGGGAGGATGGCCTCGGGTGACACAAGGTGGCGTCGGTTGAGAGGGTGGCGCCGGTTGAGAGGGTGGTGTCGGTTGAAAAGGTGGCGCCGGTTGAGAGGGTGGCGCCGGTTGAGAGGGTGGTGTCGGTTGAGAAGGTGGCGCCGGTTGAGAGGGTGGCGTCGGTGACAAGGTGGCATGAAGTGAGAGGGTGACAACGAGACGGTGTCAATAGAGAGTTCCAGGTTACCGTGAGCGTTCCAGTAGTGTCACCTAGTGTCAATAGCGGAAGGCGGGCTTGCCACCTTGCGGCAGTCTGTAGGGTCCACGTTCATACTTGTCCAGCTGATTCTAACAGCACATGGTTTTCAGATACCGACATTAATGTTTTCAGTGTGTTTTCGGGACTAGTTTTTTTATTAGCGAATTTTCGACGAAATGAAATGTTCTGATCCAAAATGTTTAAAACGCGTGTTTCCGAAAAATGTCCATACCAAAATCCGTTACGGACCATTCTTAATTCACTGCCAATGCGACCAAAAGCAACAATCATATCATAGACTTGAGATAATAAGTTCCAATTTGCACAAAAAATCTGTCTTGGCAATTGTCGATGGGCAGAACTTCCAAAAATCAAACAGTCTGACTAGTAGCACTTCGTTTTAAAGTTTTGCGATATCTTAGTCCGTACTCACACTGGAGCACTTTGAAGATGAAGAAACGTGGTTGTTACTAGAAATGTTCTTCTCAGTTCATCTGCTCTAATCTGTTAACGGAATACGAAATCGCTATCTGACACCACCATCGTGTTCAATGTTGTTGACAAGAGTTGTTATAAAACCAGAAAATGGAGACTTTTTACATAAAACCGGTTAATGCTTCGACAATTTGCTCGTATAACCATTCTGCATAGCTAGATTTTTTAATTTCAAAATCAAACTCAATCAAATATTTATTTTATGAACATGAATTGAACTTATTTATTCGAAATTTCGCTCTTACAGCCATGCTGCATCACTGTGGATTTTACTAAAAATGCATTGTCAAAAGTATAAAACAGCGTTTTTCGGATTTTTGTGTACATGGTTAACTTTAATTTATTTTCGTGGTATGGAAGAAGAAAACTAAAATTGGGTATAAAAATGCGGATTATGCGCACTGACAACCCCAACACCAACCCTCATCTCTGCACCCGTTACCGTATCAATGTTATTATATTATACATTTGCTGTTCAAATATCGGCGATTTCAAATATTGCATTTCGAATTCTCCGTGGCGCGGAGCTTGAATGAGCGAAAGTGAGAAATGGTTTCCCGCTGAGGAACAACCGGATTAAAAATGGATCCCACTATTCATCACAGAGAAAAATATCCCTCGCACGCGCTTTCAGTCTGAGGTAAAGGAAGATTGGCCTTCCGTGCCTCGTGTTGCCTCAGAGGAGTCGATTTCGATTCACCGCTACACACTGCGAATCGTCTATTGAATACATTTCGCAGTGAACGTCAAAAATCACAATCGGAAAATCTTAAGCGTGTGTGGATGAATTTGACATGTAGACAACGTATAGATGCGTAAGAGTAGAATTCATTACACAGCCACACACCAAAAAAAAGTTCGAGATTCGAAAGACTGACCATGTTATCCCTGTGTATATTTTTCGATGCTGAATCCAAATTCGATGCCCAAACAAGTCAAACACCCCCAAAATTTGAACTTGCGGTCAAAATCATCCCCTGAATACCACTCTCGTCTTGCGGTTGCTGATAGCTTTCCCGCCTGACAAGGTGAACCACCGTCAGATTGGGAGTAATTTAAGAGTACATCACCCTTGGTTGTGAGGGTTATGCTGGTTGGGTGGAAGACCTAATGATTGGTCGTGAACTCAGGGTATCCAAAAGTCCACTAAAATGAAAATGACAAAAACTCCACAGTCATGCAGCATGGCTAAAAGAACCAATTTTCGTTTTATGTAAAGTGTCTCCCTTTTACTGGTTTTATAACAAATTTTGTCCCCTGTTCTTTATAGATTTTATAGATTTATCAATAGTTTATAGATTTTTCACCGATGAACACAATGGTGAAGTCAGAATTGCGACATCTCATTCCGTCATCAGATTAGAAAAGACGAACCGTGAAGATCATCTCAAGCAACAACCACGTTTCTTCATCTTCAAATTGCTCCAGTTTGAGAACGGAATAAGATATCGTAATTCTGACTCCACCATCGAGTGAGGCGTAAAATGACGTGTCATTTGTCAGAATGTTCCATTTTTTGGAAGTTGTGGGTAATTCCCCCCCCCCCCACCCTTAAACTCCCCAAAACCCCCGTTTTTTAGAGTGACCCCATTCTGCCCATCTACGGACTTGACCTTTTTTATTGCTAGGACAGATTTTCAGTGCAAATTTGAACTTTTTATATGAACTTTTTCTACATATGATTTTTGATGTCTTGGCAGTGAATTCAGGATGGTCTGGAACGGATTTTAGTATGAAAATTTTTGGGAAATTCGAGTTGGAACGAACAATGGCTTCCTTTTCTTCGAAAATTCAAAAGGAGACTGGCGCGGTAACGATGTTATTAATCTCAATGTGTGAACAACGTGACTAGTTGATAACTGTAGAATACAAATTCAACGAACAAAACAGAAACAATAAAATTGGGATTGTAATGGATTAGAATTCTGTGAGCTTTTTATTAAATTTAATAATATTGTGTGTCTTTTTAGCGAATTTTTCTAGATTATGAATAACTCACAGAATTCCAATCCTTTCCAGTTCCAATCCTTTGAGCGAATTCCTGATGTTCTCTGATGTTCGTGATCACATGTATTTCAACTTACGACGGAAAATTCAAGAATAACCAGAATATTTTTTTCTATTTTGTTTCAGGAAATGGAAGAAGAGGAGAGTTCTTCTGAAGACAACAGCGACGACTCAAAACGGCTTCAAGTCGAAAAAAATCGAAACATTCCAACGGTAGAATCTTCCTAAAATACCAAAAAAGAACAGTCGAAATAAAAGTGTCGCAGAAAATAATGATCGGTAATTTTGTCGACAAGTTTTATTGAAACTCGAGTTCGGCGATTAGAATACACACGTAATTTATTAGTTCTCGTCGAAATAGCGGTTTTATAATTGATTTTACCAAAGAAAGCGCATGTAAGATATAATTTAAAATATTGTGTAGTTATCGCGTTGAGATTTACTTGAAAAATCGTTTAATCGTTGAAAAGGGAAAAATGTGCAATTGTGTTCGAATTTTGGAAAATGTGTTCTAAAAACGACTCGTACTGCCTGGACGGGCACCACACGTTCGAACAATGGGCTTGGGTGGGCATAGATTCGTTTCTATTCGTACTGATCCTGTGCGGGAATCTCTTCACCGTGTACGTTCTCACGAGAAGCTCCAAAGTGATCTCAAACAGGTTCGTCTTGTCGCTGGCCATCACCGACACGCTGGTCGGACTGACGTTACCGTATCACATGGCTTTTACGGTCTTCCCGCAGCTTTCAGTCAACAAAACAACCTGCCTGCTGAGGTGAGTAACTCAACTGTTGTAATCACATTACAGTAAAAAATTGGAAGTGGAAAAATCATTTATGAGGTGGAACCACTAAGTGGCCACTAAGCGAGAAATAATTTTTCAACTAAAGTCTTCTTAGTGAGCCATTTGTGTGATTTATTGTGGTTCTTCCATCCAAGAAGTAACTACGAAATATTTCATCTTGTCTTGGGTTAATAGGAATGGAGGTGGTGGGAGGAGGGGTTTTATGGGTTAGACTAGGGGATTGGGATAAGCAAGTATTCATTCTTCATGAGGGGGAAATTCTTTGGACAATGGTTTATCATCTTCTGTACAGATCACCCTCCTTTCAAGATCACTGTTCTCTTCTATCGGTTTATTATATATGATAAACCGATAAAACAGATCAACATAATCATATTATGATATATGTAACTTAATTGTTTGACTTATCATTTCATGAAGAAACTACATATTATGTAGTTTCTATTATGATGAACTATTCAGATTAATTTGTATTAATATGATTCAGTGATTTTTCTTGTACCTACGTCCGCAATAATTATATGTATCAAGAAGTACCTACCACCAGATATTCGAAATTAGTATCTCAGAACAAGAAACTCGATAGCTCAAACCTTGTGCTGTTTAAATCAGCTATTCCCCAGTATGAAAATTGACCCGAATTTTTACTTTCTCTACCATTGAGCTCTAATTGTGAACGAACGGCTGGTCGTATAATGTCCTGTATTCAAAATCATACAGGAAACTACACTGTTTAATATTAAATTTTCGAAATGTGACGTTGTCTAAATTTCAAAATTCAATTTGAACGCCTTTTTGTTGACCTAGGGTTACAAAACGTTTCAACGATCATCCTAGGGCTGGTCCGAACCCGTAAACCAAATTTCATAATTTTTTGGTTCATCTTCGATAGTAAACCTTTGCAATCGCCCAAGAAAAAATAGGGCTTACGTTTCAAGATGCGTAGATTCTATCAATCGAATTAAAAAGCCAGTTAGCGTTTAGCAAAAGTTACGAAATTTGGGTTACTGGTTCACACAAGTCCCAAAACCCTCGGTAAATGGGAAAGGATTCAAAACGAATTTAGAAACTTTGAAAACTCTCGCGAAAAATTTCAGCCCAAATTTGAACAAGTGACTTTGCGCCACTTTGCCCAGTTAGCGTTTTGCTAAAACTACGAAATTTGGTATACAGATCCGGACAACACCCACGATGATCCTTGAACCAATTCATAACCCTAGGTTAATGGGAAGGGGTTCAAAACGAATTTCCCGATGAGATAGTCTTGAAATTATATACATGGGTCAAGGATGGAGGACAAGGCAATATTCACTCAGTTTCTTGCCTGTAAAATTTTTTTAAACGATACCTACTTGTTTAAAAAAAATTAAATTTGGATGATGAGCTAGAGTTTCATCTACCATTTCGTGAATTAGACAGAAGGGCGATTTGCTCAAAGAAGATAATAAACCGTTGTGTCAAGAATTTGCGGAGATTTTAAATTCGATTTTCTGAATCTACGTATTTTGAAACCAACAATTTTTTCTTGGTCGATTCTAACGGTACATAGTTGAAGGTGATAAATCAAAAGGGCCAATCCCCCTGATTTCTGAACGCTATACAGGGTGTCAAACTATGGGACAATCTCAAGGAATCAATTCTACAGCTAAATTGCAACAAAAAGTGCCTCCTAGAATTTTTTCATTACTCAATTAAAAAACCGACTTTTTCAACTTTTAAGATTTTTTTGTGTGTTTTTGACCTTGTCTCAGTAAAACGGCTCTAACTGCCTTAAATTATTATGTACAGTAAAAGTTGAGGATATCGTTGGAAAGAGCGTTAAATTTGCTACCTCCCTGATATAAAATTTTTCAAGACAGTCCTAATTGATAAAAAAATGGCCAGAGTCCAAAATTTGAAGATTTCTTAAAAATCACCGCTCTTTCTTTCGTATTTTGCGCTATCAGTAAGGGGTTCATTAACGTGCACTCTTCAAATCATGAATCTGAGCTTTCCAATGGTACAAAAAAGATTTTTCACAGTGAAATTTGGTGGAGAAAATGACGTTAGAGTCCAGAAAACGTGGGTTTTTAGGTGAAAATCAACGTTTTCCACCAAAAGCCAACTTTCTTCGTGGAAATGAGTTCCGTGAGAACTTTTTGATGCTGCATCGAACGGTTTAGGAGAGCGGTAGTGTTCCATTCCGGAGTACACCAGTGTCTCCGATATAAGTTCAAAACTCATCAATGCGATCGTTCCCTCTTCTCATTTAGCCCCAACAAAGAGGTTGTTCACATCTAGTCGGGGAAAAAAAATCCTCCAGACAAATATCTGGCAGCACTTGCGATGAAGAGTCGTCTTGACCGCATTAAGAAACGAGAAAACTGCTCAGAACGTTATATGAACGGTTCAGGAGCTCCGACAAAGTCGAGGGCGAGCCCCCGACGGAGGTCAGCTGTCCGTACTTGACCGCCCCTGATCCCAACCTTGGACAATCCCAACTCCCATCGTCCCATAATACGCTATTTTCGTCTCGTCTGTATTTGTTCGGTTGTGCACCTTTTCCCAATATTTCTCGACCCGGGTTTTTTTGTCTTACTATCTTTAAAGATAAAATCGCCTCAACTGCAATAGGACAAAAATCCTTACTGAGTCACAAATGAAAAAAAAAGGCACCGACAAAAAAACGAGGTTTAAGGCGCGGAAAGCTTTTAGGGAGATAGCAAAGTGTAAGACCACCTTTCAACGTCACTGATATTTTTTCCCGTTTCAGTTATAAATTTACCGAAAGCCAAGTTGGCAGGTGTCCAAGAGCCCCATCATTCAATTACTTGTTTTTTGTTTCTTGCATCTAGTAATCCAAGGTTTTTTTTCCTCCCTATCATTCATTAAGTTGTTTTTTTAGTTTCTTTTTTGTGGGGACAAAATAATGCAATCCAGTACTTAATCGAAAAAATGAATCGATTTCAATGATTTCAATAGGTGCACAGTGGGGCCAAATCCCCCAAACCTCATAATGCCAATAAATTGATCTGAAATTTTTTACCTTGGGGTTTTGGGAATCGCTTATTACGAATCCGTAACCAGAACCAGTAACTGCGCATGCGCAGTAGGAAAGGCGATATTTCATTCCGTTATCAAATTAGGGCAGTTGAGTCGTGAAGACCATCTCGAGTAACAACCACGTTTCTTCATCTTCAAAGTGCTCCTGTTTGAGAACGGAATAAGATACCGCAATTGTGACTGCACCATCGTGTTCGGCGTTAAAAAATCTTTAAAATGAGGTGTCACTTGTCAGAATGTCTCATTTTGGGAATTTATAGGGTAATTTTTCCTCCCTCAAAACTCCCCCAAACCTCCTTAGTTGCCCAATTCTGCCCATCTACAAACTTAGCCCATCTACAAAAATTTTTTCTTTTAATAACCGCTAAAAACGGGATTTTCACGGTGTCACATTAGAATAGGGTACAATAATTGATTCCAGGCTTGAACCTCGACAGCTGTAATAAAGATCTAGAAAAAGTTTTTACGAAGACCTTGGTTAAAATTAATAGTGAAGAAAGTCCAAGTAATTAATCTTCCATATTCCCATCCGCCTAAGTCAATATTTCCTCAATCTTCGTTAGAGAAGTAGAGTTCTAACCGAGTTTCACGACACAGCCATCTTTCCCTTCTATGAAACTTGTCAAGCTCTGCCGTTATACTAGAAGTAGAAAAAGTAGGGCTTTAGTGTCAATACGGTATGTCAACCAAGGCACTACTATAAAGATACTCGTGGTTTCAGTTACGCTGAGTTGACAGCTCAGGTTGAAGAAAATCTCAAGATTAGTATATTCGCCGGTCGTTACTGAGGAGTTATTATGTAAATTTATTGGCTGAACTTAGTAAATGTTTTTGATTTACCTGGCTCTCTGAAAGCCAAAATGCCATGTCAAACATTTAACATTGCTACCATCTTTACATTTCAAACAAATCCAAAATTTACAATGACGAACAACGATGGTGATCAATGGGCTTGGGGAATGACGATACAATCAAGGCATTGAACTAAGAACTTTAAGAAAAAATAGAGGAAAAAAATTAAGAAAACTGATGAGAAAGCGACAAGGCAGCTCAGTGATGAAGCCCTCGTTGCCCTCACTTCATCGAAAAGTTCCCCTCTCTATAGGATTGATCGTCCCCTATGAATAATAGTCTAACTCCAGGGGCTTATCTAAGAGATCTGGCAGCATAAATAGAACCACTTCTTTTAATAGTTGGCTGCACTCTCGTTTCTTATCACTAACCACAACTGAAACCCGCCATTTAGTAATTTTAGTTAATGTTTTTGTGATTTTTTTTTTCGTTTTTAGATTCGTATTCGTCTTGTTGGCGTGCTGCTGCTCGATCCTGAACGTCACAGCCATCGCTATCGACCGCTATCTCGCCATCATTCATCCCTTCAAGTACGAGACCCTGATGACCAAACGGTACGTGAAACTATCAGTGTGAATAAATAGCTAAATTCCACAACCTCAGCCAAGATATTGTCAATTTAGTCAGAGTTGACTAAAATTTTGTATGACCATATGAATTTGGTATTAGTTGATGAGGCAACAAAATTTGTTAAAAAATTCATTAAAAAATTTTAAAAACAAATAAAATAATTTAAAAAAAATAATGTTCAAAAAAACTGTTTGCACGATTCCACCTGAAGTTTTTGTAATGTGGGATGAGAAAATGATCTCAAAATTTTCGTATCGCCTACCATTTTCTCTAAAACTTGCTTCCACATTTTAGGAAACGAAGACAATTTTTCGCTACTTCACCCAAACATTTTTCAAATTAGTGGAGGCGCAAATTACCGAAAGCTTTCCCAGAGAAAAAGAGTGTGAATAAAAAAGAGGTTATTATTCATCATTTTGAATATTTTTCTGTGGTTCACTGTTATATCCACTGTTTTCATTGACAGCTCTCCAGTCGTGTTTGTTATACGCTGATGGAACATCACAGATTTCATTTCAGTAAAATAAAAAATACGTAAAAATATTACGAGTAATACGTCTCCGATTTTGGAGTTTTGGCTCGGTGATCAGGACGAATCGTGGGCTTCCCCATCCGGTATGCTTGGTTTATGTAGAGGAGTTTGGAGGGTGCAGAAAGATCATCGTGGTGACTTGAAGGACATGATTCTAGACCAAACTAATAAAGTTATCACCTACCCCAATCCCTTCAGTTGCATGACCTGATCCTGATGGAACAGTGATTTCAGTCTTTAACTAAGTTCACATCAAAATCATAATAATGGGAAGCATTAGACGCAGAGGAGAAAAACTCCTCCTTGAATATTAGTGTTAAGTGTTTTCATTGAATGAGGAGTTAGGAATCTTGGCTTTACAATTTTCGAAGAACTTCTGGACAAATATAAGGCAGTATTAACCCTGGAATTGAAGTTGTTTTGTCTCTGTATGATTTCTCATGATTGAATGCCATAAGAGCCTTTGTAAATACGAAGGTGTGGTTTTTATCCCACCACTCGAAAATCAATTTACAGTAAAATTTTCGAGTTTTGGGATAAAAACCATACCTTCGTATTTACAAAGGCTCTTATGGCATTCAATTCTTTCAACAATTCAATCAGTTCAATTCTTTTATGGCATTCAACTCTTTTTTATATTGTGAACAAATGTAGGGTGATGAAAAACAGAGGTCATTTTCGGTTTTAAGACAACAAAAATATTAAAAAGCAGGTGAAACAGGTGAAAAGCTATTGGAGAGAAACGGAATTTCTCTGGTAGTTTGATGACTTATAAGTTAGAATGACTGCTTTGAAGTTAAAAAAAGGCAGCCTAGTAACGAAGGTCGCCTTCTACGTCTTCTCAAGGTGCGTTTCCACCGGCCGAACGAACACCGGCGAACGAAGAAATGTGTGTTCGTTCGGTTGGTGGAAACAGCAGACGAGCGAATGTTCGTTTGTTCACTCGTCATCACTAGGTGGCCGAGCGAATCTTCGTTCGGCGTTCGGTTGGTGGAAACACCTGACGAGCGAATGTTCGTTTGTTCACTAGGTGACCGAGCGAATCTTCGTTCGGCGTGTTCGGCCAGTGGAAACAGGTGATCCTTCAAACATGCGAACAAACGTTCGTTCGTCAACCATTTTCAGCGATCGGCCCAGGCCGATCTTTTTATCGTTCGCTCGGTTGTTGATTTCGGTTTTCTAGTTCGGGTTTCTCGACTTTTTCATTACTTTTTCATTCGTTATATTTTGCTATGGAGTGGACCAATGAATTTAATTCTGGAGCTAATAAAACCGTGAAAAATGTTCCGTGATTCCATCCGGAAAAAATTTCGAAACTCTTTCAACTCTTGAAGGAGACTGTCAACATTCATTTTCATCATTTTCATTTTCGAAACCCATCGGCATGGTTTTTTCCAGAGGGTCGAAAGTAATAATTACCTATTTTCCAAGGGAATCGCTCATTTCAATAATTTTTATTTCAGAAAAATTCTGAAAAATTTTACAATTATTGTAATTATTTTTCAGAATTGTAAAATTTTTATAATTAGAATTGTAAATTGTTTATAATTTTTATTTCAGAATTGTAAAATTTAAAAAATTATTTTTTGAGAAATTGACATGTTCTCAGAACATAAATTTTGAGCACGGGTAAAAACAAAGGTTTGCTAGGGCTTCGATATTTAGATCTAAATATAAGTCGCATACTGACTTTATTGCCATCTCAAATGATCTAAAAGTAGCTCAGAGTACACGAATGCATGAAAAGTAATTTTTAGGGCAGATAAAGGGAAGAAACTACCCAGTGTAGGTGGGTACTTCTGTCCTAGGACAGAAGTACCCTACCCCAATGTAGGTGGGTACATTTGGCCTAGGACAGAACTACCCAGTGTAGGCGGGTACTTTTGTCCTAGGACAGAAGTACCCTACCCCAATGTAGGTGGGTACATTTGGCCTAGGACAGAACTACCCAATGTAGGTGGGTACATTTGTCCTAGGACAGAAGTACCCTACCCCAATGTAGGTGGGTACATTTGGCCTAGGACAGAACTACCCAGTGTAGGTGGGTACATTTGTCCTAGGACAGAAGTACCCTACCCCAATGTAGGTGGGTACATTTGGCCTAGGACAGAACTACCCAGTGTAGGTGGGTACATTTGTCCTAGGACAGAAGTACCCTACCCCAATGTAGGTGGGTACATTTGGCCTAGGACAGAACTACCCAGTGTAGGTGGGTACTTGTGTCCTAGGACAGAAGTACCCTACCCCAATGTAGGTGGGTACATTTGTCCTAGGATAGAACTACCCAGGGTAGGTGGGTACTTCCGTCCGCCTACACCGGCTCGTGGTTCAATTCTTGAAGGAGAGTGTCAATATTGATTTTCACCCTCTTCTGGATAAATTTTGAAACCCACAGGCATGGTTTTTTCCTCTTCTTTTTAGTCAACAAAGAGATTACAACAAAAGCGGCCGAAATACAAACTAAATCTTCGTCCATCTAGAATTGAAATGAATTGAAATTTCCTAGGATTGAAATGATTAATGTGGAAAACGTGGAAATTGAAATGAGAAATGTGGAAGAACGACACGAACAAAATGAGCTGTTTCCACCGAAGCGAACGAATGTTTGTTCGGCGTCATCATTTCTTCGTTCGGGCACGGCCAGTGGAAACGTTTGCACGGCCGGTGGAAACGGTTACCAACGTGCGTTGCCGAACTGAGTGAACAAACAAACATTTGTTCGTTCGGATATGTTCGTTCGCTCGGCCGGTGGAAACGGTTGTTAACCTGCGTTGCCCAACGCAGTGAACGCACAAACATTTGTTCGTTCGGATATGTTCGTTCGTTCGGCCGGTGGAAAAAGCTATTTTAGTTTTCAACTTTTATCTTGCCCTTAGCAGAAAAGAGAAGTTACCAAGTTCTCTTTTGTAGTGATCGGTAGTTGTGCAACCTAATCCAACCTTGGTCGGCTCGAAAGTTTAAATTATTTACAGTATTGACTTTTAAAATGCTCACACGTAAAAGTTTCGTTCGGTTGATTATCGATTCTACTTTCTCAACCAGTTCTCAACCAGTGAGGAGGTTCATTTCTCCCTCAATACATAGTCCTGTGTAGTTCAATATATACATAAAATAGTGATGTGACGATACCTAAACTCGTAACCATCGAAACTGAAGGAAAGTTTCGATTTCGAGGTTCGATCGGTGACTTACGAGAATCGAAACTGCCGGTATTTTTCGCGTTATTGTGGTTTATTTGGAGTAATTGGATTTATTTCTCATTGCCCTAACCATGCAAGTAGGTAAGTAGGCTTCGTGCATGTTGTAGCCTCTGGAATTAGTCCAGCACTACTGGTGGTGAGTAACCTGTTTAAAAGTTCCGCGAGTCGAGTTTCGACAGTCGAGATTCGATTTTTCTAGTTTTGGTTTCGGTTTTGATAACCGAAATTCCTGGTTTTGACCATCACTAATATATCGTGGGGTGATTCGTAAAAGTAACAAGTGACATTTTTTGAGAAAATGATCTTTTGAGTGAATATGGTGCAGAATTTGTTGATTTATAACCTGGAAACGGGTTTATAATGATATTTTACTTCAATTTAGAAAAAAAAGGCAAAACAAAAAACATTTTTCCAGCCCGATCTGGCGTTCGATCACATTAACCCGTAGGTACAACAATCGATTCCGCTGGTAAAAGTGATCATGAAGGGAATGCGCTAATTTCGTTTCACTGTAAAATTGATCAAGACTTAGTGGCAAATGGTCAGTTTTTCTTCCATTCACTATTACTGAGGATACAGAAGTTTGTTTGGTAAACGGACGAAATCTCAAACGAAATTTGAGCTGATAATAGTGACAAAGTTGGTTTTCTGCAGAAAAATCACTATAATTTTAATATTAACGGGATTTTGGAGGGTTTTTAAATTTAGTAAGGCACTAAATGCTTCATTCAAGGGAATACGAAGGAAGATACTGATTTTTAAATGTCCATTTCGAGGGTCTCACGGCAACACCCCACATCGTCACTTTTGGCCAAAATGAGTTATGCATACCATTTGATCTAACTAAGTATAAGTTAGGTACCTAAGTTAGGTGACACTAAATCTCACGATTTAATTTACTGAATTACTCAGTAAACATAGTCATTGGCAGATGGTTTTTTAGCTCTGCTGAAAAGTCGCCCAAATGACGACGTGGGAAGTTCCCGTGAGACCCTCGATTTGTCGATTCAGAAAGACGGGGAAACTTTGGAAGGCTCTCCTGTAAAATTTGTATTGTACTTGGTCATTTTAACCAAATACCCCACGATATACAAAGCCAATTTTTGTCAATCATTTCATCATCTGCCATTTCGTTTTACATTGTACTCGTGGGTACCGATGTCGCCTGATTATAATTAAAAATATTGTCACGCTTCCAGGTTGGTTAGGAGGGTTCTGTTCTTCGCTTTCATGTGCGCCATTCTCATGAGCACCGTGCCAATATACTGGAATAACTGGGACGAAGCGTCAGTCTGCGAACTCGGACAGGTAGATATATACCATAAATATAAATAATTATCATTACATCATTTTCAACGGTAGTAGATATACAAAGGAGAGAAGACAAGTACTGATCAAGTCTCTAGTGTTGGGTCCTCTTTGAATCTCACTGAAGATGATGATTGTAATGATGGAAACGCAAATCATTACGCAACGGCTTTTTCTGCAGATAATTCTGGTGTTATAAGAACGTTGAACAAAGGCTTAATATAGAGTATACTCGTATTATTATCATTAAATAATGATAATAATACGAGTATACTCTATTAATAATATTATTAATGATGAGGGATGTCGAGGGTCGGTCAAATGAGATATGTTTCATGTGCCAACGTTTCGAAGAATAAATTCTTATTTATATAAATTTATTTCTCCGTCATCAGGGCCTAAAATCAGTTTCACAATGTAAAATTAATAGAAGTTATTGTTATAGGTGTACCGGAACATTTTGTGAATATACTAATTTGTAGGTTTGGACATTGAAAATTATTTTTTGTATACAGCTTATTTTGAATATAATTTGGAAGTTCCAAACTATCATATTTTAATATTAATTTCAATAATATTGAATATTATTTCAATAATATAATACTGTAGAAGATGGTGTATAGAATTTACAAAATATCTTATATTTTGTAAATTCTATACACTATCTTCTACACTATTCAACCCCTGTAAGTTCCCAATTGTTATTCTACATACTATTATTCTAGACACTATTCTACCTACTGTTAAGTCCAAACTTGCAAATTATTATATTGATTCAGCATATCGTCGAGGAATCAGCAACACCACCAACCTCGTTTTTCACAACTTTTCAGGAGAGAGAAAAAACCGATTTTTTCAAGGCCTAATTGACTGAAGTTTTTCTCGATATCTATGATGAATAGATATATTCATGATGCATAGATATATTCATCATGATGAATAGATACCTATATATTCATTCATAAGTATATTCATCATAGATATCGACAAAATATGATGAATAGATATATTCATCATAGATATCGAGAAAAACTTCAGTCAATTAGGCCTTGATGGACGAAAAAATCGGTTTTTTTCTCTCTCCTGAAAAGTTGTGAAAAACGAGCTTGGTGGTGTTGCTGATTCCTCGACGATATGCTGTAAAAACAAAATTGTCTGTTAACAATTTCTCTATAAAAATATTTTTTCGAACTCAGCCAATAAGTACGGACCTACAATGTTCGCAAAATTTGGCGCGAATACCGACTAGTGGGAACGCCTGGCAATACTATCAGGTCCGAATAAATTCTGTATGTTACACAACAGACTCTCATCAGGGGTTCTGTATGTTATTCACAGACAACGTACTTCCATCTAAATCAGAAATGTAAACTCGCTTCGTAACGGTGTTTTTTCCATCCTCCCTCACGAAAATTTCGACTTTTCAATTTAAACCTTCTCGTTTTCCCCCGAGTTAGTTGGGGAGATGGGAAACCACAGGGATTACGAGGCTAGTGGAAATGGAGGAAATGGGTCAGGGGAATTTAACCGTCATTTACTGTCCCTCCGGGCATAGGAACAGGGGCGGCTCGTGGGCTCAGAAACTGGTGGGGCACCAGGGCAATATTTAGGTGCATACCTACCTATTAGGTACTCACTATAGGAACTAAACTCAAACTACCCTTACAGCTAAACTGCTTCATAATTAGTGGTATGCAGCTCTTAGCAAGTCAGGAAACATCATTCTCCAAAGAGTTCTCTTGAGGAGAGGGAAGGTTACTGACCAGTATCCAGGATTACCGACGAGGAGGTGGCTGCAAGGCAATCCCACCTACCCACCCAAAAAATTATCTTCAAAATGATAGGAAGAATAAAAGGGAAATTGTGACTGTACGGGTACTATTCAAAGAGTACATTATAAAGGTAGTCAAAAAATTCTATTATTGGAGTAGGTAGGCGTAAATACTGCGGGTATTTACAACAAGCTGAAAAAATATAACGACAAAAAATATATTGGAGAAAGGAAATTTATTTGACTAGGAACGTTGAAGTACCTAATATCTTTGGTATACATACCAAAGATATTAGGTACTTCAACGTTCCTAGTCAAATAAATTTCCTTGTTACATACATGTATGGATCAAAAGTAAATTGATGACTAGTAAATAATTAAACTGAAAAATATTATGAATTACCTGTATGAGTGATAGGGGGAAGGGTGTTTCATTAGAAAATGGAAGCTCAGAACTTATAAGAGAAATCCATTCGCCTGCTCTTGAGGGAACAAAAATGCTCTATCACTTTTTTGTTGAAGTCAGGAGTATTCAACACTAGTTCTCTCCCTTCTGCGAGCATGGTGAGAGCATTAAGTCTGTCTTGTGTCATTGTTGATCTAACAAATGATTTTATTCTTTTCAAGGTAGAGAAAGATCGTTCTGCCTCAGCAGTTGTCATTGGCATGGTAACAAGTATAGTCAAGAGTTTGACGACTTCAGAATAAGTAGATTTGAGGTTGTTCTGAAGTATGTACGTCAGTAAAGGCACTGCTCCATTTAAAGATTTGAATTCAGGCCTGGCATAAGCAGTTGTCAGTTCAGTTTTCAACTTCCTACCTTCTAAGAAAGGGTAGGCCTTGACGGTTGCTTCAAACTCACGAGTAGGAAACAAAGAGCAAAATTCAGTAAATTTGTCAAAACAAAAAAGGTTGGAGCCTGACAAATGGCCGGAGAAAGAGTAACGCATGTTAATTTGAGAAATTATGACGTCACATACCTCTATGGCTGCACCCAGTTTGGTAATGGTAGGCTCAGTTTTCCTCTTTTTCGAAATGTGGTGGGACTGAGCCTTATCACTAGCAGTCGATTGGGTGTTAGAATTTTCCTCTTCCTTTCTAGCGGAAGAAACTTCGAGAGAGAGTGCATCCCTAACTTCAGTGACAGTGGCCTCAAAATGCAACAAGTGCATCTTCACTTGGACAGAATCACACTCCAGAGCTTGAAGTTGATTATATAGAGTGTTAACATGGGGCATAATCTTATAGAAAAAATTCAGCCAGAAACAGAAGGAATCATCTTTC
This sequence comes from Stenodema calcarata, assembly GCA_963920205.1. NCBI lineage: Eukaryota > Metazoa > Arthropoda > Insecta > Hemiptera > Miridae > Stenodema > Stenodema calcarata. The sequence continues at coordinate 20,664,313 of OY986060.1, forward strand.
AACTGGGAAAGGAGCCCAGTAGCCTCTCGAATGGTGACATCGCTTGAATCGCTACAGTCACAAATTTTGTCTAGACATTCTTCAAAAATATCACGATATTCATGGACAGTCTCGACTAGACGGGAAGTGTAACACCAACGAATGTTAGAAGGGCGGGGCATCCTGCGGCTACCAGCGATTGAATCAAGTACCCTAGTACGCTGAGGTGAACGAGAGAAAAATGCTGCGAAACCAGTGAGATTGGAAAAAAATCGACGAACTTGTGGATCGCAGGAAGCGGCTGACATCATGGATAGATTCAACTGGTGGGCATAGCAATGAATGTAATGAGCGTTAGGAAAGACCTCAAGCACCTTCTTTTGGACACCAGCATTTTTCCCCCCCATAACAGATGCCCCATCGTAAGTTTGAGCGACTAATTTAAGCTTATGATTCCCGCCTATTTCTTTGGGGATCACTTCCTCTAAATGGTTCAAAATTATTTTTGACAAATGTTCCGCATTAGCTGAATCAGGATTGGCGAATCCATAAAAGCGCTCAACTAAACCTTTGTCAGGCAAAAAATACCTGTAAACAACGACGAACTGCAGCAGATTTGACACATCAGTTGTTTCATCTGCCATGATTGAGATGTAGGTGACACTTGAAATTTCATTCTTGATAACCTCCCGACAAACGTGCAAGATGGAGTCAAGCAATTCGTTTTGGACGCTTTTGGAAGTCCCTTTGAAAACAGTGGCACGCTCTAGATGCTCCCTAAAGACGTCGTCAAGTTTAGAGGTGTAATCGATCAGGCCCAGAAATACACCTTTATTCAAAGAGTCTGCTGTCTCGTCATGTCCCCTCAACGGCAATTCGTGAATCCCACAGAATTTTACGCAGTCAATCAAACGAGAGAGAATGTAGCGATTCTTGTCTACTTGCTCATTGTGGTGCCTGATGGCAATAGCGTGCGCTGAATCGACGGCGGCAGCAATATTTGTTTTACCAAGAAGGTTGAAATCAGTGCTGTTATTAATGTGTATTTTAGTCGATTCGTGAGATCTGATTTTTTCCCCCAAGTGTTTCAGATCAGTTACACCCTTTTCAGTCCATATAGAATCCCCCCCTCCAAATATCAGACAATAATAACAAAAAAACGCATTCCTTTTCGGACAACCGGTAAGCCATTCAGCTTTATGGTAACAATTGCGTTCAGCAAACAATCCTTTCCCCTTACTTACTTTCTGTGTAAGAGTTAATGTAGGTAAGTCTCGACCCAATCGTTTTATCTCTAATCTGTCTAGAAACGGGCGATTTAGTCCTGGGGTTAGCAGCAAAGAGTCAACTCTATTCATCTTAATAAAATAACTATGCACCTAAGTCGCCGGGAGGTTGGTATCTACCTACTAGAACTAGAGTATCAATCTACAAAAAAAAAACTTATCTGAGCAACTTCAGCGAGGGATCGAGTGCAGCTTCAACACCGCCGGAGCCGCCTGAACTCAGGGAAGAAACGCGAAAACGAAAACCGAAACCACGAACGAAAAACAAAGAAAGGAAATTGAAAGAAAAAATCACGGAAAGCAAAAATCACGGGCAATTGCGTCGCAGGCCAAACATCGAGTAGGTTAAATTATACGAAGGTTATGAAGATCACATATCAACAGTTGGGAAGGAACCAAAAAATCGATTGTTTTCGGCGTTCGAGTTGATTCGATATTTTGGCCACCGCCCGGAAGGGCTCCTATCTCGGAACACAGGGTGCCTTCCCCCACCCCAGGAAGCGCCTATACCTTCAACATTGAGACTGGGGCACTTTTGGTCGATCCGATAATCGACTTTTTTAATCGATAAATCGAAACAAAATGCGTTGAGGACGCGACTTTTATCACAGTCACTGTGACACAGTGTACTGCTATCGAAGTCAGACGAAGTCCGCCCGCCTGCAAGAGCTCAGTGGAAGTGGGTAGTCATGGAGGAAGGGAGATCTCCCTTTTTCCATGGTGGGTAGTAGTAGGTAAGATTTTTTTCTCCTTGTTCTATGTTTTTTCTGTTTTCCTTTGCAAATTTTTGGGTGGGGCGAGGGCCAAGGTGGCCTTATGGACGAGCCGCCACTGCATAGGAATAGTTGTACCGAAGCTCTTATGTTTCCATTATAGTAAATGCAATTCGAGACATTTCAAATCCCACGAGATGTCTATTTATTACAAAAGCTCGCCTCGCCGTTCTTTCAAATTTATACCGTCAACAACATTGAACTTGAACGGTAGTAATGCCTAGAAAATGACCTTTTCTTGTTGTGAATTACATTCCAGATGTAAAAATTGGCTCATTACAAATATTAATACATACGATTAAAATCACCGAATTGTAAAGACGAAATTCTTCACAGGTTCTCCCAAGATACTACATGACGGCAGTGCTCCTTCCGGCTTTCCTGGTGATTTGGGCCGTCATGATCGTCATCTACACGAGGATTTGGCACGAGGCTGTGATGCAAGCGGAAAAACTGAGAAGGAACAACGTATTCGCCAACTGCAAGCCTTCGTTTCAGGTAAACATAAGTAATCCACAGTCATGCAGCAAGGCTAAAGGAGCGAATTTTCGAAGAAATAACTGGTATTGTGAAAAACGTCTCTATTTTACACCTCATTTTATAGATTTTTCCACGCTGAACACGATGGTGAAGCCAGAATTGCGATGTATCATTCCGTTATCTGATTAAGCAGATGAAACGTGAAGAAAATCTCAAGTAACAACCACGTTTCTTCGTCTTCAAAGTGCTCCAGTTTGAGAACGGAATAAGATATTGCCATTCTGACTTGCAATTCATCGTGCTCAGCGTGAAAAAAGAGATGAGCCACTTGTCATATTTCAATTTTGAAATTTTATGTGCAATTTTCCCCCTAAAACTCCCCCCCCCCCTTATCTACGAACTTAGTTTTTTGATTGGAAAGACAGATTTTTGAGCAAATTCGACTTTTTTCTCAACTCTATCACGAGTTATCGTCTGGAACATATACAGGGTGTCTACAGAAATAATTTCCATGGCATTTTAAATTATTATGGGACAAACTCAAGGAATAAATTCTACAGCTAATTTGCAACAAAAAGTGTCTCTTGGAGTTTTTTCATTATTCAACTAAAAAACCGACTTTTTTCACAGCGTAAAAAATATTGGAAAGCCGAGCAGATAAACCTCCTACCTCTCCAAGTCCTGAAAATATCATGTTTCGGGCAGAATCCTCGATTTTGCTCAACAATATCGCGTTTTTCCGCATTCGAACGCCGTTTTCTCAAAAAATTATGTAGATAAAAATAAATTTGAACACTCCGTTAAAAAGCTCTCGAATTGCACAAGTTTTTTCCGAAGAGAGAAACGATTAGGTTTGCGTAAAAATAGCTGTTAAAAAATGCCATCATGTTCAACCGAAAAGTTGTAACTGACAACATTTTCTAGTCGCTATGCTGTACCAACCCTGAAATACCTACAAGTGAAGGAGTTCACTCTCATTCACACTGCTCTTTGTGAAGAATAGACAAAACCTCTTTGACGAAAGAGCTGCTTGTGTTGTACCTACCCACGAGTACCTCATAAAGTAGCTTTGATTGTCCTTTCGTTTGTCGAGGCGGAGCTCGAATGAATGGCGGGCGAGAAGAGAACTGAAGGTGTTATTGGATTCGAATTCCTCCATTCTCTTCCACCACAGGTCTCTACCGCAGGGCTTTCATTCAACGGGGGGGAGCTTTGATTAGCTGACCGCAAAAGGGTCTTGAGATGGGATTGACGGCAGATTAATGTCGGGTGCTGAGAATCCGAGGAACATCTTAATTATTGGCACCCTGAACCCTTCGATTGGCTTCGCGATATTCATGGAACGTAGTTAAACGAAGTTAACCTCTCGAGGGGAATTTCAACTTGAATACTCAGATAAAAGCGATGAGGAACAACGTAAAAAGGCCAATATGAAATTCCCACTCAAGATCAAGTGACTCTGCCACTACTGGTCCCTACAAACTGAAAAAATCCGTAAAAGAAATTGAACACAACGAAAACTGGGTAAAAATCCTCATTATTTCGCACATTTTCTGGAAGTTGGAAACACAAGTGTTTGTTTGAACAATTGTAGAGTGCTTAAGAAGGTGCTTAAGAACCACTTCACGGAGTGCAAACTGTAGGTAATCGTATGGCCTTTAAAAGCTGATGATGGCCGACGAGCTGGGACTACCCCTTACCGAGATATTTCGAAAAAAATCGGAACAACTCCGAAAATTTCGTGGTTTTTGACGTTTAGAAAGTTAAGCCAAATATTTTGGCAGACAACACAGATACTCCTTACTGTAGACCATTTAAAAACATGAAACCTTCAACACCAAATTTTGCATCTATCAATAGTCAAATTACTAGACTACTATACTATGGTCTTGAGCAAAAAGGGCGTAGGTATCTCAATTTTTTGTGAGTTTCGGGTTTTTGGTTTATTATCTTCGATAATGAACCATTGGAATCGCCCAAAGAAAAAATTTTTTTAACCCCCCCTCAAAATTTGTTGGTTTACGTTTCAAGATACGTAGATTCAGAAAATCGAATAAAAAAAAATCCGTCCGTCCGCCGTACGCCGTCCGCCGTACGCCGTCCGCGCCACTTTGCCCAGTTAGCGTTGAGTTAAAATTACGAAATTTTTTTTATGGGTTTCGACCAACCCCACAATGGTCCTCGAAACTTTTCATAACCCTAGGTCAAGGGGAAGGGGTTCAAAACGAATTTTGAAAATTTGAAAATCTCATATCTCGAAAAATTCATATAGAACGGTATGTTTTTTATTTCATATTTAGATAGAGTTTGTTCCGTAGAATTTTTTGAGACCATCCGCAGCTTTGTACGACCAGCCGTTCGTTCACAATGAGGGCTCAAAGATTGTGCCTCACAACACGATCGTGTATCAAACTGTTGAAATACAGGTCCATTTTCATACTAACAAGCTCTTTGGAACATCATATGGCTTAAGTGATGTCGAGTTTGTTGTTCTGAGGTGCGTTTCGTGCTACGGAAATGAAGGTAATTTCGAATGTTTGTTGGTAGGTACTTCTTTTATAGAAACATTATTACCGACGTAGTATTAAAAACCCCAGAATTATATCGTATTAATTAATCATAATTAATAATAATTATTATTAATAATAAATACGAATTATTAATACCTAACAATAAATTATAATAATTTTCACTAGGTACTTGATAAAATTGTTAATAATTAGTGATAATTGATAATTATAATTAATCTAACATTTAGGATCTAGACATTTAGACCTAGTGATCTAGACAGAAGGGTGATCTGTACAAAGAAGATAATGAACCGTTGTGTCAAGAATTTGCAGAGTTTTGCAGTTATAGAATCATTATGAGCTTCTCTATCTTATGATTATGAAAAGGTTACCCTAACTCACTGATAGAGCATCAAAAAACGATAAAGAAGGTGGGCGTACCTCAAACGTGTGTCAAATTTCAAGTCAATTGGGCGTATTTCATTTTCCTAAACAAAGAAGCAGTATCTTTTGAGCGTAAAACAAACTAGGCAAACATTATTTATTCATAGATTATCAGACCTTTTTTATACAAGTTAATTTTTATTTTTACCATCATCATTTACAGAATTTTAACAAACTCAACTTTAAATGGAATTTAAACATTCAATAACTATCAGTTCATTTTATTCTGGAATAAAGATTTTTCATAGGAAAAAGTATTACATTATTATTAAATAAGTACGAGTAAGTATTTATTAGGTGAATCAATTCAACTCAATTTGATTAAGTTATACATTATGCCTAAGTCACAAGGTTTGAATCGTGAGTTTTGGGATCAATGGGGTAATGAAGACAATTAAACTATTTAGGTATTTTTATAAAATAATTGAACATAATATGTTATAATATATTCAATATATATATTATATATGCTATATTATAGGTAGGTATTCATCATCTTCAAGTTGACATGTACCTCTAATGTTCCAGTCAATTGGCTCCCGACCATTTTGATTATTTGCAGTTCGAAAATTGCATATAAAGCAAAAATGCATTGAAGTGGGAGGAAAACCTGTGAATTTCTTTGAGATCCGTCTTTCAAAAGTTTGTTGTTTCCTTAGTGAAAAGGGCGTATCTCAATTTTTTCGGTTAATTTTCCGAATGTTTCGAAAACACATGGGCATTTTGGGGGCAAGTATACCAACAGTTTACAACGCCTCCACGTTGAAAAAAAGAAGTTATTAACTAAGTGCGAAATGCTTCATCATTTGAGCACATAATCATCATTTGAGATACGCCTTTCTTGCTTAGGACGGCAGAATAGGAGAGGGCGGGATAATATCTTTTCGAGTACAGTTTGTAATAATTAAGCACAATATTTTTAATGAATTGGGTGGTACAAAGCCCAAATTCCAACCGAATTAGTATTCCTTACTGATAATAATAGAGACCGACATTCACGTAATGAACGTAATGTGTTAATAATCTTATTATTATTAATTTCACTATATTTTTTAGACAAAAATAAAAACCTCTGTGGAAACGTTTCAGCGGTGTCTTGTTTTTTCATGCCCCGTTCGGTAGTACGAGTCGTAATATCGAGTGGAAAGCGGGTTTGGATGACATCTCTGGAAGGTCGTACAAATGGAACCAACTTGAACTCGCTGTGATCCGAAATTCGATTTCAGTCGTGTTTGCGTACTGTTCTCTCTCCCCATACACGAGACACAACTCAACTCTTTCATTTCGATTTCGAATCAGGAAACAACTCCACTGGTTGCAGCAACTGAGCGGAGTTGGGGTTTCATCTAATAGTTTGAACAGAACAATCGGAACGAGGAATACCGATCATGGGACACAAATCAAATGAAACCATCGGGCGAGGAGGGAAAAAGCTATGATACTGAACTACGAACAATAAACGGCGTCAAATCCACTTTTGTTTGTGTATTAAATTGGACGGTATCAAAGTAATTGTACACTAATGAGCCAGTGTAGTAGTGGAAAGAGACTGTGGGGGGGTCAGAAGTTCAAAATAATATTATGAATTTCAGACATTGGCAGCTAAACAGGATGTGCAATGCATGGGGAATTTCCAATACTGGCCAAAATAATAGTAAAAGTAATTTCCAATAATAGTAAAAGGTAGCTGCTAATGTCTGGAAATTCAAAATATTATTTCGAATTTCAGACATTCAGACCTTTTACCACCCATAATAGTTCCAATTCTATAAGTCATTTAACCCTGAAAACCACATCAAAATTTATTTAATTTTTTTCATGTTCATTAACTAAAATAATGCAATGTCAAAATCCTTGTCCATTACAAGTTCTGCCTTGTAAGGTGTTTGTTAAGAGAGCAGAATGCGATGCAGATTCTGCAATGAGAGATCCGTTTCGCATTGCCTACCATCCAATTATTTGCTGGGTACCGACCTATAATAATTATATTATTAATTAATATTTTAATTATTAAAATGTAAAGTCTAGCTCATCATCCAAATTTAATGTGATTAAACAAATATTGTTTAAACAATTTTACAGACAAGAAACCGATTGAATATTGCATTGTTCACCCTCGACGCATGTTTAAAACTTCAAGTTTTCATCTCATTGGCCAATTTTAGTTCAAACAGCATTTGTATTAAATTTCATATTTAATATGCATGAAAATGTAATATCAAAATTTGTATTAAATTTCATATTTAATATGTATGAAAATGTAATATCAAAATTTGTATTAAATTTCATATTTAAGTAATATGAAACCAAATTAATATTGCATTGGCATCCAGTTCTGACCTGCGTTTAAAATATCAAGTTTCCATCTCATCGGGAAGTTAGTTTAAACTCAACTGCTAAATTCCACCAGGACAGACAGACACGAGGCAGAAATACTATAAACGTGGTAAAATACGAAAGACATTTCCGGAAATTAGATTTCGTCTAGATAGCGCGTGCTACCTACGTCCATCGAAGCTCGTGAGTTCACTGATAATCCAATAACCTTCTTCCGTCCCCATGACGTTTGGATTATTGTATTTTTGTCCACTCGAGATTGACAAGGGAATTGCAACGAAAAGAATCGCAACGTACCTTCGGTTATTCAGTGATTCTTTATTCTATCAATAAAGTTTTCCACGTTGCACGAGAGCAGAAACTGACCTAATTCTTGTAAACTTGAAACCTTCTTGGAAACCCACCGAAAGTTTACCAATGGTGCATAGAGCCAACATTTGGTTGCGTATTAGATTATCGAGGGTATCGAACAAGAATGATTTGTGTAGAATTTGCGTAAATCGTATGCTTCAGAATGTTCATTATACAATATATTATTTCACGTTTTCCATTATTCCACTTTTGGTTCATTGTTAGAAAAAAATGGTCTACTTTCATCTTGTTATTTCGCCATCGTACTCATGGCGTTTACTTTGAGAGACCCATAACCCTTTGGGTGACTTACTTTGAGACCCATAACCTATACGAAATAATTGGAATGAGGTGAAATATGTCTGTTAAAAACTCATATCCTGTGTTTCAGGTGGTGCTGTTGGTGATGGGGTGTTTCACAGCTTGCTGGCTCCCGTTTCTCGCAGTCACGAGCGCACAAGCGGCCGGCTACAGAGACCACATCTCATCCTCAGTTTACAAAGCAGTTCTGAGCCTGGCGCTCAGCAGTTCGGCCCTCAACCCGCTCATCTACGCGTGGAAAAACGCCGAGTTCAAAGAAACCGTCAGAGTTCTCCTCAAGTGCAGGGACAAGAAGCAGTTGGCTACAGTCGTCACCGTCGCTGGCAGCAAGCAAATCAGGAACGGCAACGCTCCACAAACGCCCGTTTAAAGCTCCGACTTCGAAAAATGGTGTTGTAACCGGCAATTTGTAGTGGTGATGTGATCAGTGCACAAATGATTTGGGATGTTTCGATGAGAGAACATCAAAACGGAATATACTCGTAACTTTGTTCAAATCTATCAACGCTGGATGCTTTGAAGTGACGTCCTGGAGATAAGCAACAGAACGGTAACAACAGTTGGAGCAAATCAACGATAAGTGCTGAAACTGCAGGGTGCTGTAGACTGCTGTGATCAACCCCTCACACGTGAATAGCAGTAACTACTTGTCTCGTTCTTGATCTCTCCATACAGAGATCCACATCGTGCAAAAAATGGTTCCTATGTGTAGTGCAGAGAGCCCGACAGACGAGCGAATTCAAAAAGCTTTCGGGAGGATAAAATTAAGAACATTTGTAAAATCCAAAGTGCATCTGTATTAAAAGAAGTATTTCGTTGTTAAGCAATCAAAGCGAGAGTGCAAACTGTGAGTTTCACTTCAGCCATTTTGGGCGAATGTATTCAATAACATTGAACTACCCTCCGTTTCATAACCAAAGTGAATATTGAGCTCTCATTTTTGAATGTTAACAGTGCATACGACAAGAGACTGAATGGTGCAAATATTCTTCTATTTATGCAAGCACATCGTAGAGACCACCGTTTGGTTATGGTGCTTTGATGAATGTAAGATACTATTCCATATTTAAGTATTGGGGCCTAAAACGTACGACATAGTTTAGATATTTCATCTAGAAGGCTCAGAGTACAAAGAATCGATTTTGTTATTATTATTTTGTAAATGAAACCGGAAGTGTGTGGAAGTAAATTATTCGATGAACATAATTTATATGAAAAGATTAAGTAAGGATTTTAATAAGTATGTAAAGGACATTTTACGTCATATTTCAGTGAAATTTGGAGGATTTGTAAAGAACAATTGGTACAATAGTAAGAATTTTTTCGTAAGGCAACACGCTAAAATAGGTCCTGAATTATTCAAGCAAACTGGTGCACATTAATAACTTCATAGAAAACTATTTAAAATAATGATTGAACAACAAAGTTGGGCAAAAAACTGAACATTGAAGTAAGTATCAAATGTGAAGGTATCAAATCAAAATTACTGTTAGTAGAACCCAGAATTAGTTGTAAAAAAAATGAGCTAATTTCCTAGTCAAGTAACGTGTATCTAGTGACAAAACCACAAATAGACAAAATATTATAACGATGATTTAGTAGTCGCATGAGTTTATACGCTTAGTGAACTACTTGTCTACATGAATTTAAAAAAGTAACAATGTTATCAAAATATCATACCGGAACACATATCTGTTTAATACTTCAAAGACTTTAAGGCTTCAAACCATGGAGAACTGTAGTCGAAATTATGTACTCCTACTATTTCAGCTTCATCGCGGTGAAACATTACTGTTCTTTGCATAGACGTTCTCTGTGTTCCCGAGTAATTTTAGCTGTGTTGTACTAGATTCATAGAATGATGTACTAGACTTTAGTCACAAAACTAGTTGGTGCATGTTTGTGTTAAAACGACACGGTTATTATGGAATTGCCACTAAGTAGTGATATACAGCAGATTAATGATCTACCAGAAAATTAAATCCACCAACCTTCGTAGAACCTATTTGTGTCGCCTATTCAGAAAAATCTCTATTGAGAAAATACAGTATTCTGTAGATAAATTGATATTTTCTTCGTTTTATATTGCAACCCACTACTTATAACAGTACTCGTACTTTAAGGTAATATTGCAAAAAACAAGTAATACAACGTACACCTACTACTACTTCAAAAACTTAAATTAGTTCAAATTGGGAAGAGGTGATTATGATAATGGTAATCCATGACAAACTGTGATTCACAACGGTTGCGGCTTAATATTGAGTAATGTTCTAAATTGTGTTTCTTAATTTGTTTCTTTTTCAATACGACGTCTGTGATTTTGAGTTTATGAATAAAATCCTACTTCTTCGAAGATTGTAGCACGTTGATTACCCACATCATCAACGCTTAGGTCAAACCACTAAAAAGCCAGTCATGCAGCATGGCTATAAAAGTGAATTTTCGAAGAACAAACTGGTTCTGTAAAATCTCAAGTATCAACCAGGTTCCTTCATCTTCGAAGTGCTTCAGTTTGAGACGGGAATGAGATATCGCAATTCTGATTTCACCGTCGTGTTCTGCATTGAAATAACCTTTAAAATAAAATGAGGGGTCACTTGTCAGAATGTTTCATTTTAGGAATTTATGGGTAATTCCCCCCACCCCACCCATAGAGAGGCCCGATTCTGACCATCTATGAACTCAGCCTTTCGATTGCCAGGACATAGCCCATCCATTGACATTGAACAAACCGTTGAAATGTATGATCAGAATTGGGAGGACGTATGTTTTTTTCGATGATTCAAAACATTAAGGGCTATCCGTTCCAGCGCCAAACGTAGTGAAAAACCAGCAGAATTTTAAAGAGTGAGTCGAAGTTGTAATGAATGGTTTGCTGAGTTTCGCCTGTTCTCGGGGGGTTTAGGCCACATGCCCACCCAGAGGGATATGCGGTCTGTATTTCCACAGCCGTCTGCCTCCAGAGTGGTCGAACAAAAACCTCGGTAACCGGGAACACTCAGCAAACCATCACAAAGCACTGACGTGTAGTCGTCATTAACTAAGCGCTCGCTACTTGTGTACAATCGGTCGTCATTAATTATAAGAAAACAATACTGAAGAAAAATCGTGAATCAAAATCCTCACCTCGACTCCAGTGACGCCCAGGGCTGCACGCAGGTTCGGTGTGAGGCGAAAAGGCACTTTTTCGGGAACACGAAGAGTTTTCCCCTTTTCGAAGCAGACGTTGTAATCAATGTGGACCACCTGCCCAAAGAATATTGGTGTTCATTATTTTATTTATTAAGAGCGACGACCAATATACAAGTTGAAATCAAAACGCATAATCGAGCCAGAAAATAGGTATTTTAACACAACATGCAAATTAATTAATGAATAAAAATTAATTGTAAAATAGTTTAATAGTCATTGTAAAATAGTAAAACAATTTGAAGGATAATGATGGGGAGGATGATCATGTTTTACATTACACATTGTGTTACCGTAGTCTTGAGGGCTTTGGTGTTAGATTTGGAAACCCGAAGGGAGCTGTTTGAAAAAATCTTCAGTGTATTAGTAAGGAGTCGGAATGGGTATCAAATACTCGATGTATTAAAACATTCGATGTTTTTCTTCATACATCGATGTTTTTCTTCATACATCGATGTTTTTCTTCCGATGTTTGTCACACATTCGATGTTTTTTCCTTTCTCCTAAAACACCTATAACTACAAACATGTTATACGTTTCAGTATGTAATTGCTCCAATGCGACAATGGCGCTCCAAGAAACTGGCCTGTTCAAAATAACTGGAGAGGCTCTCGAACCGAAAACGGTTTTGCAGCAGTTTTTTTTTTTGAAAAAAAAAAAATAAAAATAAAAATGTTCCTCTCATACATGGAAAAACATGTTTTTTCCTCTGGTACCTACACCTTCCTTTCATCTGGTGCGTAGAATGTACTCAACCAGTCAGAAATGTGAACTCAGTGATCAGTATCCACTAGTTTAGCATTGTTCGTCATTTCAATGTTTATAAGCTGCCGGTTCTTCAAGAGAGCTTTTGTTAGGTTAGTCACTAACTGAATTCCACTAACCGTTAGTGGAATTCAATTGGTGGTAATTCAGTTTGGTTATTGGATGTAGAAAACCGATTGTTCTCGCCTTAACACACTTAAAATTCGTGTAGTCAGCTGTTCTAGTAAGCAAATAAAATTCAGATAATATTTAAATCTAACTGCAATAGGTAGATGATTCAGAAGAAAAGACATCTACACACCTCTCCAGTTTTCAAATTGACGAGGACATTGTCCAAGTGTCGGTCGCCCAAACCGATGATGTAGCCAATCATCGACATGACAGCTAACGAAGAAGAGTAAGTCTTGAGCGTTCTCCACCAGTGGGCAGCGTTGATGCTGTGGGCCCAAAGTTCCCTGAAACGAGTAAATATTGTCAAGGCGATTTGAATATTACATTTCACATACTAATTGACAGGACTAAGTAAATAGAAATTGAGATGACCTGCCGTTCTTAGTGATTGAAAACGAAAAAACAGTTGACCACAACAAAGAGGAATTGCAAACATAGTAAGTGCGCAGGACATCTGCTCGGAACAGCTATGGTTTTTTATTGCTGCCACTACTTGGGCCTTGTCTCTAGAACGTGAGAAAGTTACACACTTAGTCTTACTGATGTTCAGACTCAATGAGTGACTTGATAACCACTTATACAGTTGATTGATGGCAAGGTTTGCGTCCTGGAACACCCAACTCCACGCGACCCCCTGACACAAGACGATGGCACCTCGTGGCTCGTCACATCACCGACTTGGACCTGCTGTATGCGATCTACGAAGTAATTTCTGAACCTAGCCAGCTCTTTCCCTCCGATACCCCTCCTCGACAGGACCTCTATAAGTTTCGATATATCAACGGAGCCAAATGCCTTCGAAAGTTCTTGACGTGCTGCAGACTGGTGCCGGCGCGAACCCGACGCCGATTTACCATCCATTTCATTGAGCAAATAAGACAGATCTGGTTCTCCAATAAGCTTGAATGTAAACATAGAGCTAAGACCATAGCTGGGGCTTGGGAAGAGCGAGGTCGTAACCGCGCTGGTTTGAGGAAGAACCGGGAGGATCTTACTGTCTAGGTTTTTACCAACATTTGCGAAGCACCCATTTATTTCATTAGCAATCGTTGTGGTTGCCGATTTAATGTCTGTCTTCTGATCATTAGCTTCAGTCGTGGCATGATCAGGGGTTTGCTGTTTTCTCTCCCCAAAAACGACTCATTCAAGATTTTCCAAAACCTTTTCGGACGACCTTTTGCTTCACCAAATCTATTTATTAGTGTGCGTCTCTTTGTTTTTGCCTCACGACATTTAATACATTTTTGTATTTCGTGTAGTATTGCTTCAGAGCTAGGTTGTAAGCTATGATGTTGTGCAGGTACTCTTTCTTAAATAATGTGTCTTTCCCTAAAAGACCTAGAAGTTGAGGCGAAATTCAGTCAACCGTCGCCAGGATTTTGAACAGTAAGATTGAAACTTGAAAATGAGATCATAGAAAATGAGTAGAGTCGTCCCAATCCCACTGAGATTAATATAAGACCCATATGTACAGGGAATTTTGACAACCACTATAAGTTATTTTTCTACGATTTTTGAAAGGCCCATTGTACCAATTACTGAAAACAAGAGTACATCAATTCGAAAATTGCTGTTAGAAAGTAGGGAAATGTCTGGACGGTGGAGGTCTGATCGATTTTGGTTTAAACGCCTTCTCTCCGCCTCCTGTATCTACGACCCACCTCCCACCGAGAAGTAATGCCCGCGTTTTAGTGTCGGACCGAGGGCGAGCACGAAAACCGTATCCTTTCTTTATAATTAAACGAAAAGGGAGACAGTAGGATGGCGTTTCTTGAATATTTCCCTTGAAAAAATAAATATACATATACTTTACGGTCTGGGTAGAATCGTAATTCGCCATTCTCATTTGGATGAGCCACACACAGTAGTTATGTACAGACCCATTATAAATAAGTTACATTTCCCGTGCGCGGACACTGTTACGTAGAATGTGACAAAATCGTTGGATCAAGAAGGAAATGGAAATACGTTTTTCTCAATTTCAAGAAAAATTGACTAACTTCGTTCTTTCCCCTGACCCTTCAGTTATCAAATTTGTACTTAATGAATCAAGCGATGTAAACTCCAGTTGTAACAGTTCTAACGCTGAAATTGAAAAGACCCAGACTCCACATAAGTACCCAAGACGATATTTGGCTCTTGGTAATATAATTTAAATTTTAATGGTACCTACCTGATAATACTGTACCTATCAACAGGGTACTTGAGCTCTATTTTATACATATCTGCAACACAAATAGGTAGCTAAATTGTTTCCAATATATGGCATCTTAAGAGAGTATTCGGACCAATAAAATCTACATTTTCATTCATAGGATTATTTAGATCCGATGGTCGTTTACAGGCGAGTACTGAGGAAAATATTTTGTTTTACAGAGAATTTTCTCGACAGCCTAATGACATTATTTATGACATTGAAACCTCCTCGCTCGCAGTACTTAGTCGACTACACAACGACAACACAAGCCAGCCATCTGTGCCTAAATGCAGGAACTCGCTGGTAATTCAGACTTACTTGTAAAGGAGGTACGTAGGCGTGAGGGACATCAGCTCTTGAAGGCACTTCCTCAGGGCGGTTATAGGCCATTTGTGTCTCTGATTATGATCCACTACCAGGATGTTGTTCTCCGCCAGGATCGGACCGAGCTTCGCAGCGAACAGTTCCGAGGGGCGCATCACAGTACGGCAGACTGTTCGAAATAAGAGGAACAGTTACAGAATCGCAATCAAGTGGAAAACTCTAAACTGGACCAATTTTTGAAAACCGGTCTCTCATTGAACGGTTCACCGTAGTTTACGTTCATGAGTGCCCATTTTATTATTCAACAAGTCATTTATTTCTCATCAAGTCATTAAATAAAACTCATTACTGTCATCTGGATTTCTCGAAGCTTCTCTCTGTTGCCATTTCTTGTAGAGCGAAAAAATCGGCGTCACGTTCTCGACCCAACTGATAAGTCCAGACCTGGGACCTGACCGAAACATCGCGTAGGTATTTAAAAATTGTTAGAGTATGAAAACATAATCACAGAGAACAAGTAGGTATGCGCATGAGAAATTAAAATTGAAAAAACCCGATTCGTTATGTTATTTGAGTTGCTATTGCATGTACCTGAACACTACTTTCTAAATTTGAAAAAAAAAAAAAAAAAAACCATCAGAGAGGTCGATAATGACAATTGAAATCTGATTGATTTGAAACTTGGACATAAAATAGCGCGCGGTTGTGACGTCACCCACCGTCGGCAATCTTGCAAGTTTCAGGAATGGCGGCTGCTATAGCTGACCGTATTTTGTGTTCGTAGCATTGATTTACCGCCCAATCAGATGCTTCATCGGTTCTAACGTCATCGCGCGCTTATTATGAACATGATTATCGATGGCATCACATGATAACCTCGTAGGTTTTTCTATCTTGGTTTTTGGGATTTTCTTTTTTTTTAAAGAAAACTTCTTATCTCATCGTCCTGTGGTTCGAATTTTGGCGTAATTTTATTAACTAAAGGTCTATAGGGGGCAGAACATTCATTTTCCGCCAAAATTCGAACCATGGGACGATGAGATAAGAAGTTTAAAAAATTAAACAAAAAATTAGGTATATTATGTAACATGGCTGTAGGGATGTCTGATAACAAAATTCTATTTATACCTTCAATTTATAATCAAATTTCTCCCTTACTGGGAAAAACCTCTGATCATGGATATGTCTCTTAGCTTTAAGGGCCCTTAAGCGGATCCTGGGCCTGTAATGGTTCCAATTTTCACGTTTTTGAGGCGATTCTCAATCAATGAAAATTCTTTTAAAAAATCATGCGCACACCCCATTGAGATCATGAACCAAGCAAGACCACTCAGTGTCAAGTAGTGTTGACATGAGATTGAAGGTGAGGTTAATCTCACAACTTCCCTGATTCCAATCAATTGTGAACAAAATTAATTTTTTAAAATCGACGTAAATCATTCGAAGATCGTGGCGTTCGCTTACCCAATGGCACGACGGAGTAATGGTGGGCTTGTAAATGGGGTTCTTTCAACATGGAATTCGCGATTGACAGAAATTGCATAATTCTCTCATCCAGATGCAAATCTTCCAAGCCCTTGAACAGGTACGTGTAGCTGAAACAATCAAAGCATTAAATCAATTTCAACTAATTGGACAGCTGAAAAGGCAAATTCGGTGTTGTTGGGCATTTCACCATTAGACAGACTACCACCAAAAAACCGCTGGAGCTTGATGTCACGTTACATAATACTCTCAATTCCCTGTTCACATGAGGGATTACGAACAGAGAATAGGATTGTTGTTTCAGCCTTGTAATCCAATATATTTATTATGATCCCATAGAATGCCAAATATTGAGGGTAAAGCCCAGAATTTGATATTGTAAAGACAAGCTCTTACTTCTCGCCGTTAGATCCGGAGAAAACGAGCTTCTTGGGTTTCGTTTTGGTGGGAAGTATAACCACGTTGTTTTCCACCTTCCGTATGGTAGGAGGCATCCTTCTACCCCTGACGCCTGCAAAACGTTATTATTCATAAATATAGATCACCTAGCAGTATAGGTACAGTTTTTTTGTAAATATTAAAGACAGGCGACATGGTTCAATTACGAGACTGAGTGAAATTAGTGTGGCACCACAGAAAAGCACCCAATTAAACGTTCAACTGAATCCCGGCGAAATGCAAATAGTGTTCCAAGTTACCTGGCATGAATATTTTGGTGGAGTCCAGTTTGGAAAGAGTTGTCGACAATTCACTCATCGACAAATTGGCACCTCCCCTGTAACGGGACTTGTCCTGAAGGGCGTGCTGCAAGCCCTGAATAACCTCCCACACGTCGTTAGGTTTGCAGGGTTCCGCAGGATCTCGTAGTTTGGTCAGAATACTCTGAATGGTTTCGGCTACCGAAGAAAGTGGTATCAGTGAATAAGTAGTAACTAAGCACAATATATACCTCCTCTGGTCCCCTACTAAGGCGTCATTCATGGTGAAATGAACAAATTAATGAATTCAAACATGTCTCACAAGTAGAAAAACTTTACTCGAAGAAGTTTAATCGATAAATTATTGATACCATGTATGTTTTCCATATGTGTTATAAAGGCGTGCAGTCGTGAAAGTAATCAAATTGGAGGATATCTTACTATAATTATCCTGGAATTGCTTTTCACGAAGGGTTTCTGGTTCGACCGATGTGATTTCGTTGAGTTGCTCAAAGATAAACAGAATCTGAAACAGTCGAGGGGGTAAAAGAAATCAGATCCACCACGTCAGCCATGAAGGCTACAAAAAAACATTCAAGTTCACAAGAAAGAATCGCCATCACTTGATTCACTGCCAATTGGGTGAAATTGAGCTGGATCAAGTATGAATTCAAAGAAAACGGGGGAAGATACAGTGAAATTGGGGAATTTGGCTAAGGAAAGTTGACCAATAGGAAATTTTCGAATAATGAATAATATTATATTATAAGAAGAGATGGCGTCGAGTTTATACTTACAGGTTTGAGTATCAGGCGGTATTTCTCCTTGATGATCGAATCCTTGGTGGCTTGATCCAGATGAGTGTTGCCTTCGGTGGTTTTGATCTCCGTTTGGAGAGATGAAAAGCGGCGATTAATGTCGCCCTGATGCTGCAACAGAGCGCCCAGCCACAGCTCGTCCCACAGCAAGGTGATCCTCTGGAGCTCCGAGACGAACATTTTGACTTGAGAGATTTCCTCGCCATACTGAAAATTGAAAGAAGAAAACTGACTAAGGGCACAAAGGTGAAGAAATCAGCCATCAGCGCAATATGGTCAGAAGAATGAAAAGCTAAGAAACTGCTAGATTACAATAATTTAGCTGATATTCGTATGCCCTTTAAGATGATTGCTGATTGATTTGAATGAAAGCAGGGATGCTACAATCCTATCTCGACAGACCAAGTTGTACCTTTTCAGAAAGCGAATCCAAAATCGAGTGAAATGAATTCTCCATCATTTCTGCACGCTCGTTAGTGCTTCTCATTTCATCGTCGTCGTCCTCCTCCTCTTCTATATCTTCATCACCGTCTTCATTCGCTTGTCCATCTTTCTTGTTTTCGTAAGTCTTCATCATTGGGAAGAGCTCTGAATGGGAGAGAGATTTACTTATACGAATCATACAAGATGATTAGGAGTGGTTCAGTAATGAATGGATGAGAAACCAGAGTAAACATCCATTCTCTATAAACCTGAACCAATACTTAAAAATCATACACTCATATCGCAGAAAGGAGATAACGTACTTGTGGTGGGCATTGCACCTGATCCAACTACAGCAGGAAACAAAATTAAATGTGGTGCTTCTAGTCCTATCTTCACGAGAAGTTCTTCTACCTGTGAAATGAAATGTCCAGTTGATGTCGATGCACTGAGGCTATAAGAATTCTTAAACCACAGTGATAGAAAATTCGGTGAGCTTTTCTCAAGGGGACTAATTTAGGGCTGATGAGCCTAATGATTCAATTCAATAATTCAGTAACCACCTTTTTCCTGACGTAAGGGTCAGCATGGTTCAGCCTCGCCAACAATTGAGGTACGATCGGGATCCAAGGATGAAAAGGGGTTTCTGCCAAGTCAGCGTCCACTGTCTCTTGGAGCTCAGAGGCGTGCTTCACCATGAGTCTAAGGAGACGCAGCGTAGCTGTTACAAACTTGCAGTTGTTCTCTTCGTATGGCGAAATGTTCAGGAATTTGAAATAAGAGTGGATGGCCACTTTGAAGAAGGAATAGACTCTGGCGTTGTCTCTCTTCCAAGCTGTAATGTAAGTGTTGATCTGTTCCAGAGTGTGGATCCCGAGGTCTCTAATCTGGTCTTCGAGGGATTCAGAAGAAGCCCGATCCACCTGCAACATTTAATGATTACAGTCTAAATAGTTCATGCCTTGGGTGACTGTCTTGAAATTCGGATTAGCAGCAGAAATCCAGCAAGTGGTTGTACTAGTATTCAAATTGCATACCGCTGCAGATTGGTAGTGAGAAACTACCATCTTGGCATATCTACCAAGTCGGATCTTGCATTATTACGTAGTATAGTAGGGTTTTCTGTGTTATTAAATGCCTTCCTACTTTGCCATTGCACCTGCGGCCCATTCCACCAACATACTCTGCAACTCTTCACTCCCTACACTGCATTCTACCATCTTTCAAAGATAACGGAGTGTTTTCATTCCACTACTGTTATTCGAAGATTCTTCATTTCGGGAGATTCGCAGAGTGGTTTTGAAGAGTAAAGGCGGAAAGTACGGATTGCATAATATATATAATATAATTATATAATATTATAATTATATATAATATTATAATAATTATATAATATTATTGCTCTGTGATTGGTCAAGGCCATGGAAGTAAACCCCCAACTTCGACGCTGACCAATCACAGAGCAATAATACGCAATCCGTACTTTCCGCTCCATGTGAATCTGCCGTAACCTTCTCGATGACCGGGTGGAAGGTTATTACAGGTTATCGTTGCAAAGCAACAAACTAATCTCATTCCGAGTTACTGCAGTCTAATCATGTCTAGCAGACTACTAGAAAAATCAGACATTTAGAAAGTTAGAAGTCATTAACCAATCATTCAAGAAGGGCCTCTAACCTTCTTAGAATCTCGAGTAAATTGTGGAATTTCTCAACACTCTAGCGTCATGTGGCACTTCCAGACCAACAAGAATTGACTGCTAATATCTTACAATTTGGGCCACAAATCATCATAATGTTTAGTGCATGTTTTACATGCCAATGCACACAGTGCCCTTCATGGAGCGTTGGAGCAACCATTTTAATCATTGCCCCATCAACATACCCACACACAGAAGGAAATCCACCTGATGAAAAATGAGATTGCAATATTTGATGTGTCTGTTGGCCACCGCACCATGTCATGAAACATTACCTGAATGATGATTCTACCTGCTTCTATGAGTGTAGAAATACTAGTAGTTTGTTCTCTGCTATGAGAGATTTGCTTCGATTGGTATTTGGCATCAAAAAACGCCCTACCTTTTCTAATATGGACTCAATCTGTATTGTGCCCCTCTATGTTACGACGCCTAATACCAACTTGAAGAGACAGGTTGGGACTAGGCAAAAACAGTATCTTCTACAATACAAGAAAACACACTTACGTCTACCCCAACCGAATGGTACGAAGAAATAACTTTCAGCGTTTCCTGGCCTCCGTATTCTTCAGAATTCTTGACCCAGATCTGGGAGCAGACTTTGCCTCCCATCTCGTAACACCACGCAGCAAGCGCCTCCCAACTTTTGAGTGAATTTATGTGAGCACCGACAGAAGCCAGAAGAATTTTCCCTACAATGGTGTCTTCTTTAGGGAGCGGAACCACAGACTCATTGGGTTGTTGATCACAAAGCGCTGCGAAGTAAAGTTATTTATGTTAAGAACAACCGAATAGGGAAAACACAACATGTCTACGAGTGATTCAACAATTCTTAATCAGTTGGCGTATTTTCGTTAAGAAGCACTGCAGCTTACCAGTGAATGCTTGAAGATTGTCATCGGACACCTTCCTGATACCCATAGCTACCACTTCGTTGATTTGTTCAGATATGAGATTTTCGAAGTGACTTTTTTCAGCAGCAAAGATTGAAGAAAGGTTTCGAAGAACGGCGCTATTCAATAATTGGTGGTCTTCTTCTTGCAGGGGAAACAATCCAGCTGATATGTGTGTTGATAATCGAACGCTGGTAGCTGTGTCGCAAGTACTACAAAACCAAAGTAAACGGTGATGCAGGTTATCAATTGAAAGAACGATTAAATATACTTGAACAACTAAACAGCAAAAATGTGGAGCAATAAAGCGAGAAGTGAGTTATTACATACAATAAATTAAAATTAAGAACAACTTTGCTGTTCTGTCACCATGCTGATGCTTAACAGCCATCCAAAATAATCAAGTGGGAATCCTCTTATAACACAAAGGGATGTAGTAAGTAAGAAACGATCCATACCAACCATACGAGTGGTAGAGTATCAATGTTCTGATTGTACCTTCTCAAAACCTTGGTAAGTTGATGAAGAGCAGGAGCTTGACTTGGTTCAACAGGCAGGCATAAGAACTCTTCAGCCAGTTCCCCAGGGCACATGTTGATCCCTGGTGGGTGGTCGAGGTAGTTGAGCAAACATTTGGTGGTGTATCTCAAATTGCCGGCTTTTCTAGAAGCCTTGATGACCTATTGAGAATGACAGAAATTCACGGTAAGAATATCATAGAAATATTGTGGACTTCATTTCGTGGACAATATAGAGGTGAAACTTACTTCAATGAGGAAAAGTTTCAAGCTTTCATTACTGGCGACAGGTTTCTTGGATTTCTCGAGCGCTATGGCCCACCAAGCACACCGCTCCATGTCAGGCGAAGTGACATAAAGTCTCCACCAGGCTTCTTTTATATACGGCTAATAAACGAGAAAATAGTCTGTGTGAAAATCAGTACACAATTTATTAATTTCGGATACAAGAATCCCCCCCCCCTCCCGCGCCAAAAGGTTAAAAAATAGCTCAATCTCAAATATCTTGATTTTCAAGATAGTGACACCTTCCCAAATTTCGAGGGGTTGCTCAGTAGGTCCATACTAAGGCTGAGTGCAAACATGGACGTGTTTACCAAATTTGAACTTAATAGGTGAGTAAGAGTCGATTTCACTCATCTAGTGCCCTCAGTAACGTGAACCATGTGAGGTGAGGTTAGGTTATGAACCTAGTGCCCCCCTCCCAAAACCGAAGTCTGGATCCGTTCCTCTTTCAGTATCAATAGAATTCATTCACGACTTGAGTTAATTACTACTCTGCACCTAGCCCCCGGTTCCCTCAACAAATAGGTAACGAATTCCACTCTGCCATTCAGGTTCAGGTATATCCATAGTTCTGAAACCTTCAGTCTTGAGAGACGTTTAGCGATCACTGGCCTTCAACAACCTTACAAACTACCATTAAAAATGAAGCACATAACCTACCTCAGGAACCAAATTGATGCCACGGTTAATCATTGCATGAGCGACGAATTTAAGTGAACAAGCTTTTGAGAGTATTTCAGATGAAGAATCCTTGATGATGTCTTCCATTACGTTTTCGGCGAGTGTCTGAGCATTCCCGCACTGTGAAAGCGCCTTCAAGGTATAGTACGAATTGCTGAAACGGATATAGTGTTAAAGGGATTCTGTAAATAATATTTGTAAATGAAATAATACCTAATTGAATCACTCGTTTCAGAAACCCGACCTCTCCAAAAAAAAAACTATTTTCGTTTTTTTGATCGATTCTGCACCCTTTTAGGTGAAGCTACACGTTGCAAGTGTTTTAAAAATTGCTCACTTATACATTTCTTTCATGCCACATAAAACCATGTGTATTGGAAAATCTCAGATCTACGTCAGATGGGCGACGTCAGCAGCTTTTCGCGTTTCCAGGTAACTTTGGTTTTGAGGACTAGTCGGGTTTCTGAAACGATTGATTCAATTGCAAAAGAGGAATTTCAAAGTTGTGCATTACCAGCATTTATTAACTATGATGTTCTTCAATACGAAATCCGCTTCATCCAAAAGATTGGCAGTGTCCCAGGAAGGGCGGTCTGAAGGGAATAAACTCTCAGTCTCTCCATCCCAAACAAGCAGCTCGGCAGCACCGTTCAAATCACCGGCGTCGAATTTCGACATAGCATCAGCAAAATTAGCTGTGACGTAGCCCTTTAAGATGAAATTTAATTTAATACGAGCAGAAAGAGAGACAGACCAACGTCAGAGTAATACTTGTATCAACACACTTACATATTTCCTGGAGCATTCTGTGTTTTCGCTAGCCAAAAATTCCGCTTCCCTTTTCTTCCAGGAGGCCAACTCTTCCCAACTATTCAAAGCCAAGTAGCATTCGGTCAACTGGAAATAGAACGCAAAAAATCATCAACCTCAGAGTATATTTATATCAAACTTCTTGAGCGCTTCAAACAGCACGTTGCACGTACCTGATCAGCCAAAAAGCTTTTGACAGTGTATGCCATGTTTTTCGCCTTGTCAACAACGCCATTTGTTTTTGATCTTGGAACTGCATTCGAAGCTCCAATATCGGCAACCATATCTTCGAATTTGTCAGCAGCACTTTCATAACTGTAAAGAACAATACAAGTTATTTCATTAAGAATACAAGTAGTGGAAAATTCAAAACGTCACGCTCTTCGTGACGATCACGGTACAACCAGTAGTTGTACCGTGGTATTAAATTGGTTTACCTTCTAGATGCCATATCTATCAGAGGTTTGAGCTCTGAGTGAGAGGACTGGGCTATGTCTCTCGCCCATAGGTAAAGCCCCAAAACAGCATCTCGCTCACCCATGCTCGTAAGTGCCAAGCCAGTGTTGAGGAGAGCAGCTTCGAATTCGGGGGACTGCGAACCAAATTATGGTTTCATTACAAGAGACGAATTACGAGATTAGTATTATATACTATAACTATATTATTAGTAAAACGGAAAATACTTCTTAAAACTAAATACCTACAATGTCGTTTGATATTTCTCAACGACTTGCCATTTTCGATTTTCTTCAAGTATTTCTTCAATTTTACAGTATGAGACCATGTCCTGGGATGAGATTTTTATCCGCCGGTTTATCAACTGCATTTGATGGCCGATTAAACTACGGTTATCGATAATGGCCGATCAGCGAGTGAAGGTGCTGCTTATCAATACATTTTAATGGCCGATCCATCACTCATGTCCCACTAATTTGGAGGTAGATTTCAATCGGCCATTACCTCCTAAACTCAAATTGAGCAGTGTTGCTACCTACCGCCATATAGAGGAGAGACTGCCCAAAATGGTCCTTATTATCAGTTTGCAGGAACATCTTATCCTTTTTCTTTCAACATCGCATCGCCATGTCCCCAGAAACTCCCCATTTGGGGGAAAGTGTGTCGCTTACGTCATAATTATGAATAATAGCGCTGGAATAACTTACATGAGTAGCTTTCGAATCCACAAGATTCTGAAGTAGACAATAACCATGTCGAACAGCCCAGGGAGACATCCCACAGTGTAAGCTGACGACCAAAACAGCTAAGCGGATCCTGTGAAACCACTCAAAGCAAGAAGCGCGATTGGTGGCGAAGAACGTCTTCGATTGCTGGAAAAACGTAAAGGTGATTAGTGAAGAGGCTTCATTTCTACCAACAGGGTAGGATTAACAAATTCACTACCAAACTGATTTTCAGATCTGTTGAGCAATCTCGGTTTCAACAAAAGAGATGCAAAATTAGGTTGGGGAAAAAGTAATCCATGTTTTATGTTCATTTTGAAACTTTATCAACAATACGTACAGTCACTCTTTTTGACTCGAGTATTTCGATGACTCCTTGCCATTTAGATGCCACTCTCCCGAAAACGGTTTTTCCTTGGAGGCAAAAAACTGAGCTAGCCAGTTTTCACACGTCTCTCTTGAGTCTAGAGATGGTAATCACTTGGTGCCAGGTCCTGACCATAGGGTGGGTGCATCACTACCTCCCAGCCTAGCTCCCTGAGCTTCAGAAGAGTCATCATCAAAGTGTGAGGTCTGGCGTTGCCTTGGTCGAACATGACGCCGCTCCTATTGACCAGTTCTGGCCTCTTCTAGTCAATCGCCGGTTTCAATCAGTCCAGTTGCTGGCAGTAGAGGTTCGTATTGACCACACACACCAGAAAGACCGTCAATCCTGGTTTTGCTACCGTTTGAGGCTCTTCACCAGCCTTTGACGATGACCATTATCACTTGAAATTGTCATACGTTGCCCATTTCTCGTCGCCAGTTACTGATCTTTTAAGAAATTGGTCGGTCTCGTTCCTTTTGATTAAGGATTCGCAAATTGAAACGCTGCTCATCCGTCAGCTGAGGCACCCAAAAATTTAGTATTTTTCAAGCCTCGCTTTACGTAAAAGTTTTGCGGTCGATACTTAGCTCCTGGGCAATGCTGCGACAGCTCTCATGCCGGTCCTTGCTAACCATCTCCAGAATTTCATCAACGTTTTCGACGGTAGGTCTTCCTGAACGTGGCGCATCAACATTTCCCGAACTGAACCGACGAAACCGAAATTGAGCGTGGTTGGCGGTAACCGTATTGGGACCATAAACACTGTTTACAATTTCAGCCGCCTGACTTACGTTTTCCCCTTTGTCGAAAACAAATTGTGAAACATACCGGATTTTCTCCTTTTCACATCCACCAACTACACGGATGGTCCAATGTCGTTTGTTTTGAAGAGTAGTTCCCATTTTCCAGTAATTCCCAGTGTAAGGTTAATCAGATAACATGAATACAAAATGCCACCTAGCTGCAAAATAGTGGCTTACTTTTTCCCAACCTTTTATGTTGTTTAACGTACAAGATACGTAGGTTTTTGACGCCATAAACAACCAAGTGTGCTAAAAATAGTTCAAATTGTGAACACTTCACCACAGATAGAGTGAACTCTTCAAACTGAGCTAACATAATTTGGTTATAAAATTACCTTGGAGGCAGGTAGGAAAGCTGAAGCCGTCCCTTCGACTGCGTTGTATAACAATTTCTCAAACTGTTCGACAAACTGTATGAGCAGCCTGGCTCTCCGACTACTGGCTGGCCTATCTGTCAAGTTCTTGTTGGATATGGTCTCTTTAGCAAGAAACCGTATTGTCTCTGGAAAAACATTTCACGATAAACTCTGAGAGCGTCCTTCCCTGCTACACACAACACCAATTACATCTTGGTCGGATTTGGGCCAAACAAGAACTGGATTTCTGATTGAATTACAAGAGCACTTGTCCGATCTGAAGGATAGATATTTACCATTGTATCTTTCAAAATCAAATTTCAGTTCCAATTTTAAACACACAAGGCAAAAATACATATATATAAAGTGCAATAATTTTAATAAGTTCGTGAAATTATTCTCAGCTGCCATACATTCAAACATGTTGGAAAGGAGTGGTCCAAGGAGTGGTTATTAACGTAAGCATGGTCATATTATATATTAATTATTTCCTTTTTGTCAAGATCCTATTAACTTCTAATTCCTCGTTTTTCTCAATTCCAAAATATTCGGAGGGGAAAATTATAGATGCTCAAATCAATCTCCAATCGATTCAACAATGAACATTTTCGTTATCGTTAAAAAGCTCAAACGTTCAAAAGTCGGTAGTAATGTAACAGTAACCTTCGATAGCAGTGAAAGTTCCCAATGCTTTTCCATAGACAGTTCGGAGGCGATTGTCAATGCAATGTTTGGCAGCCTGGAACGCCAACCACTCCATTATGCACCCGAGCGAATTTCTTACTTCAATCCCATGCTCGTAATTATGTTCATACAGAGTGTAGTGTCGAGACATCAAGTCCGTCATCCATTTAAAAGGAGAGGAACTGAGGCAAAGAGACAAAAATAACATGTTAATCGAACGATAAAGCTGGGAGTCTGAAAATTCATAGAAAAACAAGGATTTCATTAGAACAAGTACGTCGATGTGTACTAGATACCCTGGGGTAACTCCATGGAAAACGTAGTTCATGAAATCTCTGAAGACGTTCGAGTCCACAACACCGTGAGAACTGATCATGTCTTCGTAATTCATCGATATAAGTTGGATAATAGAGCAGCTCATCATCTGAAACAACAATTAAAATCACTTTGATCGTCAGCATTGATTTATAGATCGCAAAATAAAATATTCAACTAGTTATTTAGTCTAACTTGTGTGTTCTGTGATACTTGAAGACATCCAATCTTCACAACCAATTCAACTACAAATACAGGGAATACGATACATTTCCACCCCCAACATTCGAGAGAGTTGTGTCTGGCATTCGAGTATTCTCTTGGTATTTTCACCGTAATTATTAGTAATCAATAGTACTTGATAGGAACACTCACAAATGATTGATTTTTGATCGCAAACGTGAGAACCGTGGCCGGTAGAGCAGACATCAGTAGGTGAAACTCTCGTCGCACTTTATCGTCAGCGGAATTCAGGTAGTAGAAACACAAATCAATCAACCTGATGACCAACGCGTTCTGCAAAACCAATTTGATATCAAAGATATTTCCATGTAGACTGAGAGGTAAATTTTGGGAGAAATGCATAACAATAAACGGAAAACAGATGAACCGTGAGGAACACCTCATGTAATAAACAGTTTGAGAACGGAATATGATATCGCAGTTATGACTACACCATCGTCTTTTTTTAAATTAAAATAATTTTAAAAAAGACAATTATTGTCAAACTGTTCCATTTTGGGGATTTATTGGTGATTCCCCCCCCCCCCCCTCCTTAAAACAGGTAAAAAAAAAACACAAAAAATCTTGAAAGTGAAAAAAGTCGGATTTTTAATTGAGTAATGAAAAGATTCCAAGAGGCACTTTTTGTTGCAAATGTGCTGTAGAATTGATTCCTTGAGTTTGTCCCATAATTTCTGTAGACACCCTTTATATAAATCAACTCACACTTGACACCCAGAATGAGTTGACACTCACAAGTGAACAACCCCACACCCGAACACGACAAAAACACAAGGAGGAACGTTGAAGGACTGGTAAGGGCCCATTTCAAGCCCTGATGGTAGGAAGTGGGGGCGTGGCCAAATGTGGGACAGGACGACCACGCTCTTCCAAACCGGATCACGCCTGTAAAAACATGTTCCATATTTGAACAAAAAAGTTACCTCTTCAACGAAATTGGAGGGGGCGATCAGCTTGTTGAAGGCGATGTATTTTAAAACTGGCACACAAACCAAAGCGATTTTCGGACGAGAGTCCGCAGCAGCGAAACAGAAGTTTCCGATGAGATATTGCAGCTCGTGAGAGTCTTCAAAGCGGTCCCCTTTCTCAAAACTCATGACGAGGATTTCGTGGGTCCATTTGACCAACAATATTTTGTTTTGAGCTTCCATCCGCTGAGAAAAGTACACAATTTCATTTCATCAAAAATTCAAATTTCAAACTTATGAATACTTAGTTACCATGTATTTTTTCGAGTAGTGGAAAAAACAAGAGTCGGTACTGTACTACTAACAATAAAATCCACAGTCATGCAGCATAGCTATAAGAGCGAATGTCTCACCAAAATGTCTCCACACACTATATTGACCTAATTGCCAACGATAGTAATGTTTAGCACGCAAACGAGGATTTCACACCAAGGGTTACTGTAATCTTTTGATCCTAAAAGTGTGCAAAAAGCTCAGCTCTCCAAGGGTATGAGAGCTGAGCTTTTTGCACAATTTTAGGGTTACAGTAAGCAAGGAACCAGCAGATTCAGTTAGGCTTACAAACGTTTGAAAAAACTGTACATTTCCGAATTTTTTTAGAGTTTCCTATCCGGGCTCAGTTTTTAATATCTGAATCTTCTTCAAAAAGTTTCGTTTAGCACTTGGGAGATGAGGGATTCAACGCTCTTTCCAACGGTATAATCACATTTGAATTTTGACTGAAAAATGCGGGACTTATGGCCATTTTAGTGACATGAGGTCGAGAAAAAAAATCTTAAAAGTGAAAAAAGTCGTAATTCAATCTGTATAAAAAAATTGTATAGGGCACTTTTAATCAGAAATTAGTTGTAAAATCGATCCCTGGCCGGTGGTACGACCTTAAGGGTTACACCCTGTATATATGTGTATATGTACACATATTTGCCAAGGGTTTTGCCCTGGTAAAGCTTCTGTTTGCAGTCAATATCATAACATATTATGGAAACTTGAATGAATTATAATAGTCGAACCTCCTTTCCCTCCTTCAACATGAGGATTCCACCTGACGTTGTATCTCTATGATAGGTCTTATGAAAGAACAAGTTATGTGGGAGAAAGTCCCCTTGCTCATAAAATGAATAATAGAGAAGAGGAACACAAACCTGCGACAAATTATGATTCAGTAGTCTTATTATGGTGGAAAGATAATGTCTCTTGGGTAGACATGGTTGTTCAATTAAAGTTGGCACGCCTAAAGCTTCTGCCAGCGTCTGTGTTTGAGAGGCAGCGAATTCCATTAAGTGAACAGCTTCAGTAAAATAATCGTGCCTGTAATTGTAACTTTGATTAAAATTAAAGTAACATGGCACAAAGCTGACTTGGTTATTCTAGGTAGGGATACGCTTTAAAAGGAGGAAGTATTACAGAGTCAACATTTACAAGGGTCTACAATGACGACTTACGTTATGCAATGGTCTCTGAGAAGCTTCATATACGCGAAATGAAGTCTTGGACGAGTGCAAGGGTCAACCACAAGGGGCATTCTCTGAGCCAGTACCTCAAATAGCGTTGGTTTCAATGTAAAGAGAGGAGTCGAAGGGTTTCTATCGACGGCTGAAAAAGAAAAAAAATCCTGTCATGCAGCATGGCTATAAGAGCGAATTTTCGAAGAAATAATTGGTATTATGTAAAATATTTCCATTAAAGAACATGATGTCCATGAAGAACATCTCAAGTATCACCCACGTTTCTTCATCTTCAAAGTGATCCAGTTTGAGAGCGGAATAAGATATAGCCATTCTGACTTAACCATCTTATTCAGCGTGTAAAAACCTTTAAAATGAGGGGTCACTTGACAGACCGTTTCATTTTTGGAATTTATGGGTGAACCTCCCCCCCCCCCCCCATCACTCCTGAAAACTCCCCAAAATCCCCTCAGCTTTTGGACATTTCAACGCTGAACAAAGTGCTGCAGTTTGAGACCGGAATAGATATCGCAATTCTGATTCCACCATCGTGTTCAGCATACAAAACCCTTTAAAATCCGGTGTCACTTGTCAGAATGTTTCATTTTGGGAATTTATGAGGAATTCCCCCTCCCCCGCCCCCCTTTTAGAGTGGCCCGATTCTGTCCATCTACGAACTTAGCCTTCCGATTGCCAAGACAATTTATTCAAAAAATTCGAGTTTTAAACATTTTGGACAGAGAACAATAGCTACAATTTCTTCGAAAATTCGCTGAAACATACCTATTGATACCATGAACAGCATAAATGGAACATTACCCTATTTAATACACCTCTGAATAATATTCTAACGTACCCAGTTCTTTGAAAGCTCTCAATATGAATAAGATGATTTCTTGGACTTCCTCTGCGGGATATACTGTAAGCAAATGAGGATTGTCCTCTCCAAAATCTGTCAGAGGCGGCAAGTCAGCTTTGATTGACCTCAACGCTGCATCCAGATCTCCGATTATGTGACTACAAACAGGACGCACAAATAATACGTGTTGATGCTTGAAAATATACGATTGAATACAGCAGGAAATGAGGATTCAAATTTTGACATTTGGTTTGACAATACTCACGCGTATGATCTAATGACGACATGAACGTTTTTGTATTTTAGCAAAGACGCGTAGATCGATTCGACTCTATCGCTTGAACTGTCAAGACGTCCCTTCAGAACGGCCGAATCCGGACAGAGCAACATGTCCACGAACCCTGTAGTGACAGCTTCATCTACGCAGTTGACAATCTGGAAAAGAGTTACGAATTGATATAATATTATCTCTCTACTTGTGGTACTCCGCATGACCGTTCCTTGATCACGATGAAATGGCTGAATTCCGATAACACTTTCCCATGAGATGTGAGAGAGGCTATCGAGAGGTTATAGAAATTCGTCCTGTGAAGTGGAAAGGACGGCCATTTGCGACAAAACTGGGTAAAAACATCCGGAGTTTGACTTGATATTGATACATAACATGTCATTTTTCAAGCATTCAATCATCTCCCATGCCAGTATTGGCCCAGTCATTGTAGACACGAAAAACAGCAAATTTTGCATAATACGCACATGTATCTACGATTTTTTTTAAATGTTGTTAGGACCCCTACGGGTAGTATGTACCAAAATTTCCAACCCTGAAAACCCTGTGTTAGCTCTGTGGTGGTCCGAAAACAGCGAAATTTTTACAGTAGTTTTAGTTTTTGGCTAAAAAAGTAGTTACGCCGCTTCTTGGCGAAAAACTTATACTTTACTTTTTTAAAGTAGAACCCGAGATAGAGCTCTGCAAAAACAGGCTATTTTTTCCCAAAAGTGCAAATTTTATGTTAAGGTCATTTTTCTGGTGTCGTACCGACCAAACTACTGGTCCTACATAAAGGTCGTGAGTGAAAGATTTGAAGAAAATTTAATACACATTAATTTGAGATCAGAATGGTGATTCTAGACCAAGAATGGTTTTCTCAAAACCGACAATAACCGAAAAACGGGAAACCGGTATTCTGGGCCCAACTGATTTGAAATGTGCGAGGCGTCATGAAGTATGTGGTCTGATATTAAAGTTAACCAGCTTTTAGTTGGGACAAAAAAGAAAAGGAATCAACGTTTGTACTTGTAGTTTCCAAATATGTTACGGAAATGTTTACCTTCGAAATGAGGCTGAACTGAGTCGAGTCAAAAACAGCACAATCGCCCACCAAATGAGACTGCATGTACAAGTATCCCAACAGATCGTCTGCCTTCCGAACATTATTACCAAGAATGGCAACGATGTATTTAGCGCATTTATTACCTGAAAATACAAACAGATAGTCGTGAAAATACGTCATGACGTAAAGCTACGTTGTGTACGGGTCACCCATGATTTCATACCTGCAGCAGCAAGTTGAGAGCTGTACGTGGGGACCAGCTTTGAAGTTTCAGTAACGTTCTTTATGACTTTCTCGAGGCAATCGTTGAAGAATTCTATAGACAACGGAGGTGGGACCTCGGGAGACAAGTGTTTTTCCAGGTATTTCATTACGGAAGCCACAACACTGTAATAAAATTTATTATGATAGTTTACTGTTAATTGTAATGTGGTGTCTTTAAAATTTATATTGACCAAATATGAAGAGGATTCAATTTTAGGTTCGTATCTGGTGGAGCACCAAATGAAGTACTCATGAGTAGATGCAATACAAATTTTGGCCTATGGCTAGGCAGATTTTGATAGAAACACTCCTCACTTTATCCAACGAATACAAGAAACTATGCAGAAACGAACCTAATATTAGCCTAAAATTTCGAGACATAGAATAGTAAACACAAGACTATAATATTATTAGGGACTTCAAAGCTACAAAGATATCTCCCTGCACAGTATTATACGATTTTAGTGTCTTATCTAACGGAAAGGCATTTCAGGGTAAAAAACGAAGAAGAACATTCCCAATTGCGGGACATAGAAGCAGGAGTAACTCAGGGTAGCGTCTTGGGCCAGTACTCTATCTACTGTACACAAGGGATCTTCGAAAACCAACAGAAGCTATGACAGCGACGTTCGTAGATGTCACAGCAATCCTGGCAGTTGGTCCCACAGTTGAGGAAGCCTCGAGTAAACTACAGGAATCCGTGAACAGTATCCATCAATGGACCAAAAGATGGAGAATAAAACTCAACGAAGCAAAGTCAACACACATTAAATTTACATACAGGAAAGTGTACCCAATACCTGTAGAAACAAACTCCCGAATCGTCCCATATGCTGATACTGCTAAGTACCTTGGAATGACTCTGGACGCCAAGCTCCATAGCACGTAAAGAAGAAGAAGGAAGAAATTAACCTAAAATTCAAGAAGATGTACTGGCTCATTGGGAGAAAATCCCAACTGCCTATACATAACAAAATGCTACTGTACGAGCAAGTGATCAAGCCAATTTGGGCCTACGGCTGCCAGTTATGGGGCTGCACTAAGAGCAGCAACATGAAAATAATCCAAACAACGCAAAACCAAATTCTCAGAAGCATAGTTAATGCTTCCTCGTATGTTCGAACGGATGATCTCCATCGCGACCTTAAAGTCAAAATGGTGAACGAAGTTGTTAAAAATCGAGCAACGGACCATGAAAACCGTCTCCACAAGCACAGGAATGTTGAAGTACTGAACCTCCTGGACAACAGCGGCGATGTACGGATGCTGAAAAGGACCAAACCCCTGGACCTAGTTACATCTCACTAAAGTAATTGATGAGTGGTAGTAGGGAGTGATCTATGAACCACAATACGTTAAAATTAACTAACAGAGTGAAGTTACTAGATGTATGTAGTTAGACATTCGGCGGATATGAGTTTGCGAATAGGAAATGAGGTTTGAAATTCGCGCTTGACAAGGTTGCCAGGGGAACCAGAGGTGTTTGGAGCTCGCGCATTTTGTTCTCGAGAGCAGCTGAGGAATGGCGAAGCGTATGAGCGGGAGTTGTCGTCCACGTGTGAAGAAATCGAGTAGATATGCGCGTTGTTCTAAAGAAAAAATACTTTCTAGTTGTCCCGGGGTGAATTATCCAAGTATACAGTTGTAACAATAAAGATGATTTAAAACAAAAAAAATTACCCCAAGATCGACGAGATTCTATGAATGACATCTTCAGGTTGGTGAGAGCCTGGTTTATTGGGAGTGGCATCTTCCCCCGCTTCTTCGTCTACCGGTTCTTCTGATTTCTCCGGTTTTTTCAACAGAAGTTGCTCTTTAGTAGCGAAAATGTCGTCGAGAAAGTCGTTGAGGAGAGAGTAAGTAAATTGAAGATCTTGAACCCAGTAAGGAGCAAGCACATAAAGCGCTCTACCGGCACAGTCCGTCACAATTTTTGGCTGTGAAGGCTCGAAGTGCCAACCCAGCAAGACGTCCACAGTGTCCTAGAAATATAGATGAGTGGCATGAAACCATCGATGTGTTATGTTTATTAAGGCGAAATTAGCGTTTATCCAAGAGCAATAACAGAAATTGCCTACGTTAAAATTTCTGCGAGGGCACAACAAATATGTAATGGGTCATTTCACTTTTTTAAAAAACTCGGGGCTATAGAGTTTGATGTTCTGAACATGTGAGCACATTCAGAATCGATTATCCACTAGAAAGTTTCAGGTAAGCGTTAGGAAAAAATATGAACTTATTAGATAGGCTTTTTCTTCGTATTTTGTATATGGAAATGATTTTGGAGAGCCATCAGTATCGATGTTGACAGTCTTGTCCCCAACATCTGTTGTTGTTGGTCCTCCATGAGTGTTACCAACCGTATGTTAAGGCGGGAAAACGTCCATGTGACCCCCTGGGGATATCAGCAGTTTCAGTAAATAGTTTGAGGAAAGTGACTTAGTGAGGAGCTGAGTTAGACATTTTACTTCTCAAAATCATGGTATGTACCGCTTCCCCAATAAGAACAACAGTCATTGAAATTAATCTTTGAATTTCGGTAACACTCATGAGAACTATGTAATACTAGTATCAATGAAAAATTATTAAAAAATTTAAAACTTGAGAAAACTCGCTGCACACTACTTGGATCTTCATATAGAGGGTGTAAGCAACCAATTCACCCACCTGATGGAATTTTCTCACCATCATGAATTTCGGAAAAACAGTCAGTTGCGAGAACCCGAAATTGGACGTTTAAAGTGAAATGACCCTAACGCCATAAAACATACTCACGTGAAAATGTGTGGGAATCAATTCAGGATACCGGTGGATCAACAAAAGTGTCAACTCGACGGCCGTGATAAAAATAGCACCGTATTCAGTCGATTCCATGATCTCCCCTGCGCATTTCATCAACAACTGAAATCCAATGTACCAAATACTTAATCTGAAGAACAACTAATATTTAAATCACAGATAAATAAAATAAAACAAAATCAAATAGTAGCAAGAGACTTGGTGAAGAATGCAGAGGTGTGAAAAATGGCTTCTCGGTCGTAACTCACACAAAATCCAATCGTCACTCAGAAATTACCACTGATTTATCAATATTTACAAACGTTCTTCCAAATTACCTGGCTTTGCTCCGACAGTTTTTGGCCTTCGTTATCTAGCAGCACCAACTGCAAAAATACACCATATTTTCATTACATATTGAAACATAATATGGAAACCACCTGAGAAATGAAAGTGTAATATAAGAAAAAGAAAAACCACGGAGAAGCGTATTGCCCTGGTAAGGAAGGCGAGCAAAGAGTCTTGGGAACTCGGATCATTAGGGAACCATGTAGAGGGAAGGATTTTTTAAAAACTGTCACTACCGAACTAAGACCGAACAATTATAACTTCGAAGGTGAACGGTTAATGTAAATAGGAGATTTTTTTTAAACATTTGGACATTTGTATTCAATCTAACACCATCTTGGACGAGGAGTACAAACAAGAAATTATTAGTTACCTCTTGCATTCCGGTGGTGAGCAGCATTTTCTCGTTTTCTTCAGTTTCTGTTTTGTATTTGTTATATATCCAGTCGATGAATCTAGAAGCCAAACAAAGAGAAGACGGTATAATTATTCAATCAAAACTGAATTCCATTACTTAACACGATTTGTCTCTTGAAATACAACTACTAACTTTTTACACTCTTTATCAAGGGCTAATCCAACGTGGCCCAAACTTTTAGCTGCGAGGACTTTGCACTCCTGGCTTGGCCCATTACAAATGACGTCATATAATGAGTCCAATATCATGTCAATTGATCTACGTACGTAGGCTGCATTATCTGCGAGCGCCAAGGCATCCTGAGGACAAACGACATTCACGAAGGATTTCACGACAAAAATACATGGTCATGCTGTATGAGGTCATGAGCGAATTTTCATAAATCGTTAGAAAAATTAAAGAAAATTAAAGAGATAAATATAAGAATATAAAGAACCAAACTTGTAGAATAATTTTATATTATGAGGTAAGAATCGTTTAGGTTTGCCACGGCGTAACATCACAACCACTCCTTCGTAATAAAAACCCCAACTGGAGCCTATTACACAAATCCGAAATAACATTTTATTTATATGAAACTGTCGTAAAAATACATGAACGAATAATGACATAATTAGTCACTGTGAATAGAATTACATTGGCCCACTTTACTATTATGTACATGAAAACCGAACTCACCTGCAGATTTTTTATAAGAATTGTAAACTTCCTCTCATCTTCTTCTCTGGTCAATTTACGTAAAATCGTGGATATTCTGGAATCTTCTGGGAGACCCACAAACGTCTGTCCAAATTCTAAAAAAATAGAAGACAAATGAAGTTTGAATGAATATACAACATTTGTCTACTCTTTACACACACACACAAATAAGGGGTGGTTCTTAATGAACGTACCCCCTGTTTATTTCGATATAAAGAAAGATAGCAGAAAACACATCGAAGTAACGTCCCCTTAATTTTTTACAAAGAATTCAACAATCACATTTTTGTGCGCCGCGCAAGCCCGCAAATGCAGGTTACGCATGTCAACTTTGTTTTTTCAAATGGGGAACCCCCCTTTTTTCATTGCAGATTTGGATTCTAAGTCAAATTTCATGAACTTTTTACTTCGACAGCCTTTTTGTTTGGGCGCACTTAGTAGCGTCCAAAACGCCCAAAGTTGGACTAATCGCGTTTGTTCGACATTTCGATGAAACGGAAAAGCCCCAGTGTGGCACATAAAATTTCATTATTTTTCAACACTGAATCACGTGGTGATATCAGTTTTTTTTATTGGACTGAAGAGTTTACTATCAAGTTGTGTGTGTTAACATCTCTGGTTTTAAGGGAAAGTCACATCAAATCGCAATAATTGTTGTTGTCCTAAAAGCTTCTGCATCAAAAAATGGGTGCGTCCCGTGGGTTCACCTTCATTCATGCCTCCCTTCGCTGAACAGAAGGCGTTGGGAACCATCGGTTACAGGCCTGACACCATCAGATGGTGTAGATTCTACTCTTTAATTGCATCATCAGTTGACAACAAAGAGTCCATGGGTGAAGGTACCTCTAAAACCATGTGAGTATTTTTCTGGTCACTTCTTGTAGTTTTCAAACAAACCTCTACCTAGTGTTTTCTGTATGCATCACAGTTATGCATCCATTGAGTTAAAAATGCCTAATTATTGCATCAACCTTCGTCATATTTTGATGATTTGTTAGAAATTTTCATTAATCCGGCTGTCAGTGACTTTTTAGAGCCATAATGTTAGTTTATTATATTGTTGAGTGGTTATTTATAGGTTAAACTCATTAGTTAATTTTCCTTGAATGTGACTGTTATTTTGTAGATTGAAGCAGACTAACAACGTCCAAAAATGGCTCCACGAAAACAGGCTATGTCGAGAGCGGAGAAACACAAAGGAAAGTACGAGTACTTAAGCCTTTCTTATGGCATTTAAAAGTTTTAAAATGTTACGAAAATGCTATAATAAAATGTTTCATGCCTATTCCTGTTTGCGTTATTGTATTATAATTTATCCCCGCCAAAATGAAAGATTATTACTTAACAATTATTCATTCATCTCCCTCGTGTCCCACTGGCTTTCTCCACCAATGGCCATACGCATTCCGCATCCATGTTGTAAAGTAGTCTCGGGATTAGTCAACGAAACAATTGCGTCGGTAAATCGGTGTTTTATTTGGAAGTATTATTGGAAAACATTCGAAATTGGGGAACGCGAAGTTACACTGGTAAAGCGATTAGACTGACTGGTCGTTCGGGGGGGGGAGACAAGACAAGATGGCGGTCACGTCACGACATTAATATTCATTAGTATCCATAAGGTAATTCATCTGGTGCCCTTTCTCTCAGCATGCTACCCCAACTGGCATTTATAATTCGGTAAATAATAATCGGAAATTATTGTGTGTCGGGGAAATCGTGTAGTTGTCTTTATTCGGTAAATATTGGCAAGTGAAGGTAAGTTATGGAGTCGGTGTGTAGGAATTTCGGTATGGAGGAAGTTGTGTGGAGTGAGCTGAAGAAACTGGAAAGACGCTAGTAGCGGGAATAATGGGAACTAGGCTGAGGTCTCTGAACTGAGGTCTCCAGAGGTGAACTCTGGGGGCCGAACATCCTCCCCCCCCCAAGGGAGGACCCCGGGGGCGAAAGGTGGCAGTAGGAATGTAGGAAGGTATAGGAAGACATAGCAATCGATAGGGGAAAAGGACATTTACTGTAATGAATCGGGAGCGAGGCAAAACAACCTTATTGTTGTGGTATGTGTCTGTATAATGGAAACTGAGTTGTCGCAGGAAAAAGTTTACATGCCGTTCTGGGAAGGGTAGCATGGCTTGAGAGATAACAGGTGGGCTTACGTGACGAGGCGAGGCAGGCGCTGAATTCCGAGTCGGTTTGGATGGCGTCCGTTGTTGAGTAGGCTGGGAGT
Source organism: Stenodema calcarata (assembly GCA_963920205.1). Classification (NCBI taxonomy): domain Eukaryota; kingdom Metazoa; phylum Arthropoda; class Insecta; order Hemiptera; family Miridae; genus Stenodema; species Stenodema calcarata. Next base: position 20,703,042 of record OY986060.1, read on the forward strand.
ACTGAGTAGGTTTCATCGGTTTGCGTGGTAGGAAGGAGGGGGAAACTGGTTGCTCACGTGGGGCTGATTGGGGCGAGGAACGAGCGAATCGAGATGGGTTAGAGGTAGGGACAGGGGAGGAAGCGGGAGAGCGGTATGATACAGCTTTGTCAACGACGTCAAATAATTCATCCCACACTTGAGAAAATGGGGTCCCATTTGAGATGTGCGGCGTAATCCATCGTTGTAGGGAAGGTCCCAATTTTTGTAGTAGGGTTCTGAGTTTGTTGAAGTCGGGAAGATCGAGTGTTTCATCCAGAGAATCCTCAAACGTCGCCCTTGCGTCTTCGAACCGGAAAGTCACGTATCTCCGAACGGCCCTCGAAAATACGACGTGTTGAAAATGTTCGTACAAAGCAAGGGAATGAAACTTATTGATCACATCATCCAGTCGGGCAATCGATTTTTCAAGTTGTTGAAAAGATGGTCGACACATGGCCGCCGCAGATATAGAATCTATCGTGATGAGGGTTGATACCACAGACTTGAGCATCGAGTAAGCTGATTTCGGAATTTTGTCAGATCCCAAATGCTCCATCACCCATCGGGCGTTATTGGCAAACGTTTCTGTACTCACATCGAGGCGAAGCTTCTGGCAAATCAATTGGGCATCGGTAGACAAAGAACCCGCGTCGGGCATTGTGGGTTGGGAAACTGGTTCCATGACGGCAATCGCGGAAATTCACGCACAATTACCGTATAAAGGGTTTCGGCACCATGTAAAGTAGTCTCGGGATTAGTCAACGAAACAATTGCGTCGGTAAATCGGTGTTTTATTTGGAAGTATTATTGGAAAACATTCGAAATTGGGGAACGCGAAGTTACACTGGTAAAGCGATTAGACTGACTGGTCGTTCGGGGGGGGGAGACAAGACAAGATGGCGGTCACGTCACGACATTAATATTCATTAGTATCCATAAGGTAATTCATCTGGTGCCCTTTCTCTCAGCATGCTACCCCAACTGGCATTTATAATTCGGTAAATAATAATCGGAAATTATTGTGTGTCGGGGAAATCGTGTAGTTGTCTTTATTCGGTAAATATTGGCAAGTGAAGGTAAGTTATGGAGTCGGTGTGTAGGAATTTCGGTATGGAGGAAGTTGTGTGGAGTGAGCTGAAGAAACTGGAAAGACGCTAGTAGCGGGAATAATGGGAACTAGGCTGAGGTCTCTGAACTGAGGTCTCCAGAGGTGAACTCTGGGGGCCGAACACATGTGAATCAAGCTTAATACTCCTACTAATATGACATTATGACATCATGGTTCCATAACGTGGTGACATGTATTGTATTATAATATAATATAATTATGTTTAATAGTCCGGTTCGAGAAGTACTAATGTAATCAAGTAGGTATACTCACCAGATCTACTGTTGAACTCTCTGGTTCCTTCATACTTGGCAGAGTCTTTCCCGTAACGTCCTCTGCCGCCAAACTCATCGCGGTCTTTACGAGGCCCACGACGTCCACTGCCTCGTCTACTGCCACCGCTTCCTTCTTCATATCCGCGGTCATCGGCGAATGCAGTTCGTCTTTCCTCTTTCTTCTTGCTCCCTTTGTTACGAGGCTCGGATCTGCCTCTGTTCGAAGAGAAAACAAAAGATGTAATGCTCGGAAATACTGACTGTAATAAAAATCCAACAGGATGCAGGGTGACCATCCACAATTGACTGACCACACGAGTCAGTGAGAGGGAAAAATGAGAATGACAATGAACAACCGTTCAACAATCTAACTCAGAACAGTAAGGTTCTATTTCAGATAGATCCGATGGATGGTTCATCTCAAGAAGATTGACCAGAGAGCTCCTTGTAAGGACATTTTAATTTGGGGTAGATGTGATATCATCTCACTTGAAGCTTGAGGAAGCTCATTTGGGATAGTGACAATATCACTGAAATAGAGAACAGCCCTATTGTAAGAGCCTTAAAATTTAAACACTACTGAATATAGCAACATACGTTTTACATAACATTCACAATCAACGTGAATTTATGCATTCAACCTCCGGGACAACAGAACGTGATCATGGCGTACTTACCGATTTTGGTTCTGAGTTTGGCAGTCATTCTGATTTGACTTGCGGTTCCTCCGTGCCCTGTTAGAAGGGTGCATGGGGCTCAATTTGATTAATTCAGTGCAAAATCGGACCACTAACTGACGACATACATACTCAAATTCAACGATAATTTATGCCACACAACGCTCAACAACGCGAATCGACAACGAAGTTCAGGGTTCATAAATCTTTAACACAATTACCAGAAAGGAGCCAAGATGGTGGTGGTGGTGGATTCTCCGAAATTGAGTAGCCAGGGAAGCGGGAAGAAATTTTGTTGTTGGTGGCTCCTTATCAGTTGATGGATAAATTTTTCAATAGATAGTAGGTATGTACTCCAAAATAACGAGTAGCATCAATCAGTCTTTACGCAAAATAATTATCTGCTAAGTGTAGTGTGGCTTAGGTCCTTCTATTTTCCACGAATTTAGTACTCGTGTTACAAATTGAATAAAAGTGTCTCGAAAACTCTTGTGGTGAAAACAAGCAGGACTTACCTCGACACGACCAACGAAGGGAAGTTCTCTTTGGCCGAGCCTGGGGCTGTGTCCGACTTCCTGTCCTTCCCCGCAGCCCCTGAATTCTCTCCAGGATCACCCAGCATTAGGATAGCACATGGCCCTTACACTAGGATAATGAAACATCAAGAAATTCCACTAAACCTCAGTTTGGAAATACTTGACAAAACCTAACTTTTCCTTGGAAACCGGTAAGCTTAGGGTTTCTAAGCAGGAGGAGTCCTACGAAACGGTTTTGAAAACAATTAGGCAGTCATGATGTACCAGAAAATTGTCAGCGTTTGGAGAAAGAATTTAATGCTTTGAAAACGCAGAGGTACGCGTTCGTAAACAGCACGTTTGCAACGACTTCGGCAACCATTTTTCACAACATGAAATTATAACCTTCCCATTCCTTATCAATATTATCAGCGTATCGGTTGGTGAATGTCGGCGACAAACACGATTTTTGTTTTTTTAAATGTCGTTGAAAATATGAAACATCCGTACAACGCGTAGAAAATACGAAAATTAACCTGATAATTGAGAATCAAACCATTTGAGCTTATTGACTACAATCAATTTTGATTGTCTTCTATGGATGCTAGCAGTCTGTGGTTGTGGTGGAACTTCCACGATAGAAGAGATGTGGAGGAATTCAACGGCGATGGCGCCAGGTTCAAACTAGGGATGCAACTATAGGAGAACAATATCGATATTTAAACATATCGAAATAGTAATTAGATATATCGATATAACAGTTTTTGACATTTTTTTCGAATTTTTTTTTCCAACAGCATTAAGTCTAAATTTCAAAATTCCATAATACGATGCAATTTATAAAAAGGTACCTACCTACCTCAATGTTTGTTAGGTGGGTATAGGACCTATGGGCAAAGATCATTAAATGATAAAGTTTTTGATAACGTCTATCAAATTTTGATAGACATTATCAAAAACTTTATTCATAATGGCTCGTTCATTAGAGAAGAGTAGTTTATTTGTGATTATTTTCAATCAAACAGAAAGGAAGATTATAAGTGCCTAACATGTCAAAACATTGACCAATTTCAAAATTTTGGCGATTTTTCAACTCTCAGATTGATGCTCTACAAATTTTAGGGCGAGGGGTTGGCGATTGGATTTGATGTTGTAGCAGTAAGTAGTAAGTAGATTTGATGTTGTAGCGCATTGAAAATCGAGTAGTGTCAGTTTTTGCAAAAATTGGAAAAAAAATTCCTTTCTTTGATCGATCGTTAAAAATTTCCTATTCGGCCAATTTCGGACTTTATTTTTTTAATCGACGTGAAATTTTATCAAGTTTAGTTTTGTACATTGTGATTTTTGGCGTAAGAGTGACAGTTTTGGAGTTATAAGCCAAATACCGAAAAAAGTCCGAAAATAAAAGTCCGAAAGTATTTCTCTAGTACTTGACAATATTTTTCTTAAAATTAAAACTGTGCTCTACATTTTGACATTTTATGTCTTTACTATGGCACATAACTCAAAAAGTGTGACATTGCCGTTGACGAAGAAAGCGTTATGAAAAATTTCTATTGATTTTCACGTACAACCGATTCGTTGCTACGGAACTTTAACTTCGCCAGTTATCATCGTACAAAAATCGTTCACCACTCGTTGGATAGCTCTTGATTTACCTAACCATATTACGTTAACCACTGCGGACTGCGTGGCCGAAAATCTGCGGTATGAGCGTGATTGTTTAAATAATTGTTTACACACAGGTGATCATTCTCAATAATTAAATTATATAAATTTTATTATTATAATTTATATTAAACATGTTATATAACAATTTAAAAAAAAATGAAGTACGAGGTACGTGGTGTGGGTGTGGGAGGGGGCGCAGAGACATAAAATGTCCCTCGTGGTTGCGTACTTGTACAAAACCTGTACATTTTATGTACAGTTTCTTCGAAAATTCACTCTTATAGTCATGCTGCATGACTGGGGACTTTTTATCTCAGTTTGATAACCCCGAAACAGAAACACTGTACTGAGAGTGAGAGTTACACCGATAACCCGCACACAGATGGATGCCAATGCATAAGGGATCTACTAACATTTTCTGGTTTACTCAATCTTTATGTTGCTTATGTATCCCAACCGTTGTATAACGCTATTTACGTCATACGCTCGTGCGTCATAGGCTCTGACGTACTAGTTGGCCTCCTGCCAGCCGTCTGACGTCATACGCTCGTGCGTCATAGGCTTTGACGTACTACTTGGCCTCCTGCCAGCCGTCTGACGTCATACGCTCGTGCGTCATAGGCTTTGACGCACTAGTTGGCTCCTGCCAGCCGTCTGACGTCATACGCTCGTGCGTCATAGGCTCTGACGTAGTGGCCCGCCGGTCGCTTGTGTTCTGACGTGATCTGAGGGAAAGGGTGAATCAAGGGAACAAATTTTTCCCGTTTCAGTTTATGTGCCAAAGCAAAGACATGAAAATGTCAAAAACTATGTAAATAGGTATGTACCTAAGCCCAACTGTAATGTCAATTTTCTGACAATGAGTTTTCGACTATAGTTTTCATACCTTTTTACTTAAGTACCTACTTATTGCAATTTGAGACTGATAATGAGCTGTTTGCAAATAAAAAGTCTGATAACTACTTTATTACATCTTATTAATCAATTTTCAAGTTCCGATTCACAGTTGAATGTATTGTATTTAGATGGAAGTCGAAAAAAGTGAAAACGATGGAATGACGAAACCTGTCGACTACTGACTCAAGAGATACTGTCGACTTCTAACACATGTAGGTCGACTACTAATGCAAAACCATGTCGACTACTGAAGAAAATGTTGGTCACTGGTGTCGACTAATAGAGCATTGGGATTTTTTACAAAACTTGGTTTTCCCTTTTCAAACCATGTTGAATAATATTTCCCGCTGCCAGGTCTTTTAGGGAAGGATCTTGGGTACACAATGAACATTTGCAATGAGAAAAAACTATTTCCCTATAAGCCCTCCCCCCCCCCCAAATCCACGCCTGGTGTTTACACGGAAATCACATGTGAGAGAAAACCTCACGCGCGAGTGCTGGCGTCCTGCTGTGGCCAGCGAGTACTCGAGGGTTAAGTACCATTCCTCTGACACCCAGTCTTCTAAATTTAACACTTAGTTTTTCATGAAAAATAGCATCAAAAGCCTTGGCCAAATCAATTTGAATGGCCAACGGCTTTATCCCATCATCAATATCCTTGATAACTTCTGAACTTCAGAACGTGGTAGTAACAAATGGCATCTTGCGTGCTGCGTCCTGTTCTGAAACCAAACTGCTTCTCATACAAGAGATGGTTATTCTCCAAGTATCTAAGAAATTGACTTTTAAAACATTTCTCTACTATTTTTGCAACATTACTAACTAAAGAAATTGGCCTATAATTATTATAGGGAAATTTCTTTAGTTAGTAATGTTGCAAAAATAGTAGAGAAATGTTTTAAAAGCCAACTTCATAGATACTTGGAGAATAACAATCTCTTGTATGAGAAGCAATCATTATTATTCACATCATTTTTATCTCCAGATTAAATTTTGTAAAGAGGTAGGACAACAGCAATCAAATTTGTGGGAAAAACTCCCTCCATAAAACTCTTATTAATTAAATAACATAGTGGTTTCACAATAAATTTGCTATGCAACTTGGTTACAGCGCCAATCTCGTCCCAGCCCGGGCTCGACCCACCCGATGCCGATCATTTCCCCGACCAAATCCTCTGTGACCGGCATTAAATCAAAACCACGGAGAAGGCTTCAAGAGAAGGCTGCAGAAGGTGAAAAAAAGAGAACGGACACCTTCTTCTGTGGCCAGGTGTTGAGGCGTTGGACAACCCTGCGCTGCTTGTAAACTCAAGCCGTGATGTGGCGACGAGATTACGGGAGAGGGGGATGTCCAGTATTTACAGCCAAAGTGTCGACCTTTTTCCCGATTGGGTGACTGACTTGAAGGGAACCCAAAACTATGGCATCTTTGGCGGGCCGGGGCAGTTAAGTTTTTTCTGTTTTATTTCAACACCTCTCGACGAAAAAAAAAAAAAAAAAAAAAAGAATAAAATAAATAAACACGAGTTGTTGTGTTTTTTAAATCTCCGAATCGAAAATCGAGATTCCCCGGCATCATGGGTCGGTACAATCAAAGGAACCCTGTCAACTCGGTGTTCAGATTTTTTTTCTTCTACCAACACCAGTTTTTGTTCTTCTCCCTTCCTAGGTATTCGGACTTTTAAGTGTGGTGGTTTCCTAAATGAAGCATTAAATGTAAACGGAAAAAATCGACTTTCATCCAGACTTGGACAAGGGCCGTTAGGTGAGATTGTTTTCGATTAAGTCATGAAATGGCGAAGGTTTTTCTGAAACACCTGTGCCGCACTATAAAAACCGAATTTTTTTCAAAAGTGACTCGTAGGTACCTACTATCCGATTTAACTACACAAGTGCCTGGAACTACACCGTTTAAGCCTTAACAGGTAACCAATTTTTTTAAATCGCCAATTGTGTGCTTCTCCCTGTACATGATCAATTAAAAGGCTTGTCGAAGAGTACAATACAAGAGTTCATTACATCTCCCACGCTGTTTGTTAAAGAATTGACGATAGATTCAAGTAAAATTTATCTAAAATTGGTAAAAAATACTCTGTAGACTCTATAGTATAGAGTCTACTCGCGTAACCGAGCTCGCGATATCAATTATCCCCCTTGTGAGGCACATGAACATCTGCTTGTGAGGCAGCTATATGCCACCTGGAATTCACCTTAATAGATCAATTAACGCTGTTTGTAAATTTCAAGAACTGTATATTTGGAATTCCCCTAGTTCCCGGGGAGGTTAGTCAATTATGCCCACACAGAGGGATGTCGGGTCTGCGTTCACAGACCTGACTATCCCAAGAGTGGTCGAACCAAAACTTCGGGAAGGGGCACTCAGCAAACCATTACAAACGACCTCAAAAATCATATAAATATGATGAAAGTTATCGTCTGGAAATGAGTCATACATAAATTTATGTATGACTCATTTCCAGACGATAACTTTCGATAGAATTGAGATAACAAGTTCAAATTCGCACAAAAAATATATAATATACAAAAGGTATAATACCTAATATACGGTATAAATCGTCCCAACTTATATTTTTAACTGATCCGCCGCGAGAATACGGTTCCAATGGTACCACCTACTCATTATGGCCAAAAATGACAGTCCGTGGTGTTGCTGTGGGACCCTCGATTTGTATATTATACAAAATTTGTTTATTTTGTCAGAAATTCCAAATATACGGAAATTCCATTTAATATTTAATAATATACGGAAATTCCAAATAATATTTAATATTTAATAATATTAAATATTATTTGGAATTTCCGTATATTTGGAATTTCTGACAAAATCAACTAGAAACAAAATTGCACAAGATTTAGATTCAGCACACTGAAAAACACCAACACAAACCCTCATCTCCTCTACATCAAACAACACTACTAGATACTATTATTATTATTTATTTTTTTTTTTTTTTGCCAGTTTAATATTTTTGGGGTTTTGGAGCAGAATAGGCAGCACCTTCCTAAAAACGATGGCATCTCTGATTCTACCTTCTGTCGACTCCTAAATGCCTGTTCAACTGCAACAGGCGATTCTTGGGGTAGTCTTCTCCCCAGTACCCCACTCATCGTCAAGGTCACTCTCTCACGCGAGCATGACGGATTCAAAGTAGGGTGGTCTGGAGGGAGGGGGGGGCAGAAGTGGGGAGGTGTAGGTGAACTCTCCGCACAGGTAGTGGCCAACGTCAGAGAAGGTGGGGAAACTCGGTAACTGGCCGTACGTCGTGAGAGGGGGGAGAGGGGAGGGATGAAAGGGGGAAAAAACATAAAAATCTTCCGAGAGTCGTCCGTTCCAAGAACGATGATTGGTTCCACAATCGATGAACCGTTCCTGAGGAACAGTGAGTTCCAACCGTCAGCACATCGCAGAAGGAAAAAAACTCTGCAAATTCTCACCGTACTCATACCATACCATACGAATTTCTTTCCTATCATACCATACTGTACTATACCAAATCATACATACAATAATATACCATACCATAATCATACCATGTCCTACAAACCGAGTGAATATTGAAATGTCATCCATTTCTGACCTATATTTAAAATTTCAAGTATCTAGCTCATCATCAAAATTTAATTTGTTTAAACAAATAGGTATTATTTAAACAATTTTACAGACAAGAAACCGAGTGAATATTGCATTGTGACCCAGTTCTGAACTATTTTTAAAATTTCAAGTCAATAGCTCATCATCAAAATTTAATTTGTATTATTACAAAAAGGTATTATTTAAACAATTTTACAGATGAGAAACCGAGTGAATATTGGAATGTGGTCTATCCCTGACTCACGGTTAAAATTTCTAGACTGTAGTTTACCGGGAAGATGAAAAAAGGTAGTTTTATTCTGGGCGTCTGGAGGTTCACCCACCTAACGGCCGTTTTCGACGCGAAGTTTAGTGTTTCTCCTAAACCTTTGCGCGCTCACTGTGAACGAACGGCTGGTCGCACAAAAATCCAATAGGTCTTAAAAGATTCCTAATTTTTCAGGTCACTCAAAAGTGAACTAAAAATTACACCGTTTCATGAAAATTTTGAGAGACATGACATTGTCGAAATTTCAAAGTTCGTTTTGAACCCCTTCCCCTTGACCTAGGGTTATGAAAAGTTTCGAGGAACATTGTGGGGCTAGTCCAAACCCAGAAACCGAATTTCGTAATTTTAGCTCAACGCTAACTGGGCAAAGTGCCATCGTGTTGAGCGTTGAAAAATCTATAAACTGAGGTGTTACTGGGGAATAAACCGCGACAACATATACTATAAAACCAGTGATTTTTCGAAAACCAGTGGATTTACCTGTTTTCTTCTTTTTATTTATTATTAATATTATTATAAGATGGAGGAAGTTGCACCTCACGTTGTGGTTCAAGTTATAGTTGCAGCTCACTATATCCAATAGGAGTCACGTTCCAGTTCCGAATAAGAGCTGCTACCTGGAACGCCGGTTCTTTATTAACGAGCTCCCCAAAGCATCCCGAACCTCGAGGCGTGAAGGAGGATCTGGAGGAGGACGACTGTGGTTCTGATGGGAGGGTGAGGGTGGATGGAGGGGGGGGGGACTACAGTCGCCAAGCAGTCTGCTTCAGTCCGAGTTCCCCCCCGGATGCCCGAAGGACCTTCTTCACCGTTCATGTAAGTTAAACGCCTTCCAATTCCAACCCCTCTCTTCCTCACCACTCTCCCCTCACCCCTTTCTTCAATCATCGAGTAACCAACCATCTTTCTTCGTGTATCATTTCAACGCAAATTACCCGGTCATTATCGTCTAAACGGCTTTGTCATTTTCACCCACCTGTTTGGTATAAAACGATAATAACAGTAATCACAAACCCAAACGCATCCTCTACTGGGAAATGGTCTCTATAGTGTTTTCTCTGTGTATTCTACTTGCCAGACTCCCCCCGTTCGCCTCCCTGTCCTGATAGACAGAGAGGCGACATTAGACATTTTACTAAGGTAAAACGCCTCAACTCAAAATGCAAAACATTGCAGAAATTCGCCTCAAAGTTTTTCACTGAAATCTTCGATGTAAGTTGACTGCATCTCATTATAACTGGTCTACAAAAAAAGTGGCGTATACTTTTGATGCGATATACATATGACATGTCATATCCGTAGTATTTTGGCCTGCTGAGCACGAATCCTCGACCAGAATTGAGCCTCCTGATTAACGTCCTGATTTGAGCCTCCAGAATTAACGTCCTGATTTTTTTCTAACCTCAAAAAATGGGTTAAAAACAGAGAAAATCGTGGAAAATACACTAATAAAATTCGGAAAACAAATTTATTTGTTGACATTTAAACCTGTATTCATATGGATTGAGACCTGCTAAGCACGAATCCACGACCAGAATAAAACCATCGTGTCCTGAGTTTTTTCTAACCTCAAACAATGGGTTAAAAACAGTGAAAATCGGGGAAATCGGGGTAAAACGCCTCAACTCAAAATGCAAAACATTGCAGAAATTCGCCTCAAAGTTTTTCACTGAAATCTTCGATGTAAGTTGACTGCATCTCATTATAACTGGTCTACAAAAAAAGTGGCGTATACTTTTGATGCGATATACATATGACATGTCATATCCGTAGTATTTTGGCCTGCTGAGCACGAATCCTCGACCAGAATTGAGCCTCCTGATTAACGTCCTGATTTGAGCCTCCAGAATTAACGTCCTGATTTTTTTCTAACCTCAAAAAATGGGTTAAAAACAGAGAAAATCGTGGAAAATACACTAATAAAATTCGGAAAACAAATTTATTTGTTGACATTTAAACCTGTATTCATATGGATTGAGACCTGCTAAGCACGAATCCACGACCAGAATAAAACCATCGTGTCCTGAGTTTTTTCTAACCTCAAACAATGGGTTAAAAACAGTGAAAATCGGGGAAAATACATCGGAAAACATTTTTTTTTTCTTACATTTTAACCTGTACTGATTCATATGGATTTAGACCTGCTAAACATGAATCTGTGATCTGAAATCAGGATGTGATGGTCTAAACCTGATGGCAGATTTATGTTTAGCAGGTCTAAATCCATATGAATAATGGTTAAAACGTATGAAAAAAAAAAAAAAGTTTTCCGATGTATGTTCCCCGATTTTCACTGTTTTTAACCCATTGTTTGTGGTTAGAAAAAAATCAAAACACGATGGCTTATTTCTGGTCGCGGATTCGTGCTCAGCAGACCAAAATACTAGGATGTGACATATCGCATCAAAAGTATACCCCACTTTTTTTTTGTAGACCATTAAAACCATTTCTTGGTGAGATATCGATATGACTTCAACCAATTCAACGGTAAAAAAAAACTCGCAAGTAAATCGATTTATAATCGATTAATTGCAGTTAAGGTGGTTTTAAAATTTCCAGCTTCCGTATGGGGACTCGACAATTGCTCTTCTTGAAGGTCCATTCGGACTCAAATAAACACGTCGAGTCGATATGAAGTCAACTTTTTTTCGTTTTCACGAGGTATTTAAGTCGACAATTGCTCTTCTTGAAGGTCCATTCGAACTCAAATAAACACGTCGAGTCGATATGAAGTAAACTTTTTTTCGTTTTCACGAAGTATTTGAGTCGACAATTGCTCTTCTTGAAGGTCCATTCGAACTCAAATAAACCCCTCGAGTCGATATGAAGTCAACTTTTTTTCGTTTTCACGAAGTATTTGAGTCGACAATTGCTCTTCTTGAAGGTCCATTCGAACTCAAATAAACCCCTCGAGTCGATATGAAGTCAACTTTTTTTCGTTTTCACGAAGAATTTGAGTCGACAATTGCTCTTCTTGAAGGTCCATTCGAACTCAAAAAAACACGTCGAGTCGATATGAAGTCAACTTTTTTTCGTTTTCACGAAGAATTTGAGTCGACAATTGCTCTTCTTGAAGGTCCATTCGAACTCAAAAAAACACGTCGAGTCGATATGAAGTCAACTTTTTTTCGTTTTCACGAAGTATTTGAGTCGACAATTGCTCTTCTTGAAGGTCCATTCGAACTTAAATAAACCCCTCGAGTCGATATGAAGTCAACTTTTTTTCGTTTTCACGAGGTATTTGAGTCGACAAATGCTCTTCTTGAATGTCCATTCGAACTCAAATAAACACGTCGAGTCGATATGAAGTCAACTTTTTTTTCGTTTTCACGAAGTATTTGAGTCGACAATTGCTCTTCTTGAAGGTCCATTCGAACTCAAATAAACCCCTCGAGTCGATATGAAGTCAACTTTTTTTCGTTTTCACGAAGTATTTGAGTCGACAATTGCTCTTCTTGAAGGTCCATTCGAACTTAAATAAACCCCTCGAGTCGATATGAAGTCAACTTTTTTTCGTTTTCACGAGGTATTTGAGTCGACAAATGCTCTTCTTGAATGTCCATTCGAACTCAAATAAACACGTCGAGTCGATATGAAGTCAACTTTTTTTTCGTTTTCACGAAGTATTTGAGTCGACAATTGCTCTTCTTGAAGGTCCATTCGAACTCAAATAAACCCCTCGAGTCGATATGAAGTCAACTTTTTTTCGTTTTCACGAAGTATTTGAGTCGACAATTGCTCTTCTTGAAGGTCCATTCGAACTCAAATAAACCCCTCGAGTCGATATGAAGTCAACTTTTTTTCGTTTTCACGAAGTATTTGAGTCGACAATTGCTCTTCTTGAAGGTCCATTCGAACTCAAATAAACACGTCGAGTCGATATGAAGTCAACTTTTTTTCGTTTTCACGAAGTATTTGAGTCGACAATTGCTCTTCTTGAAGGTCCATTCGAACTCAAATAAACACGTCGAGTCGATATGAAGTCAAATTTTTTTCGTTTTCACGAAGTATTTGAGTCGACAATTGCTCTTCTTGAAGGTCCATTCGAACTCAAATAAACACGTCGAGTCGATATGAAGTCAACTTTTTTTCGTTTTCACGAAGTATTTGAGTCGACAATTGCTCTTCTTGAAGGTCCATTCGAACTCAAATAAACCCCTCGAGTCGATATGAAGTCAACTTTTTTTCGTTTTCACGAAGTATTTGAGTCGACAATTGCTCTTCTTGAAGGTCCATTCGAACTCAAATAAACACGTCGAGTCGATATGAAGTCAACTTTTTTTCGTTTTCACGAAGTATTTGAGTCGACAATTGCTCTTCTTGAAGGTCCATTCGAACTCAAAAAAACACGTCGAGTCGATATGAAGTCAACTTTTTTTCGTTTTCACGAAGTATTTGAGTCGACAATTGCTCTTCTTGAAGGTCCATTCGAACTCAAATAAACACGTCGAGTCGATATGAAGTCAACTTTTTTTCGTTTTCACATAGTATTTGAGTCGACAATTGCTCTTCTTGAAGCCCCATTCGAACTCAAATAAACCCCTCGAGTCGATATGAAGTCAACTTTTTTTCGTTTTCACGAAGTATTTGAGTCGACAATTGCTCTTCTTGAAGGTCCATTCGAACTCAAATAAACCCCTCGAGTCGATATGAAGTCAACTTTTTTTCGTTTTCACGAAGTATTTGAGTCGACAATTGCTCTTCTTGAAGGTCCATTCGAACTCAAATAAACACCTCGAGTCGATATGAAGTCAACTTTTTTTCGTTTTCACGAAGTATTTGAGTCGACAATTGCTCTTCTTGAAGGTCCATTCGAACTCAAATAAACACCTCGAGTCGATATGAAGTCAACTCTTTTTCGTTTTCACGAAGTATTTGAGTCGACAATTGCTCTTCTTGAAGGTCCATTCGAACTCAAATAAACCCGTCGAGTCGATATGAAGTCAACTTTTTTTCGTTTTCACGAAGTATTTGAGTCGACAATTGCTCTTCTTGAAGGTCCATTCGAACTCAAATAAACCCCTTGAGTCGATATGAAGTCAACTTTTTTTCGTTTTCACGAAGTATTTGAGTCGACAATTGCTCTTCTTGAAGGTCCATTCGAACTCAAATAAACCCCTCGAGTCGATATGAAGTCAACTTTTTTTCGTTTTCACGAAGTATTTGAGTCGACAATTGCTCTTCTTGAAGGTCCATTCGAACTCAAATAAACCCGTCGAGTCGATATGAAGTCAACTTTTTTTCGTTTTCACGAAGTATTTGAGTCGACAATTGCTCTTCTTGAAGGTCCAATCGAACTCAAATAAACCCGTCGAGTCGATATGAAGTCAACTTTTTTTCGTTTTCACGAAGTATTTGAGTCGACAATTGCTCTTCTTGAAGGTCCATTCGAACTCAAATAAACACCTCGAGTCGATATGAAGTCAACTTTTTTTCGTTTTCACGAAGTATTTGAGTCGACAATTGCTCTTCTTGAAGGTCCATTCGAACTCAAATAAACACCTCGAGTCGATATGAAGTCAACTTTTTTTCGTTTTCACGAAGTATTTGAGTCGACAATTGCTCTTCTTGAAGGTCCATTCGAACTCAAATAAACCCGTCGAGTCGATATGAAGTCAACTTTTTTTCGTTTTCACGAAGTATTTGAGTCGACAATTGCTCTTCTTGAAGGTCCATTCGAACTCAAATAAACCCCTTGAGTCGATATGAAGTCAACTTTTTTTCGTTTTCACGAAGTATTTGAGTCGACAATTGCTCTTCTTGAAGGTCCATTCGAACTCAAATAAACACCTCGAGTCGATATGAAGTCAACTTTTTTTCGTGTTTACGAAGTATTTGAGTCGACAATTGCTCTTCTTGAAGGTCCATTCGAACTCAAATAACCACCTCGAGTCGATATGGTGTCAACTTTTTTTGTTCTGAGGTACGTTTTGTGCTACGGAAATGAAGGTAATTTTGAATGTTTGTTGGTAGGTACTTCTTTTATAGAAACATTATTACCGACGTAGTATTAAAAACCCCAGAATTATATCGTATTAATTAATCACAGACCTAGTGATCTAGACAGAAGGGTGATCTGTACAAAGAAGATAATGAACCGTTGTGTCAAGAATTTGCAGAGTTATTTCGATGTATTTGAGTTGACAACTGCTATTCGTGACGGTCCATTCGATCTCAATCAAACACCTCGATTCGATATGAAGTCAACTTCGTTCGTTTGCCTCGATGTATGGATTTGTCAATTGCTCTTCTTGAAGCTCCATTCGATCTCAATCAACCACCTCGATTTTATATGAAGTCGACTTCTTTTGTTTTTCTCGATGTATTTGACTTGACAAATGCTCTTCTCGAAGTTCCATTCGATCCCCATCAAACACCTCGATTCGATATGAAGTCGACTTCTTTCGGTTTTCTCGATGTATTTGAGTTGACAACACCCTTCTTGAAGGTCTATTCGATCTCAATCAAACACCTTAATTCAATATGAAGTCGACTTTTTTTCGTTTTCACGAAGTATTTGAGTCGACAATTGCTCTTCTTGAAGCTCCATTCGATCTCAATCAAACACCTTGATTCAATATGAAGTCGACTTCTTTCGTTTTTTTCGATGTATTTGAGTTGACAATTTTTCTTCGTGAAGGTCCATTCGATCTTAATCAAACACCTCGATTCGATATGAATCCGACTTCTTTCGGTTTTCTCGATGTATTTGAGTTGACAACACTCTTCTTGAAGGTCTATTCGATCTCAATCAAACACCTTGATTCAATATGAAGTCGACTTCTTTCGTTTTTTTCGATGTATTTGAGTTGACAATTGCTCTTCGTGAAGGTCCATTCGATCTTAATCAAACACCTCGATTCGATATGAAGTCGACTTCTTTCGGTTTTCTCGATGTATTTGAGTTATCAATTGCTATTCTCGAAGGTTTATAATCAGATTTGAGTGAAACTCTTCGTAATGAAGGCGTGCGGGTAGTCAGGTAGTAATTCGATTTGAAAGTAATTTTCTTATCTTGAGATTTAGCGTTCAATGAGGAGATTTACTCTTTGATTACGCGCTGGTTTACGGTTAGTAAATCGTGGTGGGGCGAAACAAACTGACGAGTTTCGAGGATCTATAAATATTAGTACCCGGTTACACGAGGCCAGATAGTTTGTATGGTTGCTACGATTGATTGAGTTGGCTCTTTGATGAATTATGGAACAGAAAACAATAGTGTGAGTAAACACGAACAATTTTTAGTGATCGCTTATCCCTGAGCTAAGCGGTGAGTTTATCGTATGAATATCTCACCAGCTGTGGTGACATCCGGTAGAAATGTACAGCTAAACACATCTCGGAAGGTCGCTTAGAAATGTTGACAGCATGGGTCCAAGTTCATGACGTCATTGTTTCATTGATAATTTGCACTGATACGTTGTATAGAGTCAGTTGGTACCACGAAACATTATTTGGCAGAGAAGTGAAGATTGGCCCAGTTATGTCTCCCAGTAATTCTCCCAGTGACGGTGTATAATAGTAATATTGGTTTAACGAAAAATGAATTCAAAAAGTTGAATTAATAATTGAATTTGAATTAAACTTGAATCAAAAAGACAATCCACAGACATGTATCGAGGGTTATCGCCTGGAATGACACATACATATTTTGGTGTCTTTTGGCAGTGAATTCAGGATGGTCTGAAACGGGTTATGGTATAAAACCTTTTTGGAAATTCGAGTTTTAAAAATTTTGGACCGAGAACAATAGCTTCATTTTTGACGAAAATTCCCTAAACTTAAATCCTTCAGTGTTCAATGTGATCCACTCGATCCGGTTATGAGACAGTTCCAAAAGGCCTTGACACCTCCCTTGTCAACATAGTTCATGTAAGGCACCTTTCAATTACCACCGGTATTTTGTTTTTACCACTGCTCCACAAGCTAAATGTTCCGTATTTTGGTTACAGGTACTGCTCCCGGAAATGCTACATCATTGGCTCAGGTTAGTGACCTCATTTTTCGCTCTTTAATCCACCACAGTCACAAATCCGATAGTTTGTGACCACTCCAGACCGCCTTTTACTATTCGGAACTGGTCATTTTACGGCCCAGGACGGAATGGCGATGGTTCTCTAAACCAAGTTGAACGTGAAAATAACAGCTTTTTGAAATGAAATTCCAAACAGAAAAACAGCTAATAAAAGGTGTCGTATATCGTCAATAATCTCAACTCAACTTCTCGAGCGCTGATTTTCATGGTATTTTTTTCGTTCTTCTTCCTGCATGTTGAAAATTATAATTAGAGTTTCCGGCCGTGAAATTGCACTATGATAATAACCGGGGAAAAATTATATGACATTCAGTCGTAAAAATGGTTCTTACCGCATCCTCCCATTTTTATTGTTATTGCTCGTCGAGCCAGACTGCACGGCTCCGAAAGACATTAAGTACCTCGAAGGAGGCTTTTCAGCTTCCTGCTTATTCTTCTACTCCAACGCGGTTTTTTGTTTCTGTGCAGTTGGTCAATGACGACGGTCATCACAATATTATCTATCTATCAGACAGGCAACAAATTGTCAGATTTCAGGATGTAGAAAGTCCCATGAAACCAACAAATTTTGGAGTCCCTCAAGGGTCAGTTCTTGGCCCAATCGTATTCTTCATACACATAAACGACCTATTTTCAATAAGCACTGGAGGGAGATTTGTTGCATTCGCTGATGACGTGGCCATAATAGTGAAAGAGAAGACGTGGCAGCAAGCTCATTCAAGTGCTGAATTAATTATGAACAAAGTAACAAAATGGTTTGCCATGAACAGTTTAACAGTTAACATCTCCAAAACAAAATTCGAGTATATATCATTTTCGATCAATTTAGTTGGACAACCAGTAGATTCAAAAATAGAAATACAACAGGGAAATTGCGGCTCTGAACACAGTACTTGTCAAAGACAGGAAACAGTGAACTCCATCAGATATTTAGATCTGTTGCTTGATCAGCACATGAAGTGGAAGGAACATAATATGTATATTATACAAAGTCTAGTAGCAAGAATTAGGAAAACATTCCACCTCTTCGTCTTACTGAGAGGCTGGCTTAGCCGTAAAAATCTACGTATGGTTTTCAACGCTTATGATTATAGCATATTAATCTACTGTATACCCATTTGGGGAGTTGCGTATGCGAGTAGTTTTGGTAACCTATTTATCAATAGCACGCCCAAGCAATGACTTCTACACTAGGAAGTTGCCTTGGCTAGCCCCCTCGGTTTTCGAAAATTTGCCATTAGCATTAAAACAACTAATTCTGTATCTGTATTAAAAAAGCTAACATTTCAACACCTGATGAATCAAATAAATGCAAAATCCATCATCCTTAAATTTAAATTTTGAAATAAATTTCTTCCCTTATCTGCTCTAAAAATTACTTTACATGCAATCGCGTACTCTATTCTGAGCTACTTTTCGATCATTTGAGGTACCT
This sequence comes from Stenodema calcarata, assembly GCA_963920205.1. Taxonomy (NCBI): domain Eukaryota; kingdom Metazoa; phylum Arthropoda; class Insecta; order Hemiptera; family Miridae; genus Stenodema; species Stenodema calcarata. The sequence continues at coordinate 20,721,557 of OY986060.1, forward strand.
AGCAATAAACTCAGTATGCGACCTATTTTTAGATCTGGATATCGAAGCCCTAGCAAACCTTTGTTTTTAAAATTTGTCCAAATTTACTCCATTTGATATGTCTTCCTATTTACTTTACGAATCCTCTAGTCTAGGACTTGATTTGAAGTTTTATGTACTATTAATTTGTAATGCAACTCCTGATCTCCGGACAATTTCTTTAAATTTTGGAGTTCAGAAATTGCCAAATGTTTTTGTTTTACCTACATACATTTGTACTCGAATAATTTTACTTCAAGTATCCAATACTTGGTTCGTCGAATATTGAAGCGTTCCATCGTATTTTCCAGGTTGCTGACGACGTGGTCTCTAGCGATATCCTTGTCGCTAGCGACATCGCCTCCAAATCTTCTCCTGGTTCCCCGAGACACCCCAGTGGACACTGTGCCCCTCAGGCTCTGGGCCAACCCCAGGGCGGCCGTTCTCCGTCCGAGGAAACGCGATCTCCAGCAGGGAGCTCTTATGGCGGCCCTCGAACCGCATTTCGACCCCGATTGGATGAGCTTGACCAAACCCTTCAAACCACCGACGGTAAACATATTTTCACGACACTGTCAAACTACAGATTTTCCACTCCACTCGTGGTCTGCAGGACTGAGGTGGAACACCCGTGATTTACTGAGCGATGAGTTCTTCCACATTGGACCATCCCCGAGCCTAGTCAAGCGCTCTATCACATCCCCAAGATTATGAACATTCCCCATACTTCCGGTCGGGAGTTCAAATTGAACTGTTCAATGGACTGTCCGCCCAGAAATGCTTGAACAGTCCTGAGTACCGTCAGGGTGGGAGGGTCCGTGTTCGCTCTGCACATACCGGCCGGCACTCGGCGAAAGGCTTTCACAGCTCCCCAGCCCTCACACCTCTCCCCTCACTAATGTAAATAAATCTGATAAAATTGTGAAAGACAGGAAAAAGTCCAAGATGAAAGCACTACTCTGAAAATCCACAGTCACGCAGTATGGCTACAAGAGCAAATTTTTGAATAAATAACTGGTTTTATCTCAAATTTGATGTTTGGAATACATTCAAATATGGGCAATCATAAAGCTATTGGGTAATTGTAGGTATTTAAGTAGGAAGCTGTTCGGTTCCTTCTATCATGCCTGTGATCAATGTAGAAGAATGAGCATTCTTAAGCTTATAAAGTCGAATTAATTGATTAAAGATTTTTTTAAAGGCATTTAATGAAATCAAAAAGCTTACAATGTAGTGATTACAAATTACGGTATTAAATGCTACTCCCCACTTCAAGTATAACAAGTGAACTGAAGTACTATACTCGACAATACATCCAATAATATAAATACAATATAATATTATTATCAACACTATAACTCAAAAAACAAAATTTACTTTTCTCAAACAGAACCAATAGTTATAATGGAACCCGAAGATTCTTAGTAGTGATTCACTTAGGACCCCTCGCAACGGTTATTCAGTTTAGTCTTGAATTAGGCCAATGGCGAGCATGTTCGTACATGTTCAGGCAAAGCGTTAAATAGTTTCGTACCTCTATAGTCAAAGGCTGCTTGACCACGAAGTGATCTTCCAAAAGGCATCACTAAAAACCATCGGTTTGTAGATCTTGTAATACCTTCATTATGGAAAGTCGATTTACCGTCTAGCACTAGTTTATACGTCTTAATGGTAAGTATTTTTTCTATCAAGTGGAAGGACCCCCATTTCCTTAAATCATTGATCTGTTGAAACTCTTCTTTTCTTCTTTAGCAGGACTGTTAGTAGCTTCTGGACCACAAAAAGCGAATCCAAAGGAGAGCTACTTGAAAACTGCTTGCAAACAAAGAGTAGAACACCCAATACTTCCATATTAATTCGTTGGATTGGTAGATCAAGACATTTTTCTCCTTCTTACGTTCTGACCCTTGATGACCGGCCAATTTTTTTTAGCATTCTACCTCTAACTAAAATTTGCCCATTCTTACCAAGTAAATGTCTAAGCTGGCCAACCATTGAGATTTCCCATCTTGATACCATTTATTTACCACTTTGCATGAAACTGCTCCTGTGCTAATTTGGTATGGTATCAATTCAGAAAAACATTGGCCGAAAAGAAATTTTCAGAAAGTTTTAGGCGGAGGGGTAAGATTTTCGGAAATTCGAATTTAAAATATTTTGGACCGCGAATTCTTCGATAATTTGTTAAAAAATTATTAAAATGAAGTTTTTTGTATATCCCTCAACTTCAGCAATCCAGCTCTCAAGTTTTTTCATGTTCAATTTCATGATTTTCACTGTTTTTATATACCTAGTATGATTATTCCAGAATATAAATATCGAGTGATAGGGACGTTAACATTACAAGAAGGGGTGGATAATAATTATCTACTATAAGAATTCTCATCTACGAAAAAGTTCAGCTCCAGTTGTTGGTCCTTCACAAGGTAGTGTTTCTTCTTAGGAATTTCCAAAACCTGAATTTTTCATGACAAATAGGTGAAGTTATGTTGGGAGTAAATGTGTAGCTAACAACTTGTGGTTAGGCCGCCTCATCTCACAGATGGTTTTTATTGAATTGCAGGACATTTCCCACACGAGAAAATCGATGGTTGAACTGCGGAAAACAGCGTCGTCTTTGGGTTTGAGCGACACAGTGAGAGACTGGCTGGTGTCGCGGGGCACATGCCCCATCAGCTACGCTTGGAAGGACCTGGGCTCGGATTTCTGGCCGAGGTAAGAGGTTGATGACATGACATTCTTTTCACTTTTATGTATGTCATTTTGGGTTGTGGTTTTAGAGGGTAATTCGATACAGAACCTCCCAAGATGCGGGATATCGCTCTGATAAACTCACACTGTAAGTTATTAAAGCTAAACACACCATAATATGGTGTGTTTAGCTTTATTATTCTAACCGGACGACTCCGAACCGCCCATGACACCAGGACTATTTAATATTCTTAAATAGACTATTTAATAGCCTTTAGTACCAAATGGGAATGTTATGTTACCTCACGTGAAGAAACACAAAGTTAAACTCCGCAATCAATGTCAAGTTGAATAACGCTCGATTCATCATTCAATTCAGTGAAATCAGGATGCATATTATCAGGGTCCATACGGATTCCGACGTTTCAAACCGTATAAACTCCATTCTTCAGAGATTCAAAAAAATCACCTAAATCCTGTTGTGTGTTCATCTTGACTTTGAGTTATTTGTTACCACTGGTAATTAATTTAGCACAAAGAAAAACCACTTTCCCTCTTCTTAATGGCCGGAAAGGGAAGCCATCAAAATGGCTATACCCGCGAGGAGTTGCATTATTAGCGTTGAATCTATCGTGTTGCCAAATGATTTATGACAAATCGAATCCTCGACGATGGATGTCGTTCTTTTACCAGGAAATTCGAGAGGTTGGTGTCTACAAACAATCAGTGGCTCGTTGGTTTATTGAAGATGAAGAAACGTTAATTCAATTCAAAAATGTTTATTCAATGAATAATGAAAATAAATACAACTGGTAGGTATAGTAACACAAACAGAAAATAAATTTAATAAAATAAAGGAAAATGAATGAATATTTCTTAAGTTTACCATGAATATAAGTAACATGATCATCCCAATTTAGCCTGTCATCGATCATGACCCCTAAATATTTATAGCTTTTGACCCGTGACAGAGTGGAACAGAAACAGCTGAGGACTGAACAATCTCCGCTGTGCATTCTTAGGGATAGTGATGGATCTCTCGAATCTTTAACCTTCGGAACTAGTTTGAAATGTTTCTTGAGATATTCTTCCCGGTTCAATTCCAATAATTTCAGTTGAACCGGGAAGGATTATTCTGCAGTTCTGCAATCACCATCGCAATCGTGAGATATCGCGATTCTGACTGCACCATCGTGTTCTGCGTTGAAAAATCTATAAACTGAGATGTTACCTACCTGCAAAAAATAGAGACAAAATTTGTTGTAAAACCAGATATTTCTTCAAAACTTCGATCTTATAGCCATGCTGCATGAATGTGGATTTATCTTCGTCAATCCGTAGGCTAAGTTCGTAGATGGGCCACTCTAAGGGGAGTTTAGAGGAATTTTAAGGGGGGAAAAATGATCTATAAATCCCAAAAATGAACCAGTATGACAAGTGACACCTCAGTTCAAACATTTTTTAACGCTGAACATGATGGCTAAGTCAGAATTGCGATATCTTATCCCTTTCTCAATGTGGATCACTTTGAAGATGAAGAAACGTGGTTGTTAATTACATTAATTGTAAAATTACATTTAATGTTATTCACGGTTCATCTGCTCCAATCTGATCACGGAATGAGGTATCGTAATTTTGACTTCACCATAGTGTTAAAAAATCTGTAGGTAAGCTGAGGTGTTACTCGACCAAAAAAAGAGACAACATTTTACATACAACCAGTTATTTCTTCGAAAATTCGCTCTTATAGCCATGCTGCATGACTGTGGATTTTCTTGTTAGAAAACCACGTTCCGTTCGGAATCCTGGAGATCGTAACTTTTAGAAATGCCTTTCGCCCAAAATATTTCGCCCTTATCCTGTACATGATTTTTAGCAGAATCTGCTCAGATCTGATCTCATTTAGCGTTTAATTATACAACATGGATCGTTCAGTACGTGTACCTAGTACTTAATGAATAACCCATCTGTCATGTTGTACTTTGACTCACCCACTTACTTGTCTCATGTGATTCCAGATGGGTAAGAACAGCCGTTTGCTTGCGACCCCCAACCGGCACTTGTTCTTGGCCGCCTGGAATGAGCTGCGTCTCCGCTCCTCCCAAACACCTACAGGTTCTCAGATGGCATTGCAGGTTGGTTGTATTGATTTATGGCTACCTGACCGACGAGTTCGCTCAACTCGTCTTCACACTTTCCCGGGCCGTCGAATCTGCAAGGAAGTTGAATAACTGTTGGTGTATAAAATACGACGTCAGTCAAAGTGGTGTAAGGTTCATGGGACGTGGGGCACTTCCTGCGTGGAGTAAGGGCGTTTGAATACAAATCAGCATGGGTCATCAACAGCTGTGCGCTCAAACAAATTGAATGCTTCACATAGACCTGATGCAGTAGTATAAAAAATTAAGTATACAATTTTACATCCATGTAGATGTCTACTGAATTAAGGAGAATCAAGACTTCTCGGTCCAAAATTTTTAAACTCGAATTTCCCAAAAATTTTCATACCAAAATCCGTTTCCGACCATCCTGAATTCACTGCCAAAAGACACCAAAAATCATATGTCTGTAGGTATATATAAAAAGTTCAAATTTGCACACAAAAAATCTATATTTATATACCTATTTATGTATGCGTCACTCCGGACGATAACTCTCCATAGAATTGAGATAAAATGCTGGAATTCGCACAAAAAATCCGTCCTGTCAATCGAAAGGCTAAGTTCGGCTAATCGGGGGGTTTTTGGGGGAGTTTTAGAGGGGGAAATTACCCATAAATTCCCAAAATGAAACATTCTGACAAGTGATCCCTCATCTTAAAGGTTTTTTTAATGTTGAAAACAATGGTGAAATAAGAATTGCGATATCCTAATCCGTTCTCAAATAGGAGTACTTTGAAGAGGAAGAAACGTGGTTGTTACGTGAGATGTTCTTAATGTTTAGTCTGCTCTAATCTGATAACGGAATGAGTTATCGCAATTCCGACTTCACCATCTATAAGCGTTGAAAAATCTATAAGCTGGGGAGGGTTTGGAGAGTTTTAGGGGGAGGGGGGGGAGTGAATTACTCATAAAGTCCCAAAACGTAACAGTGACGAGTGATGCCTCATTTTGAAGGTTAGTTACGCTGAACACGTGAAGATGTTCTTCATGGACATCAAGTCCTTCAATGGAGACATTTTACATAAAACCAGTTATTTTTTCGAAAATTCGCTCTTATAGTCATGCTGCATAACTTTGGATTTTTTACGCTCAACACAATGGTGAAATCTAAATTGCGATATCTTATTCCGTTCTCAAACTGGAGCACTGGATGAAGAAACGTGGTTGTTTCTTGAGATGTTTTTGCACGGTTCATCTGCTCTAATCTGATAACGGAATGAATTATCGCAATAATGACTTCACCATCGTCTTCAGCGTTAAAAAATCTATCAACTGAGGAGTTATTCGGGAAAAATGGAGAAGAAAGTTGTTATTAAAACAAGTAAAATGGAAAGAATTAACATAAAACCAGTTATTTTTTCAAAAATTTGCTCTTATAGCCATGCTGCATAAGTTTGGTTTTATGAATATGCGAAGACGTTTATACGAGACATCCCACGTTCAGGAAAAATCCAATCAAAGCTTTTTGAATAAAACACAATTAAGAAATGCAAAGTCAACATGAATAGTCATAGGTCATGTTTTGAGAGTCAAATCGTCAGCATCGCTTTTCAATTTTTGACGATCGAAGCTTCCCTTAGTTCCTAGAGAGACGGATCAAAGTCAATAAAACGGTTTGGTCTACGCTTGCATTTACGACTTTATTCCTACTACCAAGTAGGAATACGAAATGGGCTCTGTGTATAAGTAGAAAATAGGAGCAGTAAATTTGTCTCCGGACGTTTGGAATTCCATTTTCTCCTACGCTCGCACTTGAAGTCGCCGAGACCCGTAATGCTGTAAACTCGGATCTTTACTTCGCGAAGGGCCGTTACAATAAATAATCGGGTTAAACAAGGCGCCAATCTCATTGCCTCGTTAGCCTTGTTTTTCCCTATTCGCGAAGAATGAAAGCTGGAATGGTCCTGACACAAACTGCTTGATCCCCGAGCTCCGCTGCCCACTTGGCCTCAATCTGTGTATCAACTCGCGCTGCAGCTTCCCACCAAGTTTTTCCGATTCGCTCAACTTGAAACTGAGCTGTCGAAGTGGAATCGGTCAGAGTTTTGTTGAGGTCTTCAGCTAAAAATAACAAATGAGAGGCGGCGACCCGTGAGACGTACTGACACTAAACTTCGCATCTGGGAAGTAAGTATTACCTACGGAAAAAAAGAAGCAGTCACGCAGCATGGCTATAAGAGCAAATTTTTGAAGAAATAACTGGTTTTATGTAAAATGTCTCCATTTTGCTGGTTTTGTAACACATTTTGCCTCCAGTTTGCGAATGGAATTAGACAGTTTTCACGCTGGTTATCCTCTGAGTTCCACTTTTGCGAATAGACAAGTACAGTGGGATCAAATGGCTTTTATTTCGCGGTACGAAGTAGGGGTTGTTCAACGCTTTGACTGAAACACGATTGTGAAGACTAAAGTGGCCCTTCTGCCCATCTACGAACTTAGCCTTTTGATTGCCAGGGCAGATTTCTTTGTGCGAATTTGAACTTGATTTGGGTATAAAAATGTTTCGGAAATTCGAGTTTTAAACATTTTGGACCTAGATCATTTTGGACCTCTTCGAAAATTCGCTAAATGAAACAGTCTCACTAGTGACACCTCGGTTTAAAGATTTTTCAACGCTTAACACGATGGTGAAGTCAGAATTGCGATATCTTATTGCGTTCTCAAACTGGAGCACTTCGAAGATGAAGAAATTTGGTTGTTACTTGAGATGTTCAACTGCAATTCTGCGGTTCTGCATTCACCATCGCAATCACGAGTTGTAATTCCGACTTCACCATCGTGTTCAGCGTTGAAAAATCTATAAGCTGAGATGTTACTCGACCAAAAAATGGAGAACATTTGTTATTAAACCAGTAAAATGGAGACGTTTTACATAAAACAAATTGTGTCTTCGAAAATTCGCTCTTGTAGCCATGCTGCATGACTATGGATTTTAAATATTCATTCGGGTCCCAAAAACATCTAAAAAATAATGACTAGACCTTTTGCAAGCACGGATGTACATCTTGACGGAACAACTAAGTTACCCCTGGAAATACATTAATTATCTACTTACCTTAAACTTTCGTTTCTGTCGATTTCAGGTTGAGGAAGAAAAGCAAAAGGAAGAAGGCTGACGAAAACAACGTGTGGGGAGACGTCCAAAAGAAAGAGTCTCATCAGAAGAAGAAAGGGAGGAGAAAGAGGTACCGGTGCATGTGGGTCAAAGTACCCTATCCCGTGCCTGAAGACTGCGTCTGCGCATGCGCGCTATAAGTAAACTGCAAATTTGAACGAATATTTAGAAAACCAGAGAGATTTTATATCAGCAAGATGTAAGTATTATCATACGAGATACGGGAGGCTTTAAATGTGTAACTGGAAATGGAACGTAGGCGAATTCGAGTCAATTGTGTTCTTGCAATCGTTGGTTCAAGTGCGTATTTGAGCAAACTTAATCATCTCTGTACTGGTTCCTACTGTGTACTACGTTATTTAAAAAAACCAGTGGTGCACGCTAATAAATATTTCTGCAATTGTTCATCGAGTGTGTCTTGAAGAAAAACACTTAGGGCGGAATTCATAGTCCTCACTAAGTTGAAAGGAAATGCTTAAGTGACGATGTGAGGAGAAACGGCGACTTGAGCTAATTCATAGTCAGTCACTAAGGAAATGCTTTAGCAAATGCTTAAGCATTTCCTTTGGCCGTATTCATAGACCGAAAGTCAAGTCGTTACTTTACTTTCAGCCCCATTTTCGCACCGAAATCAGAGGTAGCTCGGAACCTACCTTAAGCATTTCCTTAACTGAAGTCATCGTGATTAGTATAGATACGGAGATCTCCGTTGTTACATTCGTTTGTTACTTTCATTTCATTTCGCATTTTCATTTCATTATGGAGTATCAACACATTTTCGAGTATGATGAGTGGGATGAGTTCGACGACCAGGATGATCGAATTACGATAGTTCGAAGGCCCCGAAGGTATGTAAACACCTGGCGAAGTGGTTTTTTTTCAATTGTTTTCCAACCTTTATTGGAAAACAATCAATTGTTTTCCATGCTTTTGTGTGTGTTTCTTTTTTATACTTATAGAAAGTTCAAATATATGTAGGTATTTTTAATGAGGCAGATACAACGAAGTGAAATATTTTGATCTATTATAGGTACATACGGGATGCACAGAACCCTATGGAAATGTTGGACGACGAGCAATTCAGGGGAAGATTCCGTTTTCGGAAGGATACCGTGATTGATCATTACCTATCATTATCCATGGTCGCCAAATAACAGAGGCTTTCCCTTACACAAGTTCTGGTAGGGTTGTGGTTTTATGCCATATCTTCATATGCCGAGAAAAAATATTCATGTTGGGTTATGATTGTTTCCCTCATGCTAGCCCTACATTTTGAGAATAATGTAAGATACATTATTTAGTTTTTAAAGAGAAAAATTTTGAAAAATTCTTGTAAATAAACTTTTGTGAATAACTTGTATGATTCATTAAGTAGGTGCCCAATTTTCAAATACAGAACAAATTGAGTTGATGCAATTCAAAACAAGAACACAATGTAACGCTTGGTTTATTATAATTCAACTGGTATAACTAGGAACCTACAAGTATATAATATACTTACTTGTGTGGAGAAGGTTATCGACCATATTCCGATATATATATGTGGGATGTAGAGGATCTCGAGGTTCGGTCACAATTAAAGACGTGTTTCCCAACGATTCGACTATTTATTCAGTCATTTACAAGGGCTACGACAGAAAAGATAGCACAATCCGGACTTAATAAAACTATTGGCTTAATTTGTATGGATGGGTACATGTAGCTGATATGCTAGGCGATTTTGTGTTCGTACTTACAGAGCACATGTGCCTCTGGATTCCACTATACAACTAAAGACTACACTGATATTTGGAGGATAACGGTATATATGGCCTAACGGTAGGTACATGAAACTAGCGGGGGTTGGGCAGAAAGGTACTGTTTGTAGATATGTAGGTAGGTATACTAATGACTGGGTGAAGGGTTTACACTGGTTCTCATAGGATTTTTCTTAAAACTAGTATGAATGACATTACTGTATACTTTGCTCAAATTCTTTACATCTGATCTCTTATTAACTACTGATTCTTTGGTTCGTTCTATCAATATCATCTCCCTGATCTCCCTCTTAAATTTATTGCTTTCATATCCAACTATTTTTGTGTCATCAATGAAATCAGATTTGCTATACCAAATGCCTTGTCAATGTGGGAAAACATTCATAGGCCACTCCCACCTCAAGTTGAGACTGAATCCTCACAAAAATAGTGTTGATACTCTCACGAAACATCCAAATTCCACAGCTTTAGTTGGCCTAACTAGTAATTCTCCTAAACCTAAGTGAGCTATGTAAATGGTGCATTTTGCCGACTTGGAAGAAGCCTGCACTCTGTAAGTAAGAACACAAAATCGCCTAGCATATTAGCTACATGTACCCATCCATACAAATTAAGCCAATAGTTTTATTAAGTCCGGATTGTGCTATCTTTTCTGTCGTAGCCCTTGTAAATGACTGAATAAATAGTCGAAACGTAGGAAAACACGTCTTTAATTGTGACCGAACCTCGAGATCCTCTACATCCCACATAATATGCTTACTTGCATACTTGCTTACTTATATACTTACTTATATATACTTACTTGCATAATAATAATAATATATTATATGCTTCACATATTATGAAGTTTGTAATGAAGTATAATGCTGGTAATATAGTAATAAAGTATAGTTATATGGTATAATAACAAGGTATAATTACAGTTTTCAGTTAAGTAATTACATTTCTGATTCCTTCTCTAACCTATTTATTTTTTTATGAGTATTTTTTTTTTTTTCCTGATTGACAAAGTTCCTCTTCATGGCGGATTTGATTTTGGAAGAGCTCATTTTTCAGTTCTTCCGCCTTCACTCATGCTCCATGAATTGTTGGTTTTGTTTGATGCGAACCTCGAAGTCATCCATGCTGGATTTCTTTCCTGCAACAGTTTATTAAATTACCACTGAGAACTATGTTATTTTTTGTATAAAAGTACACTAATTTTTTTTTTTAAATCTATAATGTGAATGAATGAGTGAGTGAATTGAATCGAATTTGCAATGGGTCCAAAATTTTAGGAATGACGCTAAACAGGCGAATTTTAGAAGAAATATCTGGGTTTATGTAACATCACATGTTACATAAACCCAGATATTTCTTCCAAAATTCGCCATTATGATCTTCGCCATATCATTATGATCTTTATGATAATGATTATTATCTTCACCTCAATGATAATTATCATTATGATCTGAGTGTAGAACCGTAGGTCTACCGTTTGTTGTTAATGTTGTACCTAGTGGTCTTTCGTCGAATATGATTGTGATGTTTGATATGATTGTGATGTTTGGAATATCTTATTCAAATATGACCAAAATTCAAAAAATATGTAGCCTTCCAAAGAACTCAAAACATTCCCAAAAAATGTGTCTTCTATAGAAAATTGAACAACGAATCCGAATATACCCCCATATTGGGGTCTAGAATGCTTCCTTCCAGGTTATTTAATGAAAAATGTCCAGGAAATCACGATTTTTTAATGATTTTTTTCTTATCTTCGGACGCTTTACGCATGATATAGAAGAAAAGTGACAGTTCTTATTTTTATCCATAACGTTAGACTTGTCGGCATAGAACCAACCACAACTTTACAGGCTCAAAACCCTACCCTTTCGTTTTATTGAAACATTACTAGAATAAATGGAAAATAAATGTATCATATTCGACGAAAGACCACTAGGTACAACATTAACAACAAACGGTAGACCTACGGTTCTACAGTCAGATCATAATGATAATTATCATTGAGGTGAAGATAATAATCATTATCATAAAGATCATAATGATAATGATTAATTTTACGCTATTTCATTATATCGTGACGGGACGGTTGTGAAAATCGATCGAGGAACTTTCTTTCTAATATGAGGAAAACATCTTAACCAAGCAATTTCGCCTCGACGTGACCGGTCGAAAAACAAATGGAAACGTCCTGTTAATCATTATTATCACCTAAATTATAATAAAAAGATGATGAATGCTGAACTTACTTGGCAGCGTTGTCCTGTCGAGCAGTTGAACTCTTCGGCTATCTTTTCCCATGCCTTCTTTTTTTCATCACAGACACGGCATCGCCCTTTTTGTTTTCCACTTCTCCCCTATATTTTAAAACCAGGGTCGAGAAAGCCAAATATGTTTAAAATCAGGAATAACAAACGGTTTGAAATCGAGGTGACGACGATTTGAAGACTGGTAATGCTCGGGGCTGAAGGATTTACTCATATTGATATCCCTTCAAATTAGCGAAGAACAAAATACCAGTTCAAAAGACTCGAAATTTTAATATGAACCTATTTTTCTGTGTTATTGATGTGATTGATCATAGAACGTATAATGCTTACTATAGTAACTTTACTAATCTGTAGACTTTATACATTAAACTAGGGGTGTTTACATTAATGTGATGCTATTTTAGTTATTTCTATGATTTCTATTGGAAAATATTTAGTGTACCGAGTGTAACACCTTACGAGTGTAACGATTCAAGATGCTGAGACAGCATGATTATTCCATGGAAACATTGATTTTTAAGTTGCCTCATGTCTAATACGAGTCTGTAATGTTAATTTACATGGATATTAGCTTAAGACTGAATGAGCTTGATGGGACTGTGACATGGAATTCTGACCAGAGGTTTGAAAATGGAAACAGGCCGAACCAAAATTCTTCCTTTTAAACTATTATTGTTTATATCGTCACCTTAGAAGCAGCATGATGCAAATAATAGTTATTATTAATAATAAAAATTATTTTTTTCATCACTATTCAGGGGGCACACAAAAACGTTTATTTTTGTTCTTCGTACACTTATTTGATATTTTATAAACCCTATTCACGCGTTTTGTTGGATATAAATGAATTCCTTTGCAAATTCACATTGAAGTTTAGTTAGTAGGTTAGTTTGGTTAGTAGTAACCTATATCACATGATTGGATAATTTACAAAAATGCTAAGAAGATCAGTCTAGTCTTAAAGTTTACGAGCTGAACTAGGTACATACCTAACTATATCTAAAGTTACACAGCACTGTTAATCGGCACTTTTCAAATTTTTAGCTTTCCCAGCTTTCTTCTCCTGAATATTTTGAGTCAGGGGGCTAACCCACACAGTCCCTGAACATTTCATCAAATTCGGACCATAACTTCATATAGTTTAGCCGGGGACAAGGAATTGAACACAGACCGACAGACTATCAGACACGAAATCAAAGTGTTCAGAAAGTTTTGAAATGTAAAGAGGAAGTGTAATTTTGGATTTTGGAGGACCAAACTTGTTTTCATTTCTTGCACGAATACATCGTCGGTTGCGTGGAAAAAAGTGATCAATTCCACTTTTTGCGAGATTGAGCTTTTGGTATCACCAAGTTTGTCAAGAACTCACCTATAAGGCAGTATCGTTAAATCTTTCATTAGGACACAATTAAGGAAGGTACATACCATGATATGGTACCATATTATGGTGTCCTAATGCAAGGGATACTATCTTGTTGGTGAGTTCTTGACGAACCCGGTGATACCAAAAACTCAATTTCGCAAAAAGCTCGCTATTTTGGTGATCGCTATTTCCACCTTCGGTAGTGAGGAAGCAGCTTAGCACAACGCAAAACAGAAAGTCACTCTATTGTCAGTAGGCCATTATAAAACCACACGTATTCCTCACAGAAACTATTTTGGGTACTGGAAACTTAGATATTTATACTGAAGCTAGCGCATAAATTGGAGGCAAAAATGATAGAAAATAAGGAAATTAAGGAGTAACTCATGACTATTTCTTCTTCTCGTAGGAGGTTAGCCTCATTCAATGGAATGGTGGTGAGTTGTGTCATGCTGCTTCATGACATGCTAAATAGGCGATAGTGGCAGTTTCAAGTGGTCAAATGCTAAAACTAACTGCGCCAATCGATTCTGCGCCTTTTTTGAATTAAGAAAAGTCCAAATCTAAAAAACGAAAAACTTGAGATGTGTCATGATGCTTCTAAGGTGACTGTATAATATAAGGCTGAATGTCGCCTGTGATTGTAGTCTCTGAGATGTTCAATTTTTTCAAATATCAAAGCTCAGTATATGAATAGCTCGTATTAATCTTATCTTTTCCACCTTAATTATTGAGACAGAAAATATACAATAGCTGATGAACAGGAACTTGTTATTCTAGTTTTAGCGGCGTCCATTATTTGCGATACCTCTGATGTTTACAGACCTTGACGCCATCAAAGTGAACACCAATTATATATAATTAAATGTCAATTGTCACTGCATTGCTGCATCTAAATCGCTTAGTTGCGAAATAGAAGCGGAGGATTTGCCCTGCCATTCTTTCCGCCCTGTTCAGGAGGACTAGGCGTGAGTGATCCCAAATAATTATTCGTCAGCAATTAAATAAGTTTCTTTCGCTAATCATTTGAATACTGACAATGATTAACGCCATTAGCCACCTAATTACATCGCATAATTATATATAATTAAGACAGCGAGAATCGTCGTATTCATTTCGTATTACAATTGAATGTCATTTGAAATGCATCATTGGTTATGCTATTGTGATTGTCTTCCGTCCAGTCTTTCACTTGTGTTTCTTTCGTGGAAATGCGTGACATCAGTGCTACCGCCTGTTGTTTTGAATATTCCAACGCGTTGGCGTCTACGGAGCTTGGGAGTATGTATTTTATGTAAAAAGTAATTTTTAGTAACTCTATTTCCTAAGTATTTTACTTGAAGACTGTTGACACTTTTCATGTATGATTGGAGTAAGGAATTAATCATATAAGCTTTTGTAAATAAAACGTTGAATCAACTAGTAGCTATGGCCATTCTTAGTTCTCGTTTTATTCCTCCTACACCTAAAAGCAGTAGTCGAAGTTACCTCACACAGAGAACCATAATTAGTCGTACGTGAATAGTGACGTTGCTCCTAAAACATAGATGTTTGCAGAAAATGGTCATAAACGAGTGGTTTGTGCAGGGGCGGATCCAGACTTTGATTTCGTGGAAGGGGGGGGGGGCTAATCTAACTTCACCTGAGTTTTATATATTTATTTTTTTAACGATTTAATTTTAGTTATTTTAGCGTATCTATTTCATATAGAGCGTTTACGAAATCACTGACAATAACTGAATGTACCTTGTAAGTACATCAGTAACATACAAGGTACATTAAGTTAAGTACATCAGTAACATAGCCAGGAATTTCGTTCAGGGCCCCCGAACCCCCGGGAAAATTTTTTGACCATTTATAATAAACCACAAAATATCACTTTTCAAAGAAATCTTTTTTAAATTCATGATTTTTCAATATTTTTTAATATCTTAATATTTAACATCTCAATATCTTAATATTTTGCTTTTGGCGAAAATCGAGATATACTGCCGAAATTTAGCGGCCATTGGGGGATAAGGCTTGGCTCCGCCCAGACAACTGCTCTAATATCGCCGATTTTTGGCTCGGCAAGAAAAGTTGAACATTACTGCCATTGTGTTGCATTGTTCATTCACTCTCTCCCTGGAACCCACTTTCAATTTTCGAGGGAATGAGATTAAGCATAGAGTGAATGAATGAATAAAGTGTATATTTCCTTCCATTGTACAGAAATAAAATAAAATAAATATCCCTCATACTCAAATAGGCAATGGGACGTGCCCGTTTTGCCGGTGTACAGTTTCTAAACTTCAATTACAAAATTACTATTAATTATATAAATACAAAACAAATTACAAAATTCTTCTCAAAATCAACGCTTCACAACTATTACGTACTACTTTATACAACACGGTATTTACTACAAGGTACTTACAACAGTTATAATTCAAAATTAAGTTCTTATATGCAAGTGTTTATTATTTAAATTCTGGTCAGTAATTAAACTCTTCCACAAGCATCTTCCTATACCTTGAATGATATTGAATTCAATTTTCAGAATTAGTTGATAGCTCAACGCTGAAAATTGAATTCAATTTTCCGAATTAGTAGATAGCAATGGCAGAAGATTCGGAAGTTTAAAAATCCAATTGAATAGTATGACGTATAAATCGGCAGCCACAGTGCAAAAGCCTGTAAGTACTATTTTTTCCAAAAATAAGGTTTTGAGCTTCACTGATAAATTTGGGCCTTGTGCACATGCTAATAGGAACAGAATTGAGCTAAAGCGCTTCATTTCTCCTCAATGGATGTTTGAAGTAACCTGTTACATGGTTACAGTTACCTACTGTTAGAAAACAGTTTTTGTCGTTTCCTTAACATTTTTTATTTTTGTACATACTGGCTTTTGCACTGTGGCTGTCGAAATATTTACCCAAGATTACAGTCTAAAACATGGTCGTTTTTAGAGAGCAATCGCCTTATTCTGACTCTTGATCATTTTAGTTTTAGTTACGTGAGTTGGAAGGCAGGAGGGATGGTAACTAAATTATCTTATTCTCACCGTCACAATGTCACACTTTTTGAGTTAGGTGCCATAGTAAAGACATAAAATGTCAAAAATGTTACCCTTTTTGTGACGAAAATGGGAACGCTGATCCATTCATTAAGATCCACATAGGTACTGGTATTACTCGCGTCATAAATAAGGTTGGATCAAAGCAATTATCAACCTACCCATCATATGATGTCACTTCTGTCCAGATATAAACTCATATACCGACCACCGGGGCAGCGTCATTGCGATCATCGTTCGATCCGTTCCGAGCTCTCGAAAACACTTGATACCCTAACTTGGAACAGAGCGAAAGAAATTGCAGCCGCGGCTTCACCCGTGGGCGTAAAAACCTGAAAATAAGGAGAGAAAAAAAAAAAATATCTTAGTGGACGTTAACTGCTTCACTGATTCACCTCAGCGTGGGCAAAAATCGTTCGGTAGACATGGGGCATGCATATTGCTCGGCACAACTTCAATCCTCATTACCCGATTTGCGAAACCTGATTTTTCATTTGCAAATCACGGTTTCCTTTTTTTCTACATCTTACGTGATCTTTGTGTCCTTGTTCATTTACTGCACTTTTCCCTGTTATTGTTAAACTTTAATCCAATCGTGGGGACCATAGCTTGGGACCGTGCCAAGACGATTTATCTTATTAGTGTCATGGGGCGTTTAAAAAAAAGAGTTTACTCGTACAAGATGTGCAGTTCGCTATTCAATGTGGATGTAAACTTGAATTATTTATGTGACTCCGAAAACCTACAAGTTCGGTAATGGAAAGTGGAAAACGCTCTTAAAACTGCAACAACTTTTATTTACTGCGCGATCCGAAGTGAATACTGTAGCCTTCTGTACTACTGAAAACTTGTAAATCTATCTGCCTGTCAAGACATCACGACAGACGAGGAAGTCCTGGATAAGGTACCAATGAATCTCTAATACTGCCATTTCAGCCAAAAATGTGTTACTTGAATAAGTCAGGGGTATGAAATAGGGTCTTCCAGAAATCACTTGGTGCCAGGAATCCAACGACACCAGAACGAATTTTGTGGGGTGAGGACTGAGTAAATCGTAAAAATTCGTATTATCTTCTATAGATACGGACCACCATTTGGGAAAAGGCCCAAATCTGTATTGGAAACCACCAAAATCACCGCCAAAATCTAACTAACAGGTTAAAAGAAAAACCAACAGGTGTGCACTGGCCCACTTCACGACTTCCACTGATGAGGAGGTTTTGATCGACAGATTGAAGGGATCAATCTTTGATTGATGTTGATTGAAGCGAGCTTCAATCGTTCAATCGATTGACTCAATCGTTTGGTCAAGCAGATTGATCGTCTAGGGCCTCCTTAAGTAACAACTTGAAATCGGCTCGACACATCTGGATCCCCCCAAAAAATCTCTGTGTATTAGATTTCTAGGTTCTTGTGAAGTGGTTAGACATATCTTTAGTGGAAAGGAACTGGGTTTTTGAAGTTAAATAACTCGGTTCCCGTTAGACCTAGCAACTTGAAACTTTCAGGGCTCTCAATTATCCACACCAAAAAGATCCACACCATATTTCAAGTTGATCGGTCAAGTAGGATCCGAGATGTGGATACCTGGAAAACGCTTTTCGTGACTACACTCGGTACTGTTCGTTCTGCATTTTGCATTGACCACCGACTTTAATCAATTGATCAAGTACGTATTTAACCCAGTGGGGGTGAATGTTACTGACGATTCTGCACTTTGTTAGGGGATGGCAGTGACTTCCATCAAATATGTGAAAACCCAGTAAATTGAATATGCTGACTACTGAGCCCTGAGTGAACATTTTTACCCTCTAAATGGGGGTTAATCAGAATCATTTCCCGCCCCCGTAGTTTTCCTTGCCTCTAATGAATCATTCCCTTTCACAACGCGGAAACCACGCGAGTTGAACAGACCAGAACATTTATTCAAATCCTTTTCGGAGGGCCTACGCTTCGGCCGCCGGTTGACAGATGGACGGATTAAAAGTCTGTATTCTTTTCTCGGTCGAGGAAATGAAGAAAAATTGACCCAGAACTCCGAAGATACATGATTCCCCTTTTAGGTTAGGAGCTCGTAAATCTCTCGAGAAATGTGCACTCGGAGCTTAGGCTCTGGAGACTGCATCGGTGTTTACATTCGATCGCCGTAGGTGTTGGCCACTGAATCACTTAGTACCAGTGTTCACACACGGATTATTATTATTCCTCTGAATCCTCTCAGTGTAAATACCCGTACAAAACTCAGTTCAATATTGTAATAGTATCTGAAGCTCTCAAAATCTTAAGCTACTCCGTATTGTCTATCACTTCGCTGTGTATTGAGTGACGCTTGAAGGGTAAATGAGTAAATGGCATAGTTGTACTTTACCAATTGCAAGGTAATGGAACGAGTCACAATAACGTTGTGCAAGATATACCTTTCCAATCTTCACGATACAGAAAAGTAAACGAAAATGTAAAAATGGTAACCCCGGGATTACTTGCCTTTTGGTTTACTCGTATTTAATATTGCTGTTGTCGACAAGTGAATGGAGAACGTTCAAGACGCACAAAACGTTCCAGTACGTGCATTTGTTGTTAAGTTCTTCGATTTCTTCCCTGGATATCTTAGCAACGCGAGCTCTGTACTGGGAGAACGAATGGAACTAGTAGAGGAACTCGTCGATAAGCTCCCACAGCGACTGGTCAGGAAGAACGAGGTTGACTGAACGCGCATCATCTGCAGTGTAATTAGTGTTAATCTAAATTTGTAATTAGTGTGAAGTAATCGTATATATTGTATATTATGTGTCCGTAGTGTTAAGACCCACCATCCAGTCAAGAGTTTTTATGAAAGATTTTCTCTTACCGCAATCATCCCACCACAAACCTCACTCCATGTCTCTACCCTCCATCATCCCTCATTTTTGGTAAACCTTTAGGTAAACCTTTTGGTAAACCTTTTGGTAAACCTTAGGGCCGTCAGGCCGGTATTGTATAAGCCTCAAACACCCTGTACAAACTTTGTATGCTTTATTTCTGCAATAAAATTATTCTTGATTCTCGATTCTTATTCTTGCCTACTTGCCTCAACATGGACACTGCACTGCTACAATACCAAACAGCATTTTTGCGTCAAAAACGAATTCTGAATTGACTTTCACATGGTTGGCCCTTCAGAACTGTTTAGACATGCTCACTCAAGAACCACATATCCCCATCCGAAACTATCAACCCTAATTTTTCACCCCGTTCTATCAACCCAGGGTTGTAAATAAGGCCCAACGTGAGCCAGAGTATCGAAGTTCTACGTTAACCGTGAAATGGCGAAGTGAGTGGGTGTAGGATGTATTTTTTATATTGACATTTCGAGTCCAAGAATTCAAAACAATATTGAAGTTGTAAGGATTATTAACTGAACTAATTATAACCTTGCGTCAGTTCTTGGGTAGGTATCAAAACCAGTAGGTTATTATTAACGCGTATAATCTGCCACAGTTATATAATATGCAACATAATCTCTTCATCGTACACTTCACTTTTCATCAGTTGTACACATCGAATGGTTTTACCCTCAGTCGGATCAGAGTAGAGTTTGGCAAATTGGATTCGATTGCTTCTGACGAATTTCCGAAAAATTCTTTCTTTTAGCGAATTTTTGAAGCGAAGTTCCCAGTCCAAAATTTTTAAACTCGAATTTCCAGAAAAATTCCCTACCATAATAAATTCGTAGATTAGCAGAATCGAGGTACTCAAAAGGTTTTTTTTTTGTGGAGGTTTAGGGGGGCAAATTACCCATAAATTCCGAAAATGAAACAGTCCGACAAATGTCACCTCATTTTAATGTTGTTTTTAAACAATCTTAGCACGATAGTGAAGTCAGAATTGCGATATCTTATTGCGTTCTCTGGAGCAGTTTGAAGATGGAGAAACGTGGTTGATACTTGAGATGTTCTTCATGGTTCATCTGCTCCAATCTGATAACGGAATGAGATATCGAAATTCTGATTTCGCCATCTAAAATTCGCTCTTATAGCCATGCTGCGTGACTTTGGATTTTTTCTGTTTTTTGCAAAACGTTTTTAGCACCTACGAGCAGATCACCCTGTGTACAGCCCTGGACGACACTTTTTCGTGGTTCATTGGACCCTATGTCCTAGCTGCATGTTGTGCTCGTCAATAAAGGTTTTCCTCTTTTTAAAAACTTTTGTCGTCCATCTCCTCACCTAACTGTAATAATATGAAGGTTTCAAAAGACAGATTCTGAATTTTCCAATCCAATTTCGGTATTTTCCAAACCAAATTGAAAATTTTCTAAACTAAATTCAGAATTTTCAAATTTCAAATTCAGATCGTTTTACCTTTTCTCAAACGGGATTTCAATTGAAAGAAGGCTTTAATGAACATTTTGATTGTAAATAAAAATAAACTTGGTACTTGAAAACAGTGTAGCAAGAGTAAACTCAAATCAGGTTATAGTACGAGTACGTACTTACATAGATCAGGAATTAGGAGTAAATGTTGATTCTGTTTACTTGATGAATCAGTACCTATATTTCTTAGTTTCACCCGGTTAAATCTAATATGAGTAATATGAAGAAGAACCAGTTATCCAAAAAAGTACTTATTGTAAGATAGTTGGTCCGAAATTTCATATATAAAAAAAAAATTGGAAAATTCTGCTTTCTTTTGGAAGATTATGAATTTGGTTTGGAGAATTCCGAATTTAGTTTGGAAAATCGTCCCTCGAGATCCCACAAGGTCTAACTAAGTTTTCCCAATTTTTCAGGAGAGAACAAAAAACGAATTTTCCAACGTCCTGTAGTAATTTCCGTGGTTATCGCAGCTCTTCTACGTCGAAGGAGTCTTTTCCTGCATTGCAATGAAGGCCAAACTAAGAGCTAGAAGGACGGACCGAGAGATATCGTACGCGTTTCCTAACTCATTTTGCCAAAAAACTAAGTTAGATTTTGTGGGATCGATATAGATTTAAGACGTTTAACGCCTATTGTGTGCTCTTTTGTAACAGACTCATTATGGAATTAATAATACTGGTAGAATGGTGAGCTCTAGAACCTCCTGGATAACCCTGAAATATGACGCTCATATACTTGCGAAGTTTCCTCCGTATCGGCCAATCAGTTTCCCTGCAATTGGCGGTTGACAGAACCCGTAAGTCTGGAACCATTCAGAAAAGATGGAAATCCTTGTAAGTCTGGGTTTGGTGTTTTGATGGGCTCCTCGTCTCTTTCCCGGAAAAGTAAGTTGTTTTCTCATTATTCATCTTTCAACTTTCATTTTTGTTAGGCTGGGCTTGTACTCTGTGAATAGTGGTGTTGGCAAGGTGAAATTCACCTCGGTATTTCATAAAACTAACGAAAATCACGGACTTGGACTTACGAGGTTTGTCATATGAGGTGATGACAGACTTACGAGTTTTTCTTGTCCCCTGAAAAGTTTAGCTCTCCAGACATACACGGTTTTCCAAGTATATGAGCGATGACCGAATCATCAGTCGAAGAACTAGAAGAAGTTTTTCCAGCCTTCCAGCTCCTCTTACCAGTCTCATCAAAACCGTCCATGGCCACCCCAAGAGATGTCAGTTTCAAATTTCGCCCAAGAAATATAACTTCCGTCGCTCCCTCCGATATGAATACGTGAAAAACCTTCGGGGCCTTATCCCGAAAAAATGCCTTTCGGCAAAAGAATTTCACACTCGGTGTTCCTTTCGTCCAACCTCCCCATTCAGAAGGCGAGAAACCTCGTGAAGAAGGTGAGGAACCAATTACAGCCGTATCGCCTCCGGCATCCGTCCCAGGTATATTGCACCTACGCTTGGAGTGCGTCCACCGTTCTCAGGTAACGACGTTTTTCGCCTTTTGTAATAACAAACGACTCAAGAGAGGGACGGATCTGGTTTGAAGATCGGAATGCCTTTTCCCCAAGTTAACCATCCCACGTGAAGGAGCTTCCCCTTGAAGAGGAGGGCTGATGCCGGAGGTCTTCCCATTCATAAAATGGAATTCCAAACTCGAGAAGGGCTATTTGTTTGGAAAGTGTTGTCCAAAGGCATTCCGCAAGCGTTCAAAGAGGCCTTTTGAGGTTGGGAAAGGTGTCAAACGGCCTGTTGAATACGATTTCCGAGCGTGTTCCGAAGTGGCGCCAAACATCCTGAGCCGTCTCGACACCGGTTTACCTGTTTCGGCTTTTTAAATGTTCAAAAACGGGGCTCAATGAGAGTGAATGGCTCTACTACTACGGAGGTACCTATTGTGCCCTGTCGTCCATTCAACTCCATTCAATACCCCACTTACTTATTGAACAGCTCACTTTAAATACAAAAATTCTGAAGACCCGATTTCGTACCAAAACCATTGAATGAGCATGAATCAACTTGACCCCATCATTACGGTAAAAGTGTTGGCGACTTCTCCATGCTGGAGAACAGCTAATTCGAACAACACACGGTTTTAGCGAATTTTCTAAGAGAAGGAAGCTATACCTAGTTGTCGGTCTAATATTGTTCAAACTCGAATTTCTGATATTAGCGAGTTTTCGAAGAAATGATGCTATTGTTCTCGGTCTAAAATTTGTACAACTTTTATTCCTAAATCCGTTGAAGCCCATCCAAATTTGCACAAAAACTCCGTCCTAGCAATCGAAAGGGTAAGTTCGTAGATGGGCAGTGACGAGCCACCAAGGGGAGTTTTGGAGAACTTTAAGGGGGGGGGGGGGGAATTCCCATAATTTAAAAAAAACCACAGTCATGCAACATGGCTACAAGAGCGAATTTTCAAAGAAATACCTGGTTTTATGTAACTCGTCTCCATTTTTCTGGTTGTTTAGCACATTTTGTCTCCTTCATTGCCGTGTAACACCTCAGTTTATAGATTTTTTCAACGCTGAACACGATGGTGACGTCAGAATTGCGATATCTCACTCCGCTATCAGATTAGAGCAGTTGACATGTGAAGAACATCTCAAGTAACAATCACGTTTCTTCATCTTCAAAGTGCTCCAGTTTGAGAACGGAATAACATATCGCAACTCACCATCGTGTTCAGCGTTGAAAAATCTATAAACTGACAAAATTTGTTATAATACCTGTAAGATGTTACATTTTACATAAAACCAGTTCTTTGAAAATTCGCTCTTGTAGCCATGCTGCATGGCTGTGGATTTTGTCATTTTGTATCACCGGAAAGAATGTATTTTCTGATAACATCCGATGTACCGGATCGATCTTATAATTCATGGATCATTACTTGTATCATGGAAGATCTTGGCTGTCTTGAGTTATCGGAAAAGCACACAATGTACCTATTTCTATAAATTTGTACCTATAAATTTTCCGGTACCTATTCTTTAAGAGGGTTCACAATCATCTGTTCGGGTATCCGAATATGTCATATTCGGATACCCGAACAGATGATTGTGAACCTTCTTAAAGAATAGGTACTAACATAATATGAGGAGAGAATATTGTTTTCTTCTTGTACGAGTAATACTAATTATTCTAGGTATAGTCCTGATCATGGGTCGGAGTGTACTCTACCTCGTCTTAATTTTGCACCCAAATTTTCTCATATCGTTGTACAGGATGTTTCCTTTTACCATAAACTATATTGATTGGTTGCTTTATAGTCTTATATTAATTTGATTGTTTATACGGCTATCAAAATTACAGATATCCATCATAATTCACATTCGTGTTTCTAATGAGTTGATGGACGATTGTTTTCATTATTTTGGTGGTTTACGTTTCAAGGTACTTTAAAAATCCAGTAGGTACAGTAAAAAAAAGTACAGGATGTTTCCTTTTACCATAAACTATATTGATTGGTTGCTTTATAGTCTTATATTAATTTTATTGTTTATATGGCTATCAAAATTACAGCTATCCATCATAATTCACATTCGTGTTTCTAATGAGTTGATGGACGATTGTTTCAATTATTTTGGTGGTTTACGTTTCAAGGTACGTTAAAAATCCAATAATTGAATCCAAGAGTAAAAAAATACACCCAAAAATCATAAATTCACTAACGTAAAAAAATCTAGGCCCTGCTGGACCCCACTTCTTCTTACGGCTAAATTTCTGTAAGCATGGAAAAAGTTTTAGCCACGTCATCTCCCTTTCCTTTTTTCTTTTTAAATTCAATTAGCTTCAGGAGCCACTCAGCTGATCCTGGGTATATGCTGCTTAAAGTGCAAATCCTAAGGAGGCTTCATACCAAATCACAGCTTCATAGAGTGAATAACCTAGAAATTAACTGTAGGAGGCAGTCAGCTGATCCTGGGCCTGGGCTGCTTAAGGCGTAAGTCCTAAGGAGGCTTCATGCCAAATTACAGCCTCATAGAGTGAATAGCATAGAAATTAGCTTTAGGTGCCACCCGGCTGATCCTGGATATAATATAGCATATAGCATATTATGCTGCTTAAAGTATAAGTCCTAAGGAATTTCATACCAAATCACAGCTTCATAGTGTGAATAGCCACTCACCTGATCCTGGGCCTATTTTGCTTAAAGTTTAAGTCCTAATTCAAAGGATGCTTCATACCAAATTCAAAGTTTCTACCACGATGGGAATGGGCGTCGGGTGAGATGATGGCTCCAGCGTAACGGACGGACGCTCGGTTTCAGGCTAAAACATGTTCCATGTTAAAAGAAGTTGATTTCACTTGGGGAACTAATTATTGCACAATGAATTTGTTACATTATAAGGTACTTTGAGTTCAGTATCACAGTAACGATTCATTTCGGCACTACAGCCTTCATATCCAAGGGTATACTGTAACGAAAGACGTTAACTCACTGCGGGTATTGCATATACAACAGGCATCTCGTCGCCCTCAGCAATCAGTTTCATGACAATATTGCCTGGTAGGATAATGTGGGGAGGGAGTGGAGTTTGTCTCAGTTACATGTTGCTTGATGATGTGTGTGTTTATGAGAATGTTGCATCTGAGTTGTTTTCCCTCAGCTGTCTCTCATATGAAAAAGTGGAGAAGTCAAGTGGAGATTTGGTGTCACCGTTTGTCAATCGAAGACATGTCTCCATTATATACCTCTTATAAACACAAACAACACCGCTCATTTGGGACACCTAACGACCATAATGTTGTGTACAAACAAACTTCGTATCAAGTCATGCGCATATCTCAGCTTTTCGAAGGGCGACAACCGAGTGAGAGGAATGTATTCTAGTTCTATAAATCGAGAGGTTTCCAACGAATAGTGAACGGTTTTTGTCATGACAAATGACGAAGTACTATTCCCCTAGCAACGACTCGGTTGTACGCGGAAATCGTCAGAAACTCATTTGGGACAATTTTCATAACGGTTTTTGAGTTATGTGCCATAATATGACGAATCAAAATATGAAGAATCTCAATCAATCAGTTTATTCACAATATTGCCTGGTAGGCTAATGTGGGGAGGGAGTGGTGTTTATGTTAGTAATATGTTGCTTGGATTGTGTCTTGATGTGTGTATGGGAGTGTTGCGTCGGAGTTGTTGTCCCTCAGCTGTCTCCTCTTCAGCCTACGACTTTCGGTTGGTGGAGGGCCCGAGATCGCTGAGACTTGAGTGTTGGAGTGTCCCACAGCTCTGTCATGGAGTGCTCTGTAGGCCCCCTCAATCTTCTCCCTTACCGTCTCCATCTTCAGGTCCTGATGGAGGACCTCATTCCGGGCGAACCATGGTGCTCCGCAGATTTGCCTCAGTACTTTATTCTGCATGGTTTGAAGAATCAAAAAAAATTTTTTTATTTACTACCTGTTTACGCTTGAATACAATTTAAATTCGCTTACAATTTTCAGCCGCTCCATAATCTCGTCATTCCCATCAATTTCACCATTTCACATCCTAAATTCACCTTTTCTACGTCCACTGATCTATATCCTTCTCAAATAACTCAAATTTAATCTGTAGTTCTGTATAATTTAGATATAACTGCACATCTTTATGTATTTACGTTTTGTTCTATCACTTGTTGACGTCCTACTGATACTGAGATATCATCAGTGTTGCCTAATGTGCCCCTCTATAGATTCCATGATGGAATAAAGTGAAAACTGTGCTTTTGGTGTGACGTGCTTTCTTTTGTGATGACATCACCGAGGAGTCCATCAGCTGGGAGCTGAGCGGGGTGGCCATAACGTTTCAGCAACTACATGTTAGTAACATGATGTGTAACATGATGTTACACAGTCGTTCCTTTCTGTATCCGTTTTCATCAGCGCAAATTTAGACTTTTTCTGAAGTTGAGATCGCTTCCCGTGTGAATTACCTACGTTTCACGGTGTACAATAGTCCTTCAGAGCGGTTGGATACAGAATATCAGTTGACCACATGTACGGTTTTGGAACTTCGCAAGTTCTTTACTGAAACTCGTTGTTTTCACCACATCCTGGAGTCGTACGGTAGTTACAACCCTGCTACCCCTCAACGCTGTACTAATGATGTCGGTGGCGTAAGGATTTTCTCATCTGTGCAACTCCAACTCTTCACCATCAGCGACCCCTTCAGCACCCTCCAACAACGCCAAAGAGGACTCACATCCAGCACAAGAATTGTATGCGCAACTTACCTATTGTACACTAGTCAACAACTGATCTCAGGTACTGTACTTACCAATTTTCTATGTGGCCACAAAATTAGGTAGGATTTGCCTCACAGCCTAACCAACGCAATATAATATCCAGTATTTCTTTACAACAAACTAGTCACAGTTATCCGTATTATTTGTTCGTTTATCGTTTAGCCCTTTCTCTTTAAAAATACAGTCCACTAGCTCAATTTCGTCAACGTTATTTCAACTTAGTGCAGGTGCATAACAAGCTCTTAGTGAAGTTGCCCTGAACACATTACACTACCATTTGGACGATTTAAGGAGGGGGGGGGGGGGGAAACTCGTGGGACACCCTGTATTTGACAATCCGGCACTGTGAGATCCCCAACTGTACCGGATCATCGAGGTCTTACTGAACCAAAACCATCAAATTTCCTATAAAAAAATCCGTCAAGTTGAGAATTTTCGTTCGCTCCACCCGAACTGTGGACCCGCCACTCGTCATCCCTCCGGAGCCGCCCTCTTTTCAACGCTCACTAATCTTCCGATCCCTTGAGAAGCCCACGAATTCGCCCGGTTTACCGTCATCTCGTTATGGCGACATCCAGCGCCCCTCGGACCTCCCCTGGAAACCCGCCCAACAAACAACAGGCAGGAAATACCTTTTTCTGGGCACCTCGCATCGGAGGCGAGAGGAGCATCAACGTTCCGAGAACTGGTCACGATCCTCCCCGTTTTTTCTTTTTTTCTTTTTTTCTTTTTCTTTTTTAACTTTTATTTTCTTTTACGATGACAGCCCTCTGAGGGGGAGGGCGATTGCCACATTGATGACGGATTTGTGGTGTCAGGGTGGAATCCGGACAAAAGAGCATCCGGCTGTAGGAGACCCCCAAAATCCGAGGAGACGCCAAGGGAGAATAATAAAGAACGAAACTGAAAAGATGACGAATAAAAATGAAAATCACCTGAGACATAGGGCGACGTTTAAATCGACGATTTTGAATTTCTGTTGGTCACTTTGAGCCTGATGCACGCATGGCGGTATGAATAATTCAGAGGTTTTATAATCGGTAAAGGCCGAGTCATGGCTTCGTTTTAACGGTGTCATTGAAGATTATTGGTTCTGTAGTAGATTGGCCGGCCTTAGCGAGCAGAAGTCGCAGATCCAGGGTGGGGGGATAATTCACATCCATACAACCAAATTCTATAGCTTTCCCGAGTCAAATTAACAGTTTTCCGAAACAAAATAAAGGTTTTCCATTTCAAAATATAGTTTTTCCACTTTACAATACAGGGTTTCCATTTCAAAATAAATATCTTTCATTGCAAAGTAAAGATCGTTAAGATAAGTTCATTGTAGCGGACGGGAACACTTAATGAAAACAAGGCAAGGACAGCCTGCCTGTCCATTATCTATCGAGTTTGATATAAACTATTCCTTATGAATGATCAGGGAGATTTCTGCCGCATGCGTGCGTTGCTTCTTTATGTAATCCTTATCGCGCCCGTGCATCCCTTCTTTATGTAGCGTATTCTAGCAATCGATTCTCCCCCTATAACAATCTACATATATACTTGATACATCTATTATACTTGATACATATACCAATTGACGCAGTAGAAAAAAAATCCTCTCGCTTCTGTTGAGACTGGAAGAGAGGATGGGAATAGCAAATTATGTAATTCATGTGCAAACACACGCCTCAAAACACGTTTTTTTCCATACAAAATAACCGACTTTCGGCCATTATTTCGTTACGGTACCCATTTGAAAAACAGAAGTTTGTGTCAATTGCGCATGTTTCTGCGCATGCGCAAAGGGTGGGAATGAGATATTTGAATTCATTGTAAAAAATGAAGGGGGGTTACTTTAGAAGCTTTTTTTCATTTTCCTGAAAATAACGGAGTTAGAAAGGGTGGTCCACTACTTAAGAAACACCCTGTATAATATGTGTATATAAAAAGAGGCAATTTGAAACGAGAAACCTTTAAAGTAAAAAGCCTTTATTTTTAAATGGAAGATCATTATTTAGAAATGGAAAACCTATATTTTGAAATGGAAAACCTTTAATTTGTTTCGGATAACCTTTATTTTGTTTCGGAAAACCTTCAATTTGACTCGGAAAAGCTATCTAAGAGCGAATTATCGAAGAAATGACTGGTTTTATGTTTTATGGCTCCATTTTATCTGTTTTTGTAACAAATTTCGTTTCCATTTTTCCCGAGTTACACCTCAGTTTATAGCTTTTTCAACGCTGAACACGATGGTGAACTTCACCATCGTGAAGTCAGAATTATTCTGTTATCAGGGTTACGGGGGGGGGGGGGGGGAGCAGTATTGAGAAGAGCGTCAGTGAGAAGACTGTGATTGAGGGGAGGGTTACTGAGGGGACTATTACCTACTGAGGGGAGTGTTACTGAGCGGAGTGTTAGTGAGGGGACTGTTACTGACGCAGTTGTTACGGGGAAGTTATGAGGGGGGGCGAGCTTTACGGGGGGGGAGCTTTATGGGGGGGAGCTTTATGGGGGGGAGCAGTAGCGGGAGGTGAGTGTTAGTGAGGGGAGGGTTCCTGATGGGTACGTTATAGAGGGGAGCGTTAGAGGATTACTGATGGGAGCGTTAGTGAGGCGACTGTTACTGACGTAGTTGTTACTGGGAAACAGCCTTACGGGGAAGTTATGAGGGGGGAGGGGTTACCGTGAGTGGCGAGCGTTACCATGGTGGGGGGGGGGAGCTTTATGGGGGGGAGCAGTAGCGGGAGGTGCGTCAGTGAGAAGACTGTTAGTGAGGGGAGTGTTCCTGATGGGTACGTTATTGAGGGGAGCGTTAGTGAGGGGACTGTTACTGACGCAGTTGTTACGGGGAAGTTATGAGGGGGGGCGAGCTTTACGGGGGGGGGGAGCAGTAGCGGGAGGTGAGTGTTAGTGAGGGGAGGGTTCCTGATGGGTACGTTATAGAGGGGAGCGTTAGAGGATTACTGATGGGAGCGTTAGTGAGGCGACTGTTACTGACGTAGTTGTTACTGGGAAACAGCCTTACGGGGAAGTTATGAGGGGGGAGGGGTTACCGTGAGTGGCGAGCGTTACCATGGTGGGGGGGGGAGCTTTATGGGGGGGAGCAGTAGCGGGAGGTGCGTCAGTGAGAAGACTGTTATTAGAGAGTTTTTGCAGGCCACGACGTTAGAGGGTACGTGACGTTGTTTTGAAGATGCTAACCTTTGAGTTTATAAGTCACGTCAAAGTCACGCTAAACCCTGCAACACTTTCCGGCTATCTGCTTTGAATGTATCCTCATTTAAAAATGGTAATAGTGGAACAATTTTATTGCTCTCCATCGTGCCGTTTCTGTACAATGGGAGAAGGTTGATCGAGTGTACTTTTTAGCACTTGGTGAACGGAAACGCGAAAGCGGAGAAACCTAGTCTTTTACTGTAGTGTGTTGGTCAAACGAACAAGTGGTGCAGTACCTCCGTTTTACCAAAGAACATTTGCCACTGCGTAAAGAATCTTTAGTGGTGAGTAATCTGTTTATGGCTACGATATCGTGACACTCGTTTTCTTATATCTTCAAACATAAATACGCTTGCTGTCTCATTCAAAGAGAGTAACGATGCGACTTACCTCTTCCCAGATACCCGGTACCTACATAGTGAGAGGCTCGACGGAGTTGTGAATTGTCAGAAGATTAGCCTACCCGAACATGCGACCTATTTTTTTTTCATGGTGTTTCACATTCTAACTACAAAAATATGAAACTGCTCAAACAAAATGTAGCCAGTATGTATAAAGTAGCCACACTACATACCAACTGTCATACTTTTTTGTATATATGATGGAACTTTCAACGAATTCTCATGAAATACACCATCTATCGAGGAATACTTGAAACGTCGATATGAATAAATTATTGGAATTGGATATGAGTCTTTGTCAACTATCCCTTGCAGGCCCATTATCTATGAAAGAGCATAATACAAATAGGTAGGTACTGTTCCCTTCAAATTTACGAAATTCCATGGAATGATAAGGAACAGTATTGAGATGGAGTGAAACATTTCTAAAAAAGAAAAGGGAAATGTAATATCCTTAATAAGGAACCTTCCAAAATCAACAAATTCTATGTTTAAATAGAATGAAAAATTGCAGTAATTACGTTTACAAATAGGCAATTTTTTGTAATTAGCCATGATAATAGTCGAGGTAAATAACCTCAATTTGAAAGATGTGGATGAGTTGAATTACTATCAACTTAGTTCAATTGAAGTGGCGAAATAAGAGCTCAGATGAACTCGGTGCTCAATATTTGGTTATAATTTGGGAAGTTTAGACAGTTCGCTGCGTCGCGTCGCAAGTTCCTGCGTAGCCCGCAGGTGAGGACAGTTTACCTTGAGGGTACATACGACGCGTCCTCGTGACGTCACGAGAGGGGTCTGCGTAGCACGCAAGTGGTCTGCAAAAACTCTCTATTGAGGGGTGGGTTCCTGATGGGTACGTTATTGAGGGGAGTGTTAGAGCATTACTGATGGGAGCGTTAGTGAGGGGGCTGTTACTGACGCAGTTGTTACTGGGAAACAGCCTTACGGGGAAGTTATGAGGGTGGGGGGGCTTTATGGGGGGGAGAAGTAGCGGGAGGAGCGTCAGTGAGAAGACTGTTAGTGAGGGGAGGGTTCCTGATGGATACGTTATTGAGGGGAGCATTACTGACGGGAGTGTAACTTAGGGGACTGTTACTGACGCAGTTGTTAAGGGGAAACAGCCTTACGGGGAAGTTATGAGGGGGGGGGGTTTAAGGTGAGTGGCGAGCGTTACCATGGGGGGGGGGGAGCTTTATGGGGGGGAGCAGTAGCGGGAGGAGCGTCAGTGAGAAGACTGTTAGTGAGGGGAGTGTTCCTGATGGGTACGTTATTGAGGGGAGCGTTAGTGATCGGAGTGTAATGTTGTTACGGGGAAACAGCGTAACGCGGAAATTATGAGGGGGCGGGGGGGTTACGGTGTGAGTGGCGAGCGCTACGGGGGGGGGGGGGATTTATTGTGGTGAGCAGTAGCGGGAGGAGGGTCAGTGATTTCCATCCTGTCAGTGAAGCACGATTGCCAACCCTTTTTCCACAAAACCCCCTGACCTATACGAAAAAACCCTAAAAAATCCCTAAATCCTTCTTGAAGTGAAGCATGCATCTGAGAACTGGCTGAAAACTCCAGTGCATATTGAAAGAAATAAAATAACTAAATAGTTTGGATACAGGTAGATAGTTACAGACGATAGAGTTGAAACATTATTATAATGTTTCAACTCTATAATAATATAAAATATATTTCAACATTATTGACATTTTATGTCTTTACTCTGGCACATAACTCGAAAAACGTTACACAAAAGCGTCACACGAAATCGTCACGAAAATTTCTGATGATTTTCGCTTACAACCGATTCGGTGCTACGGAACTTTATCTTCGCCAGTTATCATCGTACAAAAATCGTTCACCACTCGTTGGATAGCTCTCGATTTACCTAACCATATTACGTTAACCACTGCGGAGTGCGTGGCCGACAAGCTGCGGTATGAGCGTGATTGTTTAAATAATTGTTTACACACAGGTGATCATTCTCAATAATTTATATTGTCTATACGAATGCAAGCTTCATAATAATTATGAAGCTTATAAATTATAAATTATTTATGATGAACCCTACAATTAAGTATAACAACTACGCTACTGGGGTAGGTGATGTAGCATTGTTCGAAGGTTCTTGAGTCACTTCTTTAAAGACATAAAATGTCCCAATGTGTTGCAGACTCGTATGCAAGCATTTAATTCTCGACTGTATCAACAACAGGATGGAGTTGACATTCTTTTGACATTTTCATGTCTTTGATTTGGCACATAAACTGAAACGGGAAAAATTTGTTTCCTTGATTCACCCTTTCCCTCAGATCACGTCAGAACACAAGCGACAGGCGGGCCACTACGTCAGACGCACCTATGAAGCACGAGCGTATGACGTCAGACGGCTGGCTGGAGGTAAACTATTACGTCAATGCCTATGCCGTAAGAGCCTATGACGTCAGACGGCTGGCCGGAGGCCAACTAGTACCTACGTCAGAGCCTATGACGCACGAGCGTATGACGTCAGAGGGTTGGCTGGCTAGGTGATTGGGTTTTAATAAGCCTCTGGAATTCATTTTTTATAATATAATATTCCGCATACCAACCAGGTACTAGGTACCTCAAAACAAATTCTACTACAAAACAGTCCGCCAATATCTCTGGAAATATGATCGTACATATGCTCATTGAACAGAGAGAGCATCCCCTCTGCTGGCGGAAACTGATGGCTCGAAGTTGAAGCTGATTTGGTCGAGTTCGAAGCTAAAGTCCGGGATTTGGTCGAGTTCGGATGGTACGACTATTTTTTTCAAAAAGGACTTGAACAGTAGCAGTAAATCTTCAAATAGAAGGAAAACATCTACGTCGTCGCTTTGAAAGAGCCTATTGGTTCTACATTTGTCCTCTAATGTTGATTAGCAACACTAAAACGCGAGGTTTCAATGTCGCTACCTTCGATTCATCAGTGAAATTCACCCCCTAGAAAAACCTGAAAAAACCCTAACTATGAACACTTTTCTGTTCTACTGTTAAAATCTTCATGACAATCCCCGTTTATTGCTTATTTTGTTAACGATGTATACAGCCTGCATATTATATTGTCAGGGTGTAATTACGCCTAGTTATTTAAAAGATTTTAGTGTCATTACGGTGATTTTAGTGTGCGTCATGGGGGGAGGGGAGGGGTACTTCCATCGTGCACCCCCTAATGAATATGAAAAATTGCTCTGAAAAATCCGTCGGTGTTTTTGAAAAATTCAACGATCGATACCCAATCCATTTTGATCTTTGTACTAAATGTTCCGTACCGAGAGAATGGCTCGGCGTCATTCCAGAGATTGTGAAGTAGGACAAATTCAAAATGAAAACTCTATACGTACAATATTTTAACTCATTACTCCTGCTCTTTCATGAAGCTATGAGTGGTGTGAACTCCCAATCTGTTTAGGATCATTTGCAGCTGTTTTTTCAATGTATATCGAGGGTCTCACGGCAACTTCCCACATCGTCATTTGAGCGACTTTTTAGCACAGCCAATAAACCATCTGCCAATGACTACCTATGTTTACTGAGTAATTCAGTAAGTAAAATATATCGTGAGATTTAGTGTTACCTAACTTAGGTACCTAACTTATACTTAGTTAGATCGATCCGCCGGGGGAAGATGCTTCGAATGGTATGCATAACTCATTTTGGCCAAAAGTGACGATGTGGGGTGTTGCCGTGAGACCCTCGATACATTATGACCATCACTTCTCTCACGTCCAAGGCCTATTGGTACTTTGAAGTAATTATCAAAATGTTCAGTAAACCTATTCAGTAGACTTTTGGACAACTAATGAGCATAAATATGTAGAGGAATTAGTAGAAGACATGAACAGTAATTCGTGGTTCAAAATCTCTACAATACATGAACTCCTAAGCGACACAAAAATAGGCTCGCCAGCTTCTGGAGCCCGTAAACAACCCCTACTAAATCCCGGAGGTTTGTTCTGAAACTGAATTGTTTTCCGTGTCCGGGGGAAAAAAAGGAAGCAAAACTATAAACAATTACCCCAGACAAATTGGTCGTAAAGAAGAAATATGTCGTCGCTTTTGGGTGTTTTTGTGTTTGTTTGGGGCGGTCTGAGACCGTTCTGGGAATGGCGCTTCTGATATTGGGCACCACACTGTTTAATCACTTACAGTCCCACGGCGAATGTAAGCAATTTCCGTATACTTTGGTGGAGTACGGGTTTTAAACGTCGAGGGAGTGGGGCTATTTCGGGAGGAGATACGATTGAGAGAAGGTACTTCCTCGTATCCAAAATTGGTTTAATTGGAGGTCCAAGTCAAAGAACAAAGTATCAAGATGTCTACAGTCTTTGAAAATATGTCATAACTAGCCGTTACCCGGGCGTTGCACGTGTCCACATGCATTATCGCTCTCTCAACTGATGGGACTTCCTCCCAATCACTCCCCCATGGTCTATTTATCGAATTTCAACGCCCCAGGGTGAACAGGAGAGAATTCAGGTGTATCGCTCTAGGAGCTGATTTTACATCCTCCCATCACTCCCCCGTGGTCTCATGAGGCTGTGTACCACATTACATCGCTATGAGATGTACAGGAGAGAATTCAGGTGTATAGCTCACGAAGCTGAACTTACATCCTCCCAATCACTCCCTCGTGGTCTCGTGAGGCTGTGTACTAGTGATGGGCGAAGTAGTTCATTTTATGGAGCCGTTCTTTTCGAGATAGTTCATTTCAATGAACTAATTCAAAATTTGAACTAGTTCATTTAATGAACTACATAGCTCATTTTTTTAATTGAAGTATTGAACTATGGAAATGGAGGAACTGTGAAGTCAAATGAACTAGAGGGACAAGATAATAATATACTAAATGGGTAGTTCTCGAAAAAAGAACTAAATGGGCCATTCACTATCATAAAAAATAGAGATAAGGTGTCAAATATGACAAAACATTGAAGTAATTTATAAACAAACATTTATTGAAAATAATATCATATAACATTAACTCTAAAATATTCACTTTTTACGTTATAATTATTTGGTACAGTTTGGTAGGTACACGCTTACAATTTTCCTTTTTTATTAGGTACTAGAAATTACTACACATTTTTTCTACATTTACTTATTTTATAATGTTTGCAACCTAAATTACCTATTCAGCATTAAACTTGGCAAAAAGTATTTTGATAACTTGTTCGTTTTCATACGATTTCTTCATTCAGTCATTACTTGCCCACGTTAAAAAAAATACGAAACAAAAACACCAGCTCTCTATCAACTGGCGTTAGAAAAATAGACTAACTTTTATAATCGAACGACCGTTCTAAATTTAAATTTCGATTTGCGTAAGAAAACCCGCGGCGTGACTCAGTGTATCGATTACCCCGGAGGTACCAAGCCTTCCAAACAGAGCGTCTTCGCTAATAAAGAACCCGAAAGAATAAATTTTAGCCGGGCGAGGTCTCGGGTGAATCATCCGATAGTTTGCGAGTTTAAATCAAATTCATCAAGTGATCACACCTCTAACCTACGAGAGGAAGTTCTCGTAAATTGACGGATGTTTCAGCAGATTGGAGTTCCTTATTGGGCCTCATCATCGTATTTCAATACATATAGGTACACTCAACATGCCGTTAACTCAATTCGAATCATTATAGTATTAAGAAAAGGTATGAAAAGGTGGACGTTCAACAGAGAATTGATCTTAGGGTGAACATGTGTATTGAAATTCACTATTGCGCCACGAAGATTATGGCATTCAGGAACCGGTAGAGCGAATACTTAGGTACCTAATACTCGTAGATACGAGTACCTACTAGATTAATCAAGTTATGGAAATGTTACGAAATGGTATGAGGATTCGTTACACTCTCACATCAGAGAGAGAAAGAGAGAGAGAAAACATGCATTTATTAGAACAATATCAACGACAAAAATGACGTATGGATAGATACCTACATGAATAGTCAGTCAATGGGCTATGCCCGTCTGACAGAGTATCGCTTAATCTGATTACTTATTGTAAGACTAAGTTAACATGCTATTGACTTATTCATAATTAATTTAAAACAATTTGTATTCTTATTTTATAATCACAATCTAAAGCTCCAAAATCAAGCTCCCATTGGTTACAGTTGAGGTAACATGGTACAATTAGGTCTCATTGAGCCACCCTAATAACAATTAAATCTGCATTACCGAACGATTCAAATGTCATATTTAGTTTATATTCTTTTACACGATACCCATCCCTAGTAATCAGCAGACGTGGCGGTGAATGTGGTGTCAGGGGGGGGGGGGGGGTTTGGCGATGAGGGGGCGGGGGTTGGCCGACGGCGGAAAGAGGAGGGAGAAAGGAGAAGGGAGGAGAGAGGAGGGAGGAGAGAGGAAGTAGCAGGGAGGAAGGATTAGAGAGGAACGAGGAGAGAGGAAGGGAGGAAGGAGGAGAGAGGAGGGAGGAGAGAGAAAGGAGGGGAGAGGAAGTAGCAGGGAGGAAGGAGGAGGGAGGAGGTGGTACGGCCCCCGACAGACAATAAAATTTATTGTCTGTCAGTGGCCAATGAATTCCAAGGGACGGTTGAAACGTGCATTTCAGTTGCCTGAAATATTTAGGTACCTTTGCGTTCCTTCTAGAGAATGGATACTCTCATGTTTCAATATTAATAATTAATCATTTCTAAGAATGATTAATAATTAATATTAACTAACAATAATAATTAATCATGAACAATAATGAATAATACATTACATTACTTGATATTAATTTTTAATCATCACAATATAAAATCTATTATTTAGTAATCTGTATTGGCAGAAGGGTAACAGAAGATAACAAACCGTTGTGTCAAGAATTTGCAGAGTTTTGTACGAGTAGTTGAGCTTGGATGAAAGTAAGTAACTTCCCAATATTTCTCTATAATGAGTTTTTATGTTTTGACGTAAAAACGTGATCACAGCTGTTGTGGAAACATAATTTTGTATTTTGGCGGTTCAAATCCCCTTTCATAGCATCCATGTTGTAATTTGATTGATAAGTATCTCCACATTACCTCTTCGCTATTAGGTACTACAACTAAAACTGTTGAGTGTCATTCTCGTCTATCTAATACATTTCCACTGCATAAAACCTCGGTTTTGTTTCTAAAACCTCAATAACAGCAAGTTAATGTATCCAAGCCACCTTTGATTCCCTAGAACAACTTCCCAATACGTGAGATAACATTATACTAATCAAAATTTAGATTAGTATAATATTATCTAGATTAGTATGATATTATTTATATAAATATTTATACTCATCTTTGTATAAATAAATATTTATATTTGACTTGGCAATAGATTACATTTCCACGTTTTTCTGTTATTAAAAAATAATTAAATAGTTAATTTTTTTTTTAACGCTTTATTGAAAAGATTTTTTGCATTTCCACAGGTGGTGAATTCTGTTGATGTGGAACTTCAACGTCATAAGCTGTACCCGCGACAGAATTAATCAACGTTTTGAGGGATTGACGTCATTTTAGATGAAATTTACCACAGAGTAGTTACATAATTTCAACATACGTACAACATAAAGGTTCACCTAAGAACCGAGTTATGACAGAATAATTTCAGGCACAAATAATCTCCGTTGTGATTTACCGGCCTTCTCACCTCTGAAATGCCGTCAGTTTGTTGCATGCGTTTTATTAGTCACCTATTTCATTCAACTTCGATACGAGGGGGCCTGCGGTGAGGAAAAATTATTGCTCCGACCAAGTCAATTAGTGTGGAGAGATTACGTCGAGACCGGCGAAGCCCACACTGTTTTTGATAAGAAATGACGTCATCTCGTGCCTCCTTACGCCTCTATAGTGTTCGGCTTTTATCAGGTCTCATGACGGAATGTTGTATTTCACGTTTGTATTTCAAGTAGTACAGTTTTGAATGGGCGCCGGACGGATTTGAACGCGGAGTGAGACTACTATCGGGGGCATGAAAGCTTTGATACCGTCGTAGAAGACGGATCGGATGTAAATTTCAACTGAACCTTGTAAATTGGCTCCATAAATAATAGGGAAGAGAGAGGACATGCTAGGACTCCAATAACACAGGCACAAAAAAAATCGTTCAGGCCCACGGACCAGACTAAGTACTTATGTATTCCGTATGGTGCAAAATACCCCTAAAAATTGCAAAAACCCATAAATTCACGTCTCTTAACGAATTTATTTAAAAATTTAAAAAATTTTTAAAACTAGAACTTCCGAAAAATGGGATGGTGGGGGAGGGGGGGGGGGTTGTTACCAATAAATTCCCAAAATGGAACATTCTGACAATGTATACCTCATTTTACAGGGTTTTTTTTTACGCCGAACACGATGGTGGCAGAATTCCGATCATAATTGCCTTATCTTATTCCGTTCTCAAACTGGAGCACTTTGAAGATGAAGAAACTTGGTTGATACTTGAGACGTTCTTCATGAACATCAAGTCCTTCAACGGAGACATTTCACATAAAACCAGTTATTTCTTCGAAAATTCGCTCTTATAGCCATGCTGCATGACTGTGGATTTTTGTGCTACAAACATCGACGCAGTAAAACCTCATCATAGCAAGACTAATTTCAAATAGATTTTGCAGTTCTGAAACCATTTTCAGTCAAATACTTATTGTCCCTACTTCTTCAATTTTCTCGAAAAAAATAAAAAAATCACCAAATATTGCAAAAAAAAACTGCTTAGTTTGCATAAAACCCAATACGCAGAGCCATACGCAAGTATATTACCAAGACCATTGTAATATATTTTAGATGTCAGCAGAACTATTTCCGGTGTTTTTTGATCCCTCGTATTCCAGGTTTCTAGGTCGACAAATCCACCAAAAACCGCAGAAAATTTCTTAGTTTGCATCTTTCTGCGATACAAACATAGAATCCTACAGTGTCCTGGGATTCCCGTTGAAACGCACGGATACCCAAAAACTCCACGAATTTGTCTCCTCATTGTACAAAAATAGGCTTCAAGTGGACATATGTTTCTTATTATTTTGAATTTTCCGTTTTTCAGCCAAAAGTTCTCTAATAATAATTATTTTCTCTCGTTTTTTAATCACTTCTACGATTCAAACAGTCGACTGTGTTATCAATAGGTACACAATCTTAAATTTTATGAATTTCGATAAATATAAGTTTTATGTAAAGGCATAACGTATTTCTGAATACTTCGCTCATACTTCTAGGTACATGATGATCTATGACTGACGAAGGTAATCTGTTATTTTCTGAATCTGAAAAAATATTATTTCTGGTAAGGGCTGCAGTCCTAACCTTCAAGCAAATGGAAGTGATTAATATTAAATATTAATATTAAAGTGTTGGTAATGTCTAAAAGGAATCGGCGATTTTCTGTATTTCGCAAAAAGTGGAATAACTCAGAAACGAAGCCCCAAAAAGGAGTCATTCGAAGAGGCATTTTCTGTTCCAAATTCAACCTAGTATCGAAAAAAAGCAATAAGAAAGGGGGGTCAAGAGGAAACCGTAAGTTTCAATCAATGATTTGAGACCCTAAAACATGGAAAAATAAAAATCAGACTTCCGCATCGTGAAGCTGAGTTAAAATACTATGAAAAAGGTCCAGTTCAATTTTTCGATAGCTCGCACCGTAAGACAGTAATTTCCCGATGGGACACCTCTAGAATGTTCTCTAGAAGAATGCACACCATCGTAGTTGCAGAGGAAGAAATTGGATAGTAGTTATAGTAGTTGGTATCTATTCGGTGGCGTAACTAAGGTTGCAGTCTGGGGGGGGGGGGAGATAATCAGTGACAAGGCGGGGGAAGGGTGATGGAAATGGTTTGTATTGAATAAAAATAACAACTATTCTACAAAGTCATCTGTATTATTAGGTATACGAACAAAATTGAGCAAAACTAAAACTTTTCAAATGAATCAGCACAAAACTAAGTCAATTTTCCGTCGATTTTTTTGCCAGGTTATTGCTATTATTCACGTCTTCGGATGATACTTCAAGCTCTCGATGAGCAATACAAGTAGCACCAACAAAAGGTTCTGTTCCTTTCCAATTTACGAAACTCCATGGAATAATAAGGAACCGTGTACCTCCCATATTTTATTCTGATGGAGTGCTACGAGTGCTCGTACTAACAATTCTAAAAAAGAAAAGTGAAATCTTGTATCCTTCAAGCTCTTGAGAACCTCAATTTAGTGAAGTTAGTTTACAGTAATTTCTTCAAAAATTCGCTCTTATAGCCATGCTGTGTATTTTTTTAAAAGTAGCCTGTTGAGGACCAACGTTAGGATTACCGTGTATTCCTCTGTATGGGTAGGTACAGCTACACACTCTTGTAGTATGATTGGTTTACCTTCCTACCTGCCGTATGCCGCCGCATCACAGCTATTTTCGTTCACATGTAAGATATTCCAAAGTCCGCCTAAGGGCTCCCGAACGGAGGCTCAACTTAACGAATGTGAACGATAAATAACACTAAGCACACGGACGACTCGGATGATAAGAACGACGGCTTTTGTGAAGTGAAACTGGTATTATTACTTCTAATGTACATTTACCATCATGCGGTCATGATTCATCCGAAGCTGTAGAAATTATTGTCGAAAAAGTCTGGTGCGTTGTATTAGGAATGAGCTAATCGTGACGTCATCCGTTTTCGGAGTCAGCGACGATACAGGATATTTCGGTTTCGAGTAGATTTTATGGTATAAGACTTTCTATCGGTTCTACGCTTTAGTGGTTATGAGCCGTTCAAACTTACGACTCTTTTGTCACAGTTCTCAATACATAAACGACAACTCATTAAAAATTGGTGCTGCCCACTGAGGAGGTATTCATTGTGCTTCCAAATGAAGTAGGTATTTCTTCATTTCTTCAATTAGATCTAATAGACCAGCGACTTCCAACCTGGGGTGCGGGGAAAAAATAGAGTAATGGCGGACATTTTTGGGAAACATTTTGATTAATATTTTCACTTCATAGTGTTGGTAATGTCTAAAAGGAATCGGCGATTTTCTGTATTTCGCCAAAAGTGGAATAACTCAGAAACGAAGCTCCGAAAAGAAAATATCAACGAGGGGTTTTCTGTTCCAAATTCAACCTAGAATCGAAAAAAGCAATAAAAAAGGGGGTCAAGAAACCGTAAGTTTCAATCAATGATTTGAGACCCTAAAACATGGAAAAATAAAAAATCAGACTTCCACATCGTGAAGCTGAGTTAAAATACTATAAAAAAGGTCCAGTTCAATTTTTCGATAGCTCGCA
Organism: Stenodema calcarata; assembly: GCA_963920205.1. Lineage (NCBI taxonomy): Eukaryota > Metazoa > Arthropoda > Insecta > Hemiptera > Miridae > Stenodema > Stenodema calcarata. Next base: position 20,763,437 of record OY986060.1, read on the forward strand.
CCGTAAGGCTGTGATTCCCCGATGGGCCCGTTTAGATGGGACACCCTGTATATCGAAGTAACATGGGGTGTAGATAGGGTTGCAAATCGTACTTTTTTTAAAGAAGTTTTGTACTTTAAGTTAAAAAAAAAGTAGGAAGGTACGCTAAAATACTTTTTTTTCATCATCGGGCTCATTTCTGTGCTAAGATGGCAAAATGTGAAATGTCGACTTTAAAAAATTTTTCAGGGCACCAATTTTAAAGTTTACCTAGTTCTCATAAATCGGGAAATAACCATCTTGACTCAAGATACCAATAACATACAAACGCAGTAATTTGCGCAATTTCAGTTGCAAACATGATCAAATCTATTGATGACAACGACGATAATTAATTGAAACTCCTTATTAGCATCAGATTATAAAACTGATGAGTTAATTCATAGTGGGTACCTACAGTTTTACAGTTCCCTCGTAACAGGCCGTTAGATGTCGCGAGTGACACCCGAGTCTCCTCCACAAACTCAAACCTCTTCTAACTAGGGATGGGTATCGAACTAAAAACGTCGATTATTGGCATTTGATAAATATTTCGACTAACTAATCGATGTATATATGTATAGTAAGTACATGTACTTGCTAATACTAATTATATTAATTAATATATTACTAAAGCTTATGATAATAATTATATTGTTGAACTATCATTAAATACTTACCTCGATCTAGATGGCACAGCCTCTAGATGGCATGTGGAGATGTCTCATTGTCTGAGCCTTTTTCCTAAAAATTATAATGTCTGTCGCAGCCCTCAATGGTGTTCATCTCTTATTGCCCTGACCCACTTAAACGCATAACACTAATCAAGGACTATTTTCTTGGCTTATTATGAAGTATTGTAGCTATTTCTGTCGTTTGTAATTATTTAAAATTTCTGTACTTATTACCTACTAATTAATTATTTAATACCTACCTGTAATTATTTAAAATTTCTGTACTTATTACCTACTAATTTGATTTGTATTACTTTTTAACCTACAATTTAATAATAAAATCGAGGCACATGACAAGCTCCCAGTTCCCAGCTCAAGATTTATCTTAAAGGGAACTGATGCATTTTTTGTCAATTTAAATTGTTTGTATTTTTTGTCTATAAAATGAAATAAATGCTATATTTAAAAAAAAAAAAAATAAGAACCTCGCATACAAGTTCCGTGTTATTGTACCTACTTACGTAAATCTAACAAAACTAACAAAATTTAACGTAACTTTATTGTAGTAAGACTCACTAGTATTATACTAGTAAGTCTTACTACAATAAAGTTACGTTAAATTAAAAAAAAAAAAAAAAAATCGGACCCCCCCCCCCTCGCCACTTTGGCTAAGCCACTGCCGATGGACCTGATAGACGGGCAATAACATTTTTCCTCAAAGTACGGAAATTTCCTCAAAGTACCCTAAATTTTTTACTGTTCCCGCCTCCCTCGAGCACCCAGCGATAAGTACTACTAAGAATCGCCTGTTCGAATCCTACTAGTCTCCTCCTTTGCCACCTCTTCACCTATTCGAATCCGGGTATTTCACATTCAACCTCGTCCGAAGCGTACGTAGGTATCAAAAGAAAATCATCGTTCTCCCGAACGTCCCACCTACCGACACGACGTTGTAATCGGACCGATGCCCCGATCCCTCCAAACCCGAATCATTCATTCAGTTTCCTGGGCCGAGGACAATAAACAGCCCCTTCTCCTTCCCTTCTCCTACTCTGAAGGTTCGAGGAAAAAAGACTCAGTCGCTGTACGCTGGCTGCCCACTTGCTCTGCCAACCTCCAGTCTCCGGCCCGGCATCTTCCAGTGCGGTCTCGTTCTGTCAGTTCGGTGTTTTTATTTTTCGGAAACCAAAAAAACCAAAAAACCAAAAAAAACCCATTGACAAGTAACAATAACAGAAGTGTTGGAAAACGACCGCTCAGTTGCCATCAAGTTCTTACGTTCCTGCAAGACGACCTGACCACGATTTGGTTCCAACTCCTGTCTGAAGATACAACAACCCGCCGGTACTTGGCCAAAACCATTTTCCACGCGATTCGATTTTTATTGTTAAAAACTACAGCAGGAGCCACTTGTTCGACATTCCCGTCGTAGGGGAAAAAACCTTTCGCGTTTACAAAAAACCGATTTTATTCGCGCATAAATGCGCGAACGAGCGGTAAATAAACTACGATAGTTCAGCAGTTTTTTCAATACGCGAGTGAACTGAAATTATGATAGAAGCACCCTGCCGCCTTCCAGCTAAGAATCTCTCAGACCCCGTAAAATGGTGAGTGGGCTTCACGTTATACATTCGTTGTTTACATTTAATAATCCTCGTTTTCAAATCAAATACACACGTCATAATTCAATTGTATGATGAATTAAAGATAATTCTAGAATACACTAAATTTAAAATTTTTAGGTACCCCTTCGAAGTTAATAAAAATACAATTTGGAGGGTTGTAGGAGGCGGTAAGAAAAGAAGAAGTTTTTCCGAGCTTTCGGCTTTAATAAGCCATCTTCAGGGGTAGGTAGGTATTGTTTCCTCAACTCGGTCTCTTTCGTTCAGAATGTTTTTTTGGTTTCCTACCTACCCCTGAAGATGGCTTATTAAAGCCGAAAGCTCGGAAAAACTTCTTCTTTTCTTACCGCCTCCTACAACCCTCCAAACTGACAAAGGTTTTTCAACCAAAGGAGATAATGAACAATACAGAAAAAAAAAAAATAAAAATACAATAAAAATAATTTGCAAATTACCCAACCAAATACGTAATTTAAAGGTTTTCGTAATTTAAAGGTCGCTACAATTCCATATTTGATGTTTTTCGGTCACCTTAGATTGGTCCATACTGATTTTAACAAACCTGTGCAATTAAATGGGATCAAGCGCGGAAGATTTTGGTTTATTATTTTCGATAATGAACCATTAAAATCGACCAAAGAACAACAAAATTTTACCCCCCCCCCCCCTCTCAAAATTTGGTGGTACGTTTCAAGATACAAAGATACAAAAAACCGAGTTAACAAAAAACAAAAAAAAATCCGCCCGTCCGCGGCACTTCGCCTAGTTAGCGTTGTGCTAAAATTACGAAACTTGTCATAACCCCAAATCAAGGGGAACGGGTTCAAATTGAAAAAAAGCATATCTCGAAAAATTCAATTTTCAGTTCATATTTAGATAGCGTTAATTTTTTAGAAGTTTTTAAGACCATCCGGAGCTCTATACGACCAGCGGTTCGTTCACAATGAGGGCTCAAAGTTGGAGCAGATCGAAAGTCTCAACATGAGAGTGAATCGGGAGTGTCGGGAACATGTTCATACTGGCCCAGCTGATTCGAATAATTATTATTATTATTAACTCGATATCTGAAAACCATATGCTGTTCGAATCAGCTGGGGCCATTATAAGTAATTATAAGTAATTATTACTTATAATTATCAATAACTATTAATAATAATTTAGACTACTTCATAATAATTAATGGTAATTAGTAATTTACCATTTAGTGATCCACCCCAAAGGATGATCTGCACGAAGAAGGATGATCTGAATAAACCGTTGTGTCGAAAATTTGCGAAAAAATGAGTTTTTCCATACTAGATTTGATATTTTTTCCATAGTAGATTTGATATTTATTTCATAATCTTTATTCCATAGATTTTGATTTTAAATGTTTTTCTATAGTAACTTTAACAATTCTGTGCAATTAAATGGGATCAAGAATAGACGATTTTTGGTTGTATTTCGCCTCTTAAGAAGCAACACAGCCTAACCAATTTTCCCCAACTTTTCAGGTCAGATAAAATTCGGTTTTATTCCAAAACTACCAGTAATTTGGTGCTAAACTTAGTACTACTTATAGCTTACTGTAGTCCCCAGAAGTAAACTACCGTGATTGTCCAGCTGAATTTATTCCGAAATGATTATGATTTTTAGAGTTTCCCACCGGAACCGCTACTCGAAACATTAATCCAGAAAATACTACAAAATAGTTACAATGATCAAACACCGTTTCGTGAATGAACGATACCTAAAAGAAAATGTTATTAAGAACAATAAGTCTCAAATTTTTACTCATCATGATAATTTAAAGGTTTCGCTGAGCCAACATCCTAGCTGAAAGTGAGAATAAACTTGATATTAATGTCAGAAAATACTACAAAAATTACATTAATTACATTAAATTACATTAAAATTACATTACTTACATCAAATTAATGCTACCTACCTTAATCCAGAAAATACTTCAAAATAATTACACCATTTGGTGAATGACCGATAAAATAAAATGTTATTGAGAACAGTAAGTCTCAACATTTTACTTATCATTATAATTTAAACGTTTCGCTGAGCCAAAACCCTAGCTAAAAGTTAGACTAAATTTGGTATCACAGTTAATTGTAGCAGTCTTTGAGGTATGACTGCTAATTTGGAGTTAAACGTTTTTGTGATTTTGGCGCTTTTAACGCCCGATTTTCGAAATGCTGACTACACCACGTTATCCAGCGCGAAATTTTGAGTAAGAAACTCAACTTCATTTTGGTCAAATTGTGGGTCAGGCCGTGTTACGGTGTAGATTCGAATTAATTCAATGTAGTATTAATTAGTGGGTTAATTTCGACGATTTCGGTGTAGATTCGAATTCATTCAATCTACTATTAAATACTGTGTTAATTAATTTGTTTAATTAATTAATTTAACGTAGTATTAAACACTGAGTTAATTACCAAAAACTAATTAACCCAATCGGTACCTACATTATTAGTTCCCAAATATTGTGATTTTGAGAATTTGTGAATCCAACATTTGTAAGATTTTGGTCAGTATTACGGTGTATGTATACCGGTTCACCGCTCATGGCGTATGTATACCGTAATATATAAAATAGTTGTACGAATTTGGGATATTGAAGATTTTCGAACTGACGAGACAAACTTGAGATCCCGTAGTAGTAGATTAGTTTAACAAACTTATTTCAATACTGTGAGCGCCGTCTATTTGACTTAAATTGTCCCTCTCGTTCTACCTTGAAAAATATCAGACCCAAACTGGTTTACGGGGTAATTAATCCGCCCAGATTCCTACCTGCCGTTTGCCATTAGCAGTGCTGTCACAACAAATTAAACCTTTTTTATTATTCATGGTAAAGTAAGACATCATTGCCGGGTACGGGGGAGATAGTGGAATTTGAATGGGGTTTTCAAGTGTCGCGGTCGTGCTGACGTCGAATCGAAAACGGTTTTTGAACGTACAATATTGTTGAATGTGAAATATTGAGCGGTTTATGAAAATAACACGTGAACAGTGTCTAATACGCATATTATGACGAGACAAATTCCAAAAACTCTCCTAATTCTTTACACAACGGTTAATTATCTTCTTCGTGCAGATCACTACATGGTAGATTGTGAATGATCATTAATTATTGTGAAGTAGTGTTTATTATTATTAATAATTATTGAGAATTAATATTAATTAACTCGACATTTGAAAACCATGTGCTGTTCGAATCAGCTGGGTTACTATGAACATTGACCCGACAGGCTGCCGCATGATTCATCCTCATGTTGATGACTTTGATCTGCTCGTCGAACGGCTGGTCGTACAAAGCTCCGGATGGTCTTAAAACATTCTAAAAATTAAACTCTAACTAAATGTGAACTAAAAAATACAAAATGTATTTTTGAATTTTCGAATTTTCAAAATTACAAAATTCGTTTTGAACCCCAATCGAGGGGATTGACCTAGGGTTTATGAAAGTTTCGAGGTTAATTGTGGGTTTGGTCCGAACCTGTAAGCCAAATTTCGTAATTTTAGCACAACGATTTCTTTGGTCGATTCTCATGGTTCTACCAATGGTAAAACCGCTGGTTTATTCTAACCTACGATTAATTGTAATAAACACGTCATATTGTATCGGGTGGTTTCTAAAGCTCCCATAAAGCGAGGAGTAATTCCCAGTCTTCCCATAGGACGAGGATACTAAATCGAAGTTTATCGGTATCAAAATTCACCTAATTTGTCGCGAATTTCTCAAATTGAGATATTGTTTTGGTTCGTTATGTGATCATGCGAGATACGATATTCGGACTTGAAGCACACAAATCAATCAACAAGTGAGAAATGCCAACATGACAAAAGTAATGAAGGATTGCACCGTATCAATTCCAAGTACGAGTATTTCGCCCAGTTCAGAAATTAATTTTGTTTTAAGGCCTGTTGAACGACAACTCGGTATCTACTTGGATGTCGGCAAATTTAATCTTTTTACCAACTAATTCGAATTCGATGAAATTTGAATTTATATAAATTTCTTGTTTTCCTGACTGCCAAATTGCTGTAGCCAAACTCAGTATTTCGCAGGTTAACAACCTACTTCGGGTTATGTGAATCTTGCTGTGTATTTGAAATTCCCGAGCGTATAAAGAAGTCAGATAATGAGGTCTGCGCTTGATTTTTGTCTAAAATTTATATTGATCGAGAATCGCTGCAATAACGTGATTGTTCGGCTCCCAAAGCTGTTGGGGCTTCTTGGGGCCTCAGTTTCCTCTTGGGGCCCCAATTCCTCAGTTTCCCTTATTCCCCGTAGCCCACTAGCGCTCTCGACCTCCCACCTTCCTACATATAGTTGCCACTAACTCTATCCACCTTCCACTTGCGCCTTTAGTTTCCCTTATTCTCCGTAGACCACTAGCGCTCCCGAACTTCCACATTATCACACATATTTACAGAATTGCACCCGACACATAATAATTCCAGAATATTATTTCCTAAATTATAATGCCAGTTGGGGTAATATGCCGAGAAAAGGACAAAACAATAAATATCTATATTATACCAAAATGCGTCATGTGACGCTATATTGCTCCCTCCCGAATTCTGACTCCATTCAGTCTAATGTTGTTACTTTCGCGCTCCCCAGTTTTCTATTCTTTCCAATTGTTCACAGCAATAAAATACCGATTTTCCGTTCGTTCACTTATCTTTCCTTGTGCAACTGAACAGTGATAAAGGGAATTAGTTAGTTTACCCTTATTTTGTATGGATAGCAAAATATAATCACGTTCATAAAAAGCGCGATGACGTCAGCACCGCTGAAGCATCTGATTGGTCGGGGCGCAATTAAATCAATGCTACCACCGCATCAACACAAAAAACGGTAACCAATGGTGGGTGACGTCACAACGCCATTTTACGTCCAAGTTTCAAATCAATCAGATTTCAATTTTTTTTTCTTTTTACATGGAAACTAGTGTTTACATGCATTAGCAACTCAAATAAGATAACGAATCGGTTTTTTCAATTTTCATTTCTCATGCGCTGAACAGAAGCTGTCGACAGATTCTTGAATGGAAAAATACCCCGGTCATCATTCGTCTCTGTCGGCGATTAGGTATCGCAGTTAGCCGTGTCTCACATGTATATCGATTTTTCAGATGAATAAAATAGTCACGGCATCGTGCCCCCTCACGACTTCCGAGCCTATTAAACGTCCTGCAGTTTGTCTATCGTTAATTGACTCGTTGCAGAATCTACTGCACATCAGTTTGAAAGAAAAAGAAATTTATCGAAGCTGGTGAGGAAAACGGACGACAAGGGGAGACCGCAGCGAGGCATGCGCTGGTCCGCTTGCCCGCTGTCAAGAGCTCCCGTCCACCTTACGGGCAATTATTTCCTAATGCAAATCGTTCTCATGTTGACCTCGAAAGCCTCAACAATAATTACAGGACTCCGTACGAGGGAAGGGGAAGGACTGTGAATTTAAGGTTTTTTTCTGGTTGGTCCATAACTCTCGCGTGAAACCGACGCGGATTTGAAAAATAATTAAATAAATGAAAAAGTTGATAAAAAGACGTAGGTATTCGTTGACAAAAAATGAATATGTCTGGTGGAGGTAGAATGAATCGAAAACACGAACAAGCTGAACGCCAGTGTGTCAGAGAATAATTCTTTGATGATCAAAATCGAAAATTGGTGACCTCTAAGACAATTCAAACGAGAAAAGTTTTGTTTAACTACCAGATCGAACTGAAGAATGGCGAATTTGAACTTCTTCCGCTCACCTTGGTTGTAGTTGATACAGCAGCTAATAGAGCCAATCAGAAAGAGGTTTACGGAGCCGGTACTGCTCTCTGATTGGCCAGGGAGGTAGATGACGTACATTGCTTCCCTCTTCCCGCTCAATACGACTTCAAACCTCTCCAGAAAAATAACTACTTTCCTTGAACATTTTTTTTACCACTGTCTTAATTATTCTGAAGGTGAGAACAAAAAAATCACTGTCATTCCCTATTGGTGGTTTTGTATTGCAAACAATGTCCTTTTCGATTATTTGTTGTATTTAGGCATCCGTAACACCGCCTAAAAATCCAAGAGGTGATTGTAGTATTATAGTGACGTTTCGAGTGTTCAAAAATTTCAAATTGGTTTGAGGACTTGTCCAATTTTCGGCATAGTCTTCAACAATAGTTGCAGTAGCAAGTGACATTTTCGGAATGTGAATTTTGAACAAATATTTTATGCAAACAAGTTTCAGGACACCCGTATTCCACCTCTAGATTTCACCAAATATCACGCATATTCCTACGTTCGTCAGAGTAATTTTGAACCACCGACTGGGTCAAATTTAAGCTTTGACTGCTCAAAAACCTCCTGGTTCAAAGGGACATTGCAATTTCATAATTTGGGGGTTTTGTTACTGTGCTGCGCCAAAATTAAATTAATTGGGTACTTACGTCGCTGAGCGAAGGGGTATCAAATGAGCAACTTAGTAAGAGATTTCATTGTAGACGGCATTTTATTTTTCCTCCCGGACTAATTTGAAAAAGAAAACATTCTCAACTGGGAAACGTCACGAAAAAACCAACCACTTTCACGTAAGGAGTGCAACCTATACGGAGCATGGACTAGATTGATGAAGGGCGTTCTTGAGCTGCCGAGGCATATCAGGCGATCCAGTGGCGCTAATTGATTTCATAGCATTTCCAGAGAACTCTAATTACCCCCTGGGCGAAAAAGCGCTGATTCCTGCCCGTCATAAAGGAAAAAAGGACGCATTCCTTCATGAGACTAACCAAGTCCCCGTTTTAGGGTAAGTCCCCTCTTCCCTTTCTGCTCCAGTTCCCGAAGAAGATTTCCAGGGAATGTTAAGTGCGAAAAGGAGAAGAAGTCGGTAAGGGATTTTTTTTCTCTCATTCTTCAAGTCTTAATATGGTGCTTTCAGAATTAGATCCAATTAAAACGAAGAGTTAATAGATAGCGAAGGCGTGGCTAGACGGAGTTGTTTTCGATTGAAATTTTTAAAAAAAGGGAAAGATTGAATTGTGAGGGAGATTAGATACGAATGATTGACACTGTTTCTTTCTTTTTCGCATTCCAAGTTCGCCTTCTACGCGCCGAATGGATACAATTCCAAGTGTTTCTGCGTCTGCTCGATATTACTCGTACGTTGCGACGCACAGCTCGCTTCGCTCGCTCGTCCAAGAACCGGTTTAACCCGTTGTACGCGTTTTACGAATTGTTAACTTATAACCCGCCTGTTCCATGGGAAATCCCTCTCACTGATCTAAACTTACACGGCGTTCCCGTCTTACATCAAGTGCCATTCGCGCCTGAAGTACTCAGTAACTCCTGCTTTACACGTCCAATAATAATTATTTTAATAATAATAATTTTTCATAAATTTTGATAATGCATTTTAATAATAATAATTTTAATAATAATTATTAGACCAAATCTATTCAAATCATAATATTCGTTTGTAGAAATCATTTTAATGATTTTACGACTTGATCGTGATAATCTAAACCATATTTGCGTTGCACTTAAAGCCTCACGAATATGATCGGAGCTTCAATTTCATTAAAAACGTCGTAATTTGAATTGTTAGAAATTCCAGCGTAGAAATCATATTATCTGATGTATCATAACATTATCTGATATATCATATTATCTGATATATCATAATATCATATTATCTGATCAGATAATATGATATTATCAAACGTACAAAAAAACAAACAAAAAAAACAAGGAAATGCACTCAATCCACCATTATATAGCCAAACCTACAACCAGAAGGCAAAATTGTCTATAGTGGATTCCTTTTTGTAAAAACTACAGCAACATTAATTTTTCATCATAATATTATGGAATATATTCCCACAAATTATGAATTATTGACTTACCATTTGAATGTTCATTGGATATAACATCCTCTGTCATCCAAATTTTTCCATCGATTGTCATTTTAATTTCAATCAAAGAAAAACAAACAAGAACGTTTACTGAGTAACCATAATGAACTAGGTATACTATTTATTATTAGGCGACACTAAATAGCTGAAATGATGTATAGGATGTGTTATGTATCACAGTCTTGTTTCAGTCACCGATTATTCATTGTCAAAGAAATGTTGCTAATAAGCGGTATTACTTGGTGCAATAAATATTATGAAAAGAAGATTATTAGGTACTTGTAAGCAGTAAGTACGTAATGGACATATCCACGATCTATTGTTTTTCCAATCAACGGAAAAATTTAAATTTGTCTGGTTCCTTTCTGAGGATTTTTGGTTTATTATCTTCGATAATGAACCATTGGAATCGCCCAAAGAAAAAAATTTTTTAACCCCCCCTCAAAATTTGTTGGTTTACGTTTCAAGATACGTAGATTCAGAAAATCGAATAAAAAAAAATCCGTCCGTCCGCCGTACGCCGTCCGTGGCACTTTGCCCAGTTAGCGTTGAGCTAAAATTACGAAATTTGGTTTCTGGGTTTGGACCAGCCCCACAATGATCCTCGAAACTTTTCATAACCCTAGGTCAAGGGGAAGGGGTTCAAAACGAAATTTAAAATTTCGACGATTTCATATCTCAAAATATTCAACTGAACCGTGTAATTTTTAGTTCACTTTTGAATGACCTGAAAAATTACGAATCTTTTAAGACCAATTGGATTTTTGTGCGACCAGCCGTTCGTTCACAGTGAGCGCTCAAAGGTTTAAGAAAAACACTAATCTTTCGCGTCGAAAACGGCCGTTATGTGACCCAACCCTCAGACGCCCAGAATAAAACTACCTTTTGTCATCTTCCCGGTAAACTATAGTCTAGAAATTTTAACCGTGAGTCGGGGATAGACCACATTGCAATATTTACTCGGTTTCTCATCTGTAAAATTGTTTAAATAATACCTTTTTGTAATAATACAAATTAAATTTTGATGATGAGCTATTGACTTGAAATTTTAAAAATAGGTCAGAACTGGATCACAGAACTGGATTCACTCGGTTTTTAGTAGGTACTTTTCTTAATTTAAGAAGGGCTCTGAAATAACTTCTGTTTTGAGGCTGTTTTCTGTCCATACATGCTGTTTTATTAGCAACATCTCATAAGGGTGGTCTGACCCCTGTGGTAGATATAGCAGTTTGTCGTACAGCAATCGCACGCATCCTAGAAGAGGGGTACAAATCCGAAAAATTTAGACAAGTCTCCCGCCACTCCTTTCTCCTTAAAAAAGAATATTTTTGTCCTATGAGCTTTTGGAGTAGGTATTAGTACCTATTAGTGTGGGGATTGATTTCCGCAAAGATCACTAATATCAGACATGTTGCTGTGGAAACACAGCCTTTTATGTAAGAGAGAAATTTGAAACTCCTGGAAATCACTTTTTGGAGTTGTACCCCTCTTCTAGGATACGTGCGAAATGTTCGTTCAAAATACGCGGTTGCAGCGGAATATTGTTGTAAACGCCAGACGAATTAGATATTTATATCGTCATTCAGAATCGACAATAGTTTAGATAACAGATATCGGAGTTAAATCGTATTTGTAAAAGAACAAGAGAGGATTTGATTCTACACGGAACTCAAAATCAATTAATTCGACGGAGCGAAAGGGGATGAGCGGCTCGCACGGGGTAATCCCCAGGTAAACAAAGCTCTCTCTGATAATACCTTCTCTCTGGCTCAGTTCCCTAATAATAATGGCTTCTCAATGCACAAGGGCTAATTAGGGAAAAAATGGACCGAGTCGAGACGAAGGTTGGCTCCAGACTGCAGGTGGCGCCCGGGCTTCAACTACCGAATTGATGTTTACATTGGTTCAGGTTTCTCAGTGATCGGGACAGTCGACAGAGGCTCCGATTTACTCTCCGGAACCGGCGGCGTTAAACATGATATTTTGGATGTTTTGGGAACAAAAACTAGAAGAATAATTGACTCAAAATTGACACGCTTTCCCAGAAGTTTTACAACGGAACACCACCATTTTAGTCCTAAATCCCAGAAATAGTCGGTAAGGAATATGGTTTTTGACATTTTCATATGGCACATAACTCAAAAACCGTTACGAAAATTGACTACGCGATAGTCTACTTGCAAAACCTCGTAAGTCCGTTTTTTCCCGAAAATAAGGATTTGATCCTTTTCGATGAAACTAGGGCTCTAGAACCTTTGGTAGAAGTTTCATTTCGATCAGCTGATTGATTTCTTCTCTATGGCCGGTTGTAATAACCTGTAAGTTTGAACACGCCAGAAGTAATTCCTAAAGTTGCTTCAATTCTTCAGTTAGGTAGGTAATGACCTAAATTTCATTATTTATTGTCTACTACAGTGCAACTCCTGTGTAAAATAATCAGTCCGTTGTCGTGGAGGGTCTTATACCGTTTCTATGCAGTTTTGACATTTTATTTCTTTGCTATGGCACACAAACAAAAAAATCGTCACGAAAATTGTTGACGAAAACTGTTGACGAAAAGTAACTTCCTCATTTTCCAACCCATGAAAATCGTTCACCACTCGTTGGAAAGCCCTCAATTTATCGAATATTTCCATGCCCTGCACACGACCTTGGATGTACGGAAAGCTGAGTTAAACAGAAGACAATGTAGAAGACAATGATACTACAACCGAAACAGTTGTAGTATCACAACATGTTAAACACACATTGTGTGTTTAATGTACCATGGTTTATTAGGGTGTATATTAGGGTAATGAGGGAGGAAATGGGGGGGGGGGTGATGGTGGTGGGGACTAAAGACATAAAATGTCCCAATGTGTTGCAGACTCGTATGCAAGCGTTTATTTCTATGATTCTGGAGCACTGACGTCACAGCTCATGGTTCATACTACCCTCTTCACCATTCACGCTGTGACGTCAGTGCTCCAGAATCATAGAAATAACACTACTCCCAAATTCATGTCCATACAATCCATGTTACAAGTTATTAATAGTGATGTTGAGGGATGTCGAGGATCGGTCATTTGACCGACCCTCGACATCCCTCAACATCATTCTTACTGACGGTCAAACTAAATCACACACGCTCGTTATTAATTTTTCCTCTCCTGTAAAATTTTATGTTTTAGACTTACGAGGTTTCGCAAGTAGTACGAAAATTGTCCCAAATGAATTTGTGACGATTTCCGCGTACAACCGAGTCGTTGCTAGGGGAATAGTACTGAAATAATTAAAACTCTTTATAAATTAAGATCATGTCATTGCGTGTTTGTGTCATTGACAACAAGCTGTATGACATTTCAACGTTGTTACATGTTCGACAGTGCAGAAAACAAGTGGTTGACACGTGTATAAATCAACGTTTTATAATTTAGTCTAAATCAATTAGCGTTGAATTAAATTCGATTCGTCAAATAGATTTCTTACGCGCTATGGCGCCGCGAGTTTAATTCATTTGATTCTCGTAACGACCGTGTTTTTCATACCGTTCGTATTTCATTAACGACAATTACTCAGACGGTTCCGAACCTCTCGATCTTCAACCTTTTCGGGTCATTGAAATTGCCTCCGCTATCTGTTCGAAAAACAATCAGGTCGTCCCATTCGAGCTGTGCAACGAGTTAAACGCGTTTAATTAGCGACTGATTGACCGTGAAAATTATATCGTTTTGTTGTTGAAATTTTTATTGATTTTCAATAGCTTCAAAAGCCAGTAAAACTGCGACGGACAAGGACGCAGAATCGTATCATGAGGATGTTGGCGAAGTGACGAACGTTAATAGAAAAGACATTAACAGAAACTGTAAAAACAGTAATTATTAGGAGAAGATTCCATTAGTGTAGTTTCATTACCTCTTTCATTTATTTTCATGGGGTTTAAATAGCGTGACGATTACATGTTCGAAGAACGTGGTTGAGACTTTAATTTTCGTTAGAGTTCAAGTATAAAAATTTTATAACACCAAATTGCTCTGATTAGAATTTGAAGAGCTCAAAACGAGGTGAGTGCCTTTCATTTTCGAAATAGCTGCAAAATTACCCAACCGGGAATTGCTCAGATTGCCACTCGTAATATTCCAGTTGAACGGTGTTATTTGGTTTTGTCTCGACTCGTAACTCAAACCACTGACAACCTAAATCCCCTGTTATTTAGTAAATTGTTTTAGGCTCAACTATCTTTCACCTCCCTAATTGAAATAGAAGAAATTGAAGGGAGTTTAGTGTTTAGTGCAATTACCTCGAGCTGGAGGGACGATTCCGTAGAAGTGCCACTGAATTTAAACGAAATCAACGGTAATTGGTAATTCAACAGGAGAACCTACTCGTACAATTAGAGGTTTTTCTGAGAATGACGTATTAGGTACTCGTAGTTGTTAGTTTCATCAAATGTCAGTATACTTGTTTATAAACAATCCTTACTATGTGGCAAGGATTTAGCCTTACACCTAATAATTAAGCAATAAGGCCTTAAACGGTTCAATATATTGTTTTTTTTTTTTAATACAAGTAAATTTTGAGCCATTTATCAATGGGCATATTGGGTAGCCTGGAATCTGGATTTAATTAGAACGATTCTAATTGATGAATGTAGGTGTAGGTTAGTGTATTGTCTTTTTGTATGATGAGATGTGACAACTCCTTCGTATGGTATAAGTAAATCGAAATAATAACAGAATCCTCCAGTTTCACCAGAGGCACAAAATATAGAACATACATTTGTACTTATTATAAGTTTGGAACTGGTTTTGTATGTATAAGTCTGTAGGCAGTGTATATGTGGGCAGGATAAGCCTGTGGGATTTCGTACTGTTTGTAGGGTGACCAGACAGCTACTTGTCATGTAATTTTTCAAGTGGTTTTTAGCGAATTTTCAAAGAAAAGCTAATGTTCTCGGTTCAAAATGTTTAAAAATCAAATTTCCGAAAAGAAATCATACCAAAATCCGTTCCAGATTATTGTAAATTCACTGTCAATGGACACCAAAATCCACAGTCATTCAGCATGACTAAAAGAGCGAATTTCCGACCAAATAAGTTGTTTTATGTGAAAATGTTTCCATTTTACTGGTTTTATAACAAATTTTGTCTCCATGTTTTGCCAAGTAATACCTCAGTTTCCAGTTTGAGAACGGAATAAGATATCGCTATTCTGACTTCACCATCGAGTTCATCGTAAAAAATCGACACTTTTCCATTTTGGGAATGTACGGGTAATTTGTCCCCCCTAAAACACCGGATTTTGGTAGGTATACAAGTTTATAAATTTTGGACCGAGAGCAATACTGCCCCTGTTTAATAAAAACGCCTCAAGTCCAATGTTTACGAAAATGGAGATGTTACGGAACCCCTTATTTTGAAACTGGCCTTTTCAATGGTGAAGTCCAAATTTCAAAATTAGAATTGGAAGTGGGGGAAATTCTGACCATAAACCATATACCTAATCACCAAAATATTGAGATGAAGCGTTTTGCCGACAAAAATTTACAACATTTTCCTAACAACACATCCGTTTGTTTGGGTTTTTTACGTTAAGGTTGTGGCATTTTATCTAGACTAATAATTCCAAAACGGAAGCTAGAAATTTTAAAATCTCCTTAACTGCAATTAATCGATTATAGATCGAAAGATTTGCGAGTTTTTTTTTTCACCGTTGAATTGGTTGAAGTCATATCGATATCGCACCAACAAATGGGGTTTTTATAATGAGTTGCAGTCAACTCAGGTACATCAAAGGTTTCAGTGAAAAACTTTGAGGCGAATTTCTGCAGTGTTTTGAATTTTGAGTAGAGGGCAGAATAGCTTCCTTTTCTTCGAAAGTTTGCTAATTAGCAAACTGTTTGTTATTAATAACAGGGGACAAAGAGAAACATCGATAGAATCGCAAGTAAAACATGGATGTCGTAAAAACATCGCAAACAAATCATCATGCAAACAACTCTTCTGTCGTAGGTTCCTCAAAGTTCGATACGATTTTGCGATTGAAGATGAAGAACGGGGAACTTGACGTCATGTCAATATTGACGGGTTGCGACGACTGATGACAAGTTGCGATGGGAGGGGGGGGGGGGGTGCCGTGAAGAACAGAAGGGTAGCGGCCGACTGCGGCAGGTCGTCGGGACCTCCGGGCGCCAGGATCATGTGCCCTCCGCCCTGAGGGGGGGGGGGGGGGAGGGAGCAGAGGGCACCACCGGGCTCCGGTAATAACGGACCGGGTTGACGAGGAGTCCCCCCCCCCCTCCCACGATGAAGGGGGAAAATCACGTTGTAACCCGAGGAAAGATGAGATTGGGTGGCTGCTCCCCCCCCCCCCCCCACCACCGAAGGTGGAAAGACTAACCGGAGACTAACGGAGGACTAACAGAGGACTAAGGGCTGATACGAACAGATGTTCGACGGAGGGATGACGGAGAGTCGACTCTTCGGATGAGTAGACAAAAGAGTCGGATCGGAACTGCCTTGCGGTTGACACGAGAACTAAGCGAATCCGAGAATCTGAAACCGCTCGATCAAAATACACGTGTGCGGTTACGACAAAAGAGGGCGGAGGCTGCGGGGCATCAACCGACGGATCGAAATTCGGGTGAACATCAGGTAGTCGAAGTGAGATTCATCAAACCTGCGGCAAACCAAAATAGTTCAATCTACAGAAGATTTTTTAAAACATTTTATTTAATACAAAACATGGCAAAATTTATACCATTAAATGGTATAAATTTCATTCATGGTTTCATATAAATTTTTATAAATTTCATAAATGGTTTCATATGTCATAAATTTTATGACATATGAAAATTGTACACGTTAATCATTACTTGTATACAGGGTGTTTGGTGAAAGATGTCAGAAAATTGGGGAGGTGTTTCTAGACCTCAAACCCAACAAAAAACGCTATTTGAACCCATGTCCGATTCTCAACCATAGTAACCTCAATTTTTGTGTTTTTCTCAGTGAAACGCGTGTTTCTTGTGAATTGTCGCAGTAAAATCATCATATCTCCAGAATCATTTGAGTTTCAAGAAAACTGAAAAAAACCACTGGAAAGCTCATTAAATTTCCTTTAAGAAACATCTCTTTTCAAGTTCGATCGATAATTTGTAGTTGCTTTTATAATGCTTTTATAACCGCTCACAATTTAAAATTTCGCTAAAACTGATTTTTTGGAAAAATTCAAATTGCTCTCAAGATTTCAAATTTTGACCTACATGATTACTTGTTCTTTTAAAAACTTTGTCTTTCAATGGTGTGTTCAAATTTATTTGTACCTAGGTAATGTTTTGAGAAAACGACGTTCAAATGCGGAAAAACGTGATATTTTTTTAGCAAAATCGAGAGTTTTGCACGAAAAATGATATCTTCAGGACTTGGAGGTTGGGGGTGTATCTGCTCGGCGTTCCAATATTATTTACGCTGAATCGAATGGAGACACTGCTGAGCCTCTCCGTCTGAATTAAAACATAATTAGAAGGTGCTGCAATGAAATGAGGCAGCAACGTCAAGAGATTCGAGACGGTGTTTTGATAATGACGCCAAAGTACAATAAATGCAGCACCAATAACTTTAGGTCTCACAACCAAAGGTATGGACAGATCATATCGATACCTCTGCGCAAAAAGGGCGAATCTGCAATCGAGCACTGTGTTTCTAAAACCCCAAACGGCGTCGCTAGTTATTATAACCTCCTGTTCAGTTGTCTCTACTTTCAGTGGGTACCTACACTATCTTACTAAGAATTCCTCAAAAGTTAATTCCTTTGGGATAGTCCAGTAAAATTATTAATAAGCTTTAGTTCAGTGTGATGCAGATTCGCCCTAACGGGTCGTTAGTATCGACCCAAAATTTGTTGGAAAAGTTTGAGCGTATAAAGGGCGAAACTGCCAGATTCGCCCCAACGATCTATACTTTGTTGGAAAAGTTTGAGCGTAAAAAGGGCGAAACTGTCAGATTCGCCTTTTTGCACTTGCGAGGTTGTCAATCGCTAAAACAGATTCGCCCTTGAGCGAAAATTCAGATTCGCCCTTTTTGCGCAGAGGTATCGATATTATGATATATTATAGTGTTTTCTCAGTGCACGCAACGTCTTGCGATTATATGATACGATTTGCATGATCGACAAGACGTACCACGATAAGACGGAGCGTGTAAACGGGCCTTTAGTATTGACGTGTGACAATGTCTGTATTAACCCAATATCATTACCACATTACCTGCAGTTAACAACGTCAAAAACATCATTGAAAGGCCTCTAACTGAATCACGTCTTAAACTAGAGATTACTGGTGTATATTACAAGGAGAGACTAATCTTGTTATGCATGCTGTTTGTGTAACCTTAAGGTGTTGCTTGCGTCAATAATAATCGTACGTGTCACGTAGACGTCACGATGAACGCTCATTTCGGAATAAATCATAAAGATACGCTCATTACTCCTGTAGAACGCTGGTTCATCATCCTCTTCCCTGATTTTCTATGTTGAGTCGATGTTCAATTATGTTTTATTTACATCTCTTAAATTCGGCACTTTGGCCAGTTAGCGTTGAGCAAAAATGACGAAATTTGGTTTCCGGTTCGGGCAGGTCCCATGATGATCCTTGAAACTTTTCACAACCCTTGGTCAATGGGAAGTGACTCTCGCGAAAAATTGCTGATCAAGTTTGAACAAGTCAGAACAAGTCAGTGAATCATGTGCCACTTGTGCTAAAATTACGAAATTTCGTCGGTCCCACTGCAACTAACTGATTTTCACCAATTTTCAGGACGATCAAAAAACTGGTTTTAAATGCTTCATTTGTTTATTAGATTTGGATGATGAGCTAGAGTTGCGTAGATTTTATTCCAAAACTAACAGTAGTTTCACGCTAAACTTTTTCTATTCGATTTTCTGAATCTACGTATCTTGATACGTAAACCCTCAAATTTTGAGGGGGTAATTTTATTTCTTGAGCGACTCCAAAGGTTTATTATTGAAGATAATAAAGCAAAATCAACGAACTAACTCATCACCTTGGGTTTTTGATCTCATAATGAGATTATGAGATTCTCATTTGGCGTGTATGGTCTATCTAAACAATTTTCAGTGAGGCTGCGGTATTGACTGTATAGTTATAACTGTAACGTATGTAAAACAGATAGAGTGTTGAAATAACTTGAGACACCCCTTACTTGGTTTATGTTTTTCTTCAAGATAGATGTAGAAGTTGAGTGGAGTGTCTCCACAGTAACTTATCTTTGCGCCGGGCGCCAGGGCCCTTTCGTGATGCCCTTAACAGTCTTCGAGGGGCGCCAGCTATAATCGTAATTTAAATCCTCCGCTCTCATCTTCAAGAGCTCTTTTGGTTTTCCCATTTCTTCAACCAGGGAGTAATTAGTAACTGCCACGGCGAAGGTATAAAGCGCAAATCCAGAAGCAAAAACGGCGCATCCGTGTACCCGTTGGATCTGAAAAATTGGCATTAATTACAAAGGGGTACAAAGCAAGTTAATGATGAGGTACAAAATTACTATACTTCGGATTAATTCGTGGGTGCCGAATTTGGAAATAACAAGAGTTCTTCCTATACACATGTCTTTTGGAAATTCACGGATCACTTTGGTGTCTACATTCTCATTTTCGACATAAAATTGAACTGTTTGTAATGCACTTTAAACATAGAAATCTGAATAACTTGAGTAATAATTTAATTCAGGATTCTTCTTGAATCAATCCAAAATGTTTTGGAGCAGAGTTTAAATTCAAGTCGACTTTACTTTCAAAAACAAATTGAATGTTCAATTAACATCTTGTGGTCATTCTGCTATCAGCTTGGAGCAGATGAATCGTGAAGAACGTCTCAAGTAACAACCACGTTTCTTTACTTTCAAACCGCTCCAGTTTAAGAACGGAATGAGATATCGCAATTTTGACTTCACCATCGTGTAAAAACTCTTTTAAACAATTTGTCACTTGTCAGACCGTTTCATTTTTTGAATTTATGGATAATCCCCGCCCCCCTCACCCCAAAACTCCCCTTAGGTTGGCCCGGTTCTGCCCATCTACAAACTAAGCCTTTTGATTACCAAGACAGATTTTTTTTGCGAATTTGAACTTTTTACCTCAATTCTATCGAGAGTTATCGTCTGGAATGATACACATTGATATAAGTAGATATATGATTTTTGGTTTCATTTGACAGTGAATTCAGGATGGTCCGAAACGGATATTGGTATACAAATCCTGGTATACAATTCCAGACCATCCTGAATTCACTCCCAGAAGACACCAAAAATCATATGTATAATCAGGCGCGGATGGGGTGGGGTGGGGGGTAAGGGATTATTGGCTACAGCTCCAAAACTATTCGTCCGATCCAAAATTTATTTTTTTCTTCGAAATGCTAGTTAATTTTACATTCAGCCCTCATATATGAAATGTTACTCAAGCCCCTTAAAATAACGGTAAAAATAAAATAAAGTAGGTATTACCGAATATGTTTTTCAAATTTTGAAAAACGACATCGATATCAACGATGATTGAGAAATGTCATGGAAATTTGTTAGGTGTTCACTAAATGTTAACAGATTCTTCCAATTATTGGTTCACCCAGCCCCCTTAGCCATTTTTATGTCGCCTAGGTAGAGGCAGTTCCAAAATTCGCAAAATAACGAATAACGAGAGAAAAACATGTTTGTCGCAGTTAAAATGGTAAAATAATGTTGATGTATCTCTAATTAAACATATCTTTCGTCTGTATATCAATAAGGTAGTAAGAACTCTGTAAATTCTTGACACAACGGTTTATTATCTTTTCTGTGCAGATCACTCTTCTGTATAGATCACTAATAATTGAATAATTATTATTATGAATTATCACTGATTATTAATAATTATCATCAGAGTAGTGTAAATTATTGTTAGTTATCATCAATGATTATTAATTATTGTTAGTTATCAATAATCATTATTGAAGAATAGTATAAATTAACTCGATTTCTGAAAACCATGTGCTGTTCGAAAAAACTGGGCCAGTATGAACATTGACCTGACAGGCTGCCTCAAGATTCACCCTCATGTATCAATATTGGTTCTTTTGTATTTAATGTCCAGTAAACATCTTATCTAAGCAAAATTTAGGTCCCAAGATAAAATCTGATACTCGTCTCTTCCATTCTTTGTGTACCGCTGTTTTGATCCAAATGATGCATGTGAATAGATTTTATCATCACCACTTCTGAACTGACCTGCGTATCAATCTTTCTTAATAGTCTTAAATGTCAATTAAATGGTAATCCAGAAACGGTTTAACGGTTTCAAAAACACCTACGCATTTCGAAGAGGGAAAAGTAGCCGTTGAAAATATCAATCGGACGTCCAATAAAATGAAGCAAACCCTAATTAATAGTTACCAATGACGTTTATTGCTGGCTGATTATATTTAGAGTTTTACATCACTTTGGTCGAAGATTTCTCAATCGAGCGAGAAGGGAAGCGAGATAGCGTGGCTCGTAAACAGCTGGGAGCTGAAAGAGCAGTGATTACCTCTATGTTTATTTATCCTGTCAGTCAAATTACACCCCTTTAAAAAACTCTTAGCATTTGCATAGAGTCGTCATGTAAAGTAATCTCAGAGCAGGAGCATTTCTTTTAATAGGTCGGTTTTTATTACGGCAGCGATGGATGTAAATATGTGAGCGAGTGGTCACTCGAGGGCAAGTTGTTCTCAACTGGTGGACCGCCAAACACGGGTGATCCAGAGATACATATCCGTCGTTGATGTACAAGTTTAAGTTTATTTTTAATTTTGAACCAAAAAAAGGAAATCTGCACGTGCCATAATCACTCGTTTTAATTTATACTCTCTCAAGCATATTCATTGACGAGTGGACAAAAGATCCCCTTTAACTTCACTCATGAAATGGAATCCAAAATGTAGAAAATCGACATAATGTTCAATTGACCCCACCTGTTCCCACTGTGCAAGTCCCAACGAAATGTGCACAGTACGAGGCGGATATGTACTCCACCGGACGTTACTCCGTATCACTAAAAACCTCCGTTTAGGCGTTCGTAAACAGTGACATCTCTGTTTCGCGAGACTCCTTCACCGAGCCAGCCTCCCAGAGTTCAGATGGACCGCTTGCCTCCAATCTTGACGTCAAGATCGGCCGAGATACGGTTCCCCGGTGCCCCGAAGTGGTCGCGGGTCACTATTATAATAGTATACTATATACGTATCAGGGCCTTAAGGAAATGGCAACACGTTACGGATATAATAACCAACGCTACATTAATTAACCACTTCCGTTTCCCACAGTGGTAAGAAACAGTCAAAATCATTTTCTATTACTTTCCCACATTAAATGGACCTCAACATTGCTTAAGAAGAAGAGAAAAACAGTACAAATTTATGGGTTGTTCCTTAGAATAACTTTGAGGATTTTAGCTATTATAACAAAATTGTGGTAAAACCCGTACCTAGACAGATTAAAACTAATGTTGAATGTTCTTTTATTAACCACAGTACGTTTTTAGCACCAAATTTAAAAAACAAATGAAATAACTTTCTTTAATCATTATTTGGCCGGCGGGCATTTGTGGGGTTGTAGGAGGTTTAGTGATATAAAAAATATGACAAAACCTTCGTTTCGAGTTTTCGGCTTGGACGAGGAGAATACTCATAATCGCTGAAGCCAAGCCCCTGGGGAAAGTCGAAATTTCAAAATTTGCGACATCATCAGGTGATTCTATCGAGCTATTGCTATCCGTAATCGATTCCCGTTTGCTGATTTCAAAAATGATGAGATCTAAAGGCGTGGCAAATGGGGCGAAGTTTCGATTATGAATTCGTACACAACTTCAGGGTAGTGAAATTTTAGGCTAATACCTATTGTCCAGTATGACGAGTCTGCAGTTTGGGTAACAGGACTAATCGACTTGAAATGTTGCACAGACCTTCTTTGTAACAAGACCCAGTGCCATTTGAAAAATTTAACCCATATCTCCACCTAAGAAAATTTTAAGAACAAAAAACTGAGATTTAGGCTAGTTTTGGCCAACTGGAAATTTGGTGAGAACCTTCTTAGCGTGGATAATAGAAAAAAACCTGAAAGCTGTAGAAATCAATATTTTCTATTGCATTTGTAATTTTATACTTTTATTTGACCTCATGGATATTGATTCCATCATGTAGTATTATATTAATGCACTACATTGTTGTACTATTAATTGGGTACAGATAACCTCCCACGTCCTGTACATTATAACCTCAGTACGCGCTACAATAAATCTTCTTGTTTCTTATTTCTTGAATCAAAGGTCAAGCAAATCAATTACTCACCGAATGGAAAGAAATTGTTATTACACTTTATAATACGCTCACTTGTGTGGCGCATATTCAATTATTTTTCCAAGGTCAGATGATTATTTAAGAAATAAATAAGTAAAAGGGGAATTGATTTAGGCTTCTTTGAATGGAAAGAAGGTAAAAACAAGAACGAGAAGTTTACTATGCGCGGAATGAAAGCGAATACCAAATAAAGAGTCACACTGGCAGTAATAACGTTATTTTATCGTGTGTTCAAATGTCAAGAGTATCAAAAGTCTATCTCTTGAACGGGAATGGGAATGAAAGTCCTTTTATGCGCCTACTTGGACTGCTCCACTGAAAATGTGAGTAGAACTGTATCAACGGGACATTTTACAACCAAGATATACTACGTAGGTATCTTAAGGCATTTGACCTATTAGCAACTTACAAGGCTTTAGTACAGTCAGTTTTGTCATTCAGGATTTAAGCGGGGGAGCGTACAAGACTGTGCTTTATCCTCTGTTTGTGAGCCAAAAAGCTATTTTGAAAATCATTGTAAAGAAAAATCGTCGTTTCTCCACTTCCGAGCTTTTCTCTGTAATCCCGAGTAATTTCTCTGTATTCTCTCTACAAAACTATTATTTATTATATTAAGATCATTTAAATGTTTTACCATGGTAAAACTTCTGCAGAAGCACGATAACTGGTTTGGCTGTGCGAGAGACCTCCATTATCATGTTCGGTTAAATACCTATTCATGCTGTGATACCAGTTCCTCGTTGTATTTTGGAATTCTCCAAAACTTTAATTGCGTTCAAGTTCCCCATCGTTTTCAGAAATGACCATGCGATGTCCCCAGACCCAATTATAAGAAAAAAATAGAAGTAAAAAAATCCACAATCATGCAGAATGGCTATAAGAGCAAATTTTCGAAGGATTAGCTGGTTTTATGTAAAATGTATCCATTTTAGTGGTATTATAACCAATTTCGCCTCCATTTTTTGCCGAGTAACACCTCAGTTTATAGAATTTTTTCACGCTTAACACGATGGTGAAGTCGGAATTGCGATATCTCATTCCGTTATCAGATTAGAGCAGATGAAACGTGAAGAACATCTCAAGTAACAACCACGTTTCTTCATCTTCAAAGCCCTCTGGTTGGAGATTTTTTAATTCTGACTTCACCTTCGTGTTCAGCATTAATTTAAAAAAAAAACCTTTAAAATGATGTGTCACTTGTCAGACTGTTTCATTTCGGGAATTTATGGGTAATTTAATGGGAATTTTTTCACCCTAAAACTCCCCAAACCCCCCCCCCCCCCTGTAGAGTGGCTCGATTCTGCCCATCTACGAACTTAGCCATCCGATTGCCAAGACAGATTTTTGTGCAAAATTGAACTTTTTATCTCAATTCTATCAAGAGTTATCGTCTGGAATGTACAGATTGATATACTTATGATTTTCGGTGTCTTTTGGTAGTGAATTCAGGATGGTCTAAAACGAATTTTGGTATATAAATCCGTTCCAGACCATCCTGAATTCACTCCGAAAAAACACCAAAAATCATACACCTAATCCGAATGTTAAACATTTTGGACCGTGTTAAACAATAGCTTCCTTTTTTTAAAAAACAAAATTCGCTAAAAGTAGATTTTTGCGTAAAATACAAAAGTAAATTAGATAAGTATACGTTGAATCTTGTAGTTATGTTGAGTATATTGTACCTGATAGGCATAATGTTGTATGCAGCGACCCCTCTTCCACAGGACTAGGCTGTGGAAGGGTAATTTCCATTGTAAACTATATTATGTATTGTCTACTTCGATTGGAAATGAAATATCTATACATCTATCTGCTGTATGATCACTCATAAAACGAGGTATAAGTGATCGATGTCGTAATAGGCACTTATTTAATATCAGCATTTTATCGCAATAAAACGTTTAATGTCGAGGGTTCGCCGCAACGAGTTTACGGCTGATGATGCAATTTAGGAGCCCGCCCATCATCAATTTGATCATCCGCTCTTTGTCTGCAAAGGAGACAAGTCAGTCCAGACAGGAAATTTCGAAATCGACCGCCATAAAAGTTACGAGTTGAAGCTTGTCTGCTCCAGTGGGCCGAAGATCTTGAAGACCAGTGCGCCACATACTCCCTTCTTGACATTAGTGGCTTCTTTATCAGTCGCCCACTGGAAGAGTATTTTCTTGGGTCGTAGGTGTATCAGACGTTTGTGATTTGATTCGGCCTGGGCGGCGTTTTTCGAGTGGGTCGTGACGGTCTCCGCCGGTTCCACAGGTGTTTCTGTTTTTTGAAGTAGTCACTTGGGGGAAGACGGAGGAAATCCGGCCGGATTTCGACTCTTCTGTTAGAACTTTCTGTTTACATTCGGTCGCTCGCCGCTGTGGGATGTGTATCCGTTCTGGATCGCAAAGCCGTCGTAAATAGATACCGAGACGTTCTGAGCTGCTGAAGAGTTGAATGCGGAATAAGGGACTGACATCAGTAGAGCTTAAGCCCCAGCCCTTATATCGACATTATGATATGTGAGTGATTCTCACGTGACGGAACAATCCCTGTCCTTCGTTAATAACAAGAGGCAGTCTAACTTTTCCCAACATTTCTTTTTGCGGTATCAGTGTGGTTACCGGGCCTACTTATTGCAATTATTTATATTGGGTTTTCGTCATTTTAAACCCCTATAATTGATCCATATATATATATTTGAGGTATATATCCCAGGTCAACTTCCGAACGTCATTATAACCACTAGGTACCTTGATGCCAAAGAGTTGCATAATATATATTATGTTGGTACTACATAATATGTAGTTCCAAATACATATTATGTATTTTTTGGTTTATTATCTTCGATAATGAACCATTGGAATCGCCCAAAGAAAAAAAAATTTTAACCCCCCCCCCCCCCTCAAAATTTGTTGGTTTACGTTTCAAGATACGTAGATTCAGAAAATCAAAAAAAAAAAAATCCGTCCGTCCGCCGTCCGCGGCACTTTGCCCAGTTAGCGTTGAGTTAAAATTACGAAATTTGGTTTCTGGGTTTGGACCAGCCCCACAATGATCCACGAAACTTTCCATAACCCTAGGTCAAGGGGAAGGGGTTCAAAACGAATTTTGAAATTTTGAAAATATCATATCTCGAAAAATTTCCATCAAACGGTATGTTTTTATTTCATATTTAGATAGAGTTTGTTCCGTAGAATTTTTTAAGACCATCCGCAGCTTTGTACGACCAGCCGTTCGTTCACAATGACGGCTCAAAGATTGTGCCTCACAACACGATCGTGAATCAAACTGTTGAAATACAGGTCCATTTTCATACTAACAAGCTCTTTGGAACATCATATGGCTTAAGTGATGTCGAGTTTGTTGTTCTGAGGTGCGTTTCGTGCTACGGAAATGAAGGTAATTTCGAATGTTTGTTGGTAGGTACTTCTTTTATAGAAAACTTATTACCGACGTAGTATTAAAAACCCCAGAATTATATCGTATTAATTAATCATAATTAATAATTATTATTATTAATAATAAATACGAATTATTAATACCTAACAATAAATTATAATAATTTTCACTAGGTACTTGATAAAATTGTTAATAATTAGTGATAATTGATAATAATAATTAATCTAACATTTAGGATCTAGACATTTAGACCTAGTGATCAAGACAGAAGGGTGATCTGTACAAAAAAGATAATGAACCGTTGTGTCAAGAATTTGCAGAGTTTTTTAGGATAATTCTAAAAAATACGTACGCAACTTTTTTTGGCTTTCCACATCATAAAAACATCCGCTTTTTCGGATGCCACAACAGAAAACAAAACTTTGAATTGACCTAAAATTCCTTCTGTCGAGATAAAAACGATAGTATCAATCTCAGCTATGACAATGAGACTACAAGTTAGAAACAAACTTTGCGAGCTCAATTCATTAGTCCCGTCCATGAGCACACTACTATCCAACAACTAGGTAATAATCAGATATTATCTTCATGAATTAAGTAAGCTCGCAATGTTTGTCCCTAACTTGTAGTCTCATTGTCATGGCTTAGATTGATAATATCGTAATGAACTAATTATTAATTTGTTCAGCACACGTTGGGATGGAGATTCAAGAACCTTACGTGACGCATGATCAATCTGTACAAAGAAGATAATAAAAAGCGTTGTGTCAAGACTTTGCAGAGTTTATGAGGATAGAAACGAAATTCATTCGTAATGGCTCAGGAGAGCAAAAAAAAAAACGTAAACCAACAAATTTTGAGGGGGGGTTAAAATTTTTTTTTCTTTGGGCGATTCCAATGGTTCATTATCGAAGATAATAAACCAAAATGAAGTACGAGGTACGCGGTGTGGGTGTGGGACGGGGCGCAGAGACATAAAAGGTCTCGTCGTATGACGCACGAGTTGGCCTCCTACCAGCCGTATTACGTCATACGCTCGTGCGTCATAGGGTCTGACGTACTTGTTGGCGCCCTGCCAGCCGTCTTACGTCATACGCTCGTGCGTCATAGGCTCTGACGCAGTTGTTGGTCTCCTGCCAGCCGTCTTACGTCATACGCTCGTGCGTCATAGGCTCTGACGTACTTGTTGGCCACCTGCCAGCCGTCTTACGTCATACTCTCGTGCTTCATAGGCTCTGACGCACTAGTTAGCCTCCTGCCAGCCGACTTACGTCATACGCTCGTGCGTCATAGGCTCTGACGCACTAGTTGGCCTTCTGCCAGCCGTCTTACGTCATACGCTCGTGCGTCATAGGCTCTGACGTACTTGTTGGCCTCCTGCCAACCGTCTTACATCATATGCTCGTGCGTCATAGGCTCTGATGTACTTGTTGGCCTCCTGCCAGCCGTCTTACGTCATATGCTCGTGCGTCATAGGCTCTGACGTACTTGTTGGCCTCCTGCCAGCCGTCTTACGTCATACGCTCGTGCGTCATAGGCTCTGACGTACTTGTTGGCCTCCTGCCAGCCGTCTTACGTCATACGCTCGTGCGTCATAGGCTCTGACGTACTAGTTGCCTCCTGCCAGCCGTCTTACGTCATACGCTCGTGCGTCATAGGCTCTGACGTAATGGCCCGCCGGTCGCTTGTGTTCTGACGTGATCTGAGGGAAAGGGTGAATCAAGGGAACAAATTTTTCCCGTTTCAGTTTATGTGCCAAAGCAAAGACATGAAAATGTCAAAAAAATGTGTAAATAGGTACCTAAAACCAACTGTAATGTCAATCTTCTGACAATGAGTTTTCGACTATAGTTTTCATACCTTTTTACTTAAGCACTTATTGCAATTTGAGACTGATAATGAGCTGTTTGCAAATAAAAAGTCTGATAACTACTTTATTACATCTTATTACTTAATCTATTTTCAAGTTCCGATTCACAGTTGAACGTACAGGCTTCTGCAGCGGGGCTGTCGATTCGGAGGAACATGTATTTGTACACCTTCCAGTATTTGGAAACACGTGTCGAATAGATACGCGAGTCTACGTATTTATAACTATGAGCTGTGCAAGTCGTATTTGTATCGACGGTCAGTGCCAAGGCCGCCTCCAGCCTCCGGCGACCTCCCCTTTATCTGTCTGTCTGGGGGTCTCCGAGGGCATTTTTAAAACCTACGAGAGATGAGATGAGGGCGATCCGTCATAATAGTTGAGTCGCCTGAACGGTCGTTGGAGGCGCCTGGCGCCCGGCGGCGCAGCGCCGCTTCCCTCATCCAGTTATCAACCGGCCTTTTGAAAAAGAACTCGAGACGATTCCGTGTTCAGGAACAAAGGCAACACTTGAATAACCCTCATCTGACACGAGCCGCGTTTTTACGGCTTGCTCCACTCAAGTGCTTCCCAGATTCATGTTGCAGATAATTTTCCGAGCGGGGGGAGGGGGGAGAAAATCTATTAACCCAGGATTACCACCTGTACTGACTCAATTACCTCAGTAACAAATCTGTTGTATAATGATGCCACACATTTGTATATACTTGAAACTTGATTACTCTCAATAAAAGCAAGACCAGAGTTACAGACGAAAACCGATACCCCCGGCCAGTCACCATAGGGCTTGGGGAAATCCCACACAACAACATAATATGTGGTGTTGCGCAAAAATTTTGGTAGATATGTGTTGTTGATGGAGACCATTTTTTACCTAATCATCGGTAAATTTATTTGTCTTGCTCTTAAAAATTGAACTTTAGATTTTTAGATAACCAGAGGACATTTTGAGGACATCAACCAGAGGACAGATAACCAGAGGACATCAACTCGACTTTTAAGAATTAACTCGATGCAACTTGAAAGAAGTGTAATTCGAATCAACGAGAGATAGTAATTTAAGATCATTTGGTCATTTTGAATGAACTCAACTTTTAAGAATCTAACGCTTTTTTGTAATAATAATTATTACGAAATTATTTCGATGTCAGACTAAAGAAACCTCTTACAAAATATGTGGTACCTCTTAGTTAATAAAAAATGGTGAAAAAAATGACAGAAGTGCCAATATGTTAGACGAAAAAATGTTTTTTCATCCTCCTGAAAAGTTTAGCAAATGTTAGATACGTGGTGCTGCCTCTTAAGAGACGATTTACAATAAGTGAAGGCCACAGATCGAGAACGCGCCAATTTTCCTTAATGCACAATTTTTCGAACTCAACTACAACTACACAACTACTCCGAACTTCAGTACAAAATTGGATCGCACTACTGACCATACCATCAATTAAGCTACACGGTTTTTAGAGCGGTAACAAATTATTTAATTAACAAATCCCCCACATAATGCATCACACAACCTCGTACTTTCCCGTCTGCGAATTCCGGAAACCGTGAAAGCGACAGGGAGCGTCGGAATGATCAAGGTATTCATCAAGACCAAATTATAACGGTATGCCAGGCTTCGAACTGGTTTTCAATGCCAGACAGGTGAGTCATGGGTGAAAATCGACATTTAACAGACAGTGGCTTATACACTCTGGATAGGGGCTCGGTTTTGATACATTACTTTAGTGAGAGTTGAGAATCCCATGATATTTGCTTGGAACGCAAGTCGAAAAACGTAATGATTATTTAGGCAGGATGTTTAATTTTCAGCTATATGCATTTCAGCAGTTACACGTTGATTATTTAGGCAGGATGTTCAATTTTCAGCTATAGGTATGCATTTCAGCAGTCCCTGTTTATACTCTGGGAGGTAAATAGAAAAATTCTGGAATTCTGAAAACTGTCAATCAACATCATGAATTACACTAATACACCAACCACACTATGTGACTAGGATATCATCGGGTTATATATTATTATTATTATGTTGATCAAACTGAAAGCAAGCACATAAGCCGTAATATCTTTCCTTAAATCCCCTCTAGAATCTTCAGACTTTCGTATTTTTTGTTCTTCAGAAATTTTCAAAGCTCATTTTCGCTCAAGGGAGATCCCATGGGTGCTGCCTACGCCGCGACGTTCCTCAGGTTGTGTTGACTTGTTAGCACCACGGAAGCAAAATTTATAATGCATTTCCCAAGAGCCGGTGATTGGAACAGAAGAGGTCCTCCGGTGATGAGAAGACCATGTCCTTCCCACTCCTCTTCAACGTGTTTCCTCATCAACGCGGAGTTACCCCTCTCGTCCTCAAGATGATTTGTGAAGGGGTATCTAACTGTCGCCGGACGCTGCCATCTGCATCAGGCCTGAGAGCCGTCGAATAGAACGATGTGCCGTCACAAAAATTCGCCCTTATATCCATGCTGCATGAATGTGGATTTTTGATTAAGGGTTATAGGCTCATATAATATTTGTTTTGAATCCCACCTAATGTTGATAGAACCAAACGACACGTCGCAATGATTCATGACATGCTCATTATAGCTACAGTTTCATTGTTGTAGATCACAGTGATTCGATCCATAACCAAAGGGAAAAAAATGATTGGGTACACAATGTACAAAGGTACTAAAGATATAATTAAATACAATATTGAACGTATTCGACTCATGTATACGTTCAATATTGTAGGTATTTAATTATATTTTTTCAGTACCTTTATATTTATTTACGTATACACAAACTGTAAAGCCGATTGATGAACCTTAATTCACATATCTGGTAATGTGGCTCCGAAATTTTTCGTTTTTTGGCGCAATTCCCGTGGTGGTCGAGACTTGAAAATTGGCTTGCAGCCTCCTCAGGACTTTAGCCAGGATCCCGATCTTGGACAGCAAAGTTGGGCAGAGGACTTCGCTATTTGGGAGCCTATGGAGAAATGTCAAGTCGGCTGTGCTACGCCGCTTTTCCACAGGTAGAAGGTGGCTTATTCCCGATAGCGAAGTATAATCAATTTCGTCAGATGAAAGACCAAGCTAGCGTAAGAATTTGAGTTGAACCCTCTCCAGACAATGCTCATGGAAAGCGTGGCACGGGGACCAAACAGGGGAAGCATACTCCTTAATAGGCAATATTAAGGCTTTGTAAAGCGTAACGATTGCCCGGACACTGCTGAACTCGCGGGTGTTCCGCTTTAGGAACCCCAAACCCCGCATAGCCCTACCAGCAATGTCTTCAATATGCGGAAAATGAAAGCTTCCCGTCACAACCAAGGTCCACCAGCTTCCCCCTCACGCAAGCTGGTCATCACACAAAGCATGCTTTCACAGTATGAAGCTGTAATTTGATATGTAGTAAGGAGGCAATAGGATTCACTCTTTAAGCAGCATAGGACGGTGTCAGCTGAGTGGCTCCTACAACTAATTTCTATGCTCCTCACACTATGGAGCTGTAATTTGGTATGTCGCCTCCTTAGGACTTACACTTTAAGCAGCAAAGGGCCCGGATCAGCTGAGTGGCCCCAAAAGCTAATTTGGAAGCTAATAATTTGGAATGTAGCCTCCCTGGTTCTCTAACTTGACGCTGCTCAGACCCCGGATCAGATGAGTGGTTCCTATAGCTAATTTCTATACAAATAATATTTTGTCAGTGCAGTTTACTTTTTCGGCGACTTGAATCATGTAGGTACTACGCAAATTATTTAATTTCTCTCTTACTGCCAAAAACAGACATATCCATGATCAGATGTTTTCCCCAGTAAGACAGCAATTAACCTCGCCAATTTGGAAAGGATTTTCAATCAGCATCTTCCTGATGACGTCACTCCTCGTAGCTCAGGCCTCCTACGAAGGCGATGCTCCAGGCCCACGCTCCCCCCGCGACTCTCCGAATCCCACAGATGCCGAAGAACTAGGAAACGCTGTTCCCCCGTGACCGGAGCCGCGTCGAATCAACAATGACTATCGCCTCTATTGGAAAAACTCCTATGTCATTTTAATGCACCGATCAATTAGTCGGCGATCCCACTGTCATACCCTTCGGTCATGCTGTTCACAATTGGCCGTCATTAATTTATTGTTCCTCGGTGTATTTAAGCGAGCACGAACCGTCAGGTCGTGCTTCGTCTTTTTCTTCGCGTCTCGCATTTACGAAGGTGGGAATGTATTTTTAAACGTTATTTCTTCCTCTTCGTTATCTTGGAACGTCGAAGATGTATGAATACGGAGGTTCTTTCATACCTACATAAACATACTGAAGTCGAGAGGTAGTACTTCAGTTTTCTCTATTGTACTCGTCCCCTATATATGCAGGCGTATCAGAGCGATTCCACGTCATTATTTTCGTTGCATCTTCAATACTTGTCATTTAGGGTCGTCGGGTACTCCCACTCTGGAGCCATAAATCAACGGATGGACGATAATTGAATTTATGGATTACCTCTGCTTTTCTTAATCAACATTAAAACGACTGTGTTAGAAGTTCTGAGTACCGTTGAAAATACATTAACAGTCTATGTTTTTTTTTTTTTTTTGTGTGTGTGAAATGTTTTTATTGCACCAAGTTAACGACACGTTGACTGCCAAGCTAAAATACAGGGAACCTTAGCCTCACGCAAAAATTTTTGTTTCCTCTAAAACTTTCAAATAGCTATTTTAAGTTGAATTTATGAATTTTATATAGGACCAGTATAAAAAGGCACATATCACACCCAAATCTTTGATCTTCTCAGACTTTTACTCGTGAGCTCCTGATTGTGAATAAGTCCGAATATATTACTAATAGTGGCATAACGTAATCTGTTTTATGAAACAAAGAAGAATAAATCGAGCGGAAATTCAGACATGTTTAGAAATATAAGCTCTGAAGCTAACTTCATCAACTCACCCTCTAATGTCTTCCCATCAGAAAGTGTGGGAAGACAGGTATCAGGATATGAACCTATTAATGGATTCACGCCTCTTCTAATTTTATAACCCTCCGATCAGGGGTATTAGGGCAAATAGACTTTTTTCTCGGGGTTCCGTGATGAATAACTTGGAGTAGGTAAGCTAAGCTTCCCTAGTTAAAAAAGACCCGTCGCAAACCACTACCCCTTGTATTCCTACCTATGGAACGTCATTAAGAATAAGTCAGTGAGCTTGGCCTTGGCTGATACCGGCTGGGAATCTGTCATTTCCAAAACTCCCAGCGGCTGATTACATTTTTTGTATGGTGTCTAAGAACACCCTATACATATATAAAATATGCACTTGTTTAAAAATCGTGCAATAATAACAACCTCTATAGTGAACCACAGTTTTCCTTAGTACAAGTGTACTGCATAATCCATACAAGACATGAAATGGAAGAGATTGAGTACTTTATATACCTTGCTTGCTTCATACAGTTACATTCTCAACCAAGCAGACATAAAATATTATTTTTTATGACACAAGAAATTGTCACATCAAATTGGTCGTAAACCTCGTAAATGTAATTTTGGTATAAATGAATCAATTCCAAACACAGTTACCACTGAAATCCACCAAACTTGGAGTTCAGGGCCGTTGAATGTACTCCAATTTTCTTCTTCAAACTGTGCTGTTTTCTGTGCTGTGCCCTTTCTCTTAGTAATTTAAATGAGTTATGTGCCATAGTAAAGACATAAAATGTCAAAATCGATGTATTTCCTTCGAAATAATCATGCAAAAAGAATGACCACAACATAATAACTGTACCCATAATATTATTATGGATGATTCTCATAATACCGTGACAGTGCTGAGAACTAGTTCAGCTTATGCAGACTAAATTAAATATAGAGGACTACCGTTGGTGAGCAGACCAGCGTTCAAGTTGAATAGCAAACGTCTTAAGATCTTAAGGTCTATAGACTTCTTCCAAGGATTATCTAGGATTTTCAGTAACGGTCTCTTCATTAAGAAAAAAAGTATGATATGACCCGAGTCTAGTGCGTTTCCACGCAGTTACTTCTCATCAAAATTTGACGAAAGAATAATCGCAAGATATCAACGCTGCGTTGAACTTCCACCCGAACCGCGCGATGTGTGGCCGTCTCCCGCGTCGTAGAGGAAGTCTTGTATTCCAGTTTGCCGTGTGAGACGTGGTGGCTACCCGATAATTACTATCGACATTCCAAGCGGTTTACCGTATTACATAATGATCCCTCCCGGATTATAGTGAGTCAGTTACGGGACCCCGCCTTTTGCTGCGTCTAATTGAAAATCTCAAGCGTTTTTCAATACAAATTGGAACTGGTCGCGCTGTCACCGTTAACAATATGGATTGCGGGGATAATTCGTATTTAATTATTCACGGTATTGGTAAATATTTAATTAATCAACATCATCAATGCATGGGTTATTAATTTATTCGCAAGCATGGGTGTGAGATTTCTTGTAAATTCAACTCCTTCTGGTTTCTTCTTAGACCTTGCGTATAAACTTGCGCTGGAAATATACAACAACTGAGTATACAACGTTATCAAATCATTAGCTTAAGCTTTGTCACATCACAATAAGAATCAAATTGTTGATTGATGCAAGATCCAGGGGGTCGTTGAGTGCAAAAAAACGCCGTTTTTTAAGAATTGTGTCTTCAAGCTTGTGTACTACAAGTTGTCCAGGAAATACATGCAT
Organism: Stenodema calcarata; assembly: GCA_963920205.1. Taxonomy (NCBI): domain Eukaryota; kingdom Metazoa; phylum Arthropoda; class Insecta; order Hemiptera; family Miridae; genus Stenodema; species Stenodema calcarata. Next base: position 20,798,946 of record OY986060.1, read on the forward strand.
TCTGACAGATAAGGTAATGCGTCAGAAGTCGACACTGCACTAATAGTCGACACCCTCTTCAAAAGTGGGCAAAAGCTAAGGATAAAGACATGGTTTGACGTTTTTAGTTGTTGCTTCCTATTATACTATTTCTTCTCAGTGTAGAGAGCTAACCCCGCGGGTTTAAAGGACGCCAGAGCGCTCAAAGCTGCTATCGTTCGTTTGACCACGTTTCTATGCTGATTGTTGGTGCGTTTTGGCAGGATGGACTGAAAATGTAAGTGTATTTCACTCTTATTACCTGAAATTTAATAATATCTTTATAAAGATTTATTATATGTCGATGGGCAGACTGACCAATTTGGGTGGACGAAAATCTGAAACTCGGAGATCCTTTAGGAAATTTCACGGTGATCATGAAAGTAGTGAGGGAGGAATGGGGGTTTCAGATATCTGCCTCCCTCTGGCCCCTCTGACGTCATCACCACCTCCCTTCGCTACCACCCGATCACCTAGCCAGGCAGCCCTCTGACGTCATAGACTCTTACGGCATAGGCTTTACCGTACGAGTTGGCCTCCTGTCAGCCGTCTGACGTCATACGCTCGTGCGTTATAGGCTCTGACGTACTAGTTGGCCGCCTGCCAGCCGTCTAACGTCATACGCTCGTGCTTCATAGGGTCTGACGTACTTCTCGGGCTCCTGCCAGCCGTCTGACGTCATACGCTCGTGCGTCATAGGGTTTGACGTACTTCTTGGCCTCCTGCCAGCTGTCTGACGTCATACGCTCGTGCGTCATAGGCTCTGACGTAGTGGCCCGCCGGTCGCTTGTGTTCTGACGTGATCTGAGGGAAAGGTTGAATCAAGGGAACAAATTTTTCCCGTTTCAGTTTACGTGCCAAAGCAAAGACATGAAAACGTCAAAAACTATGTAAATAGGTACCTACGCCCAACTGTAATGTCAATTTTCTGACAATGAGTTTTCGACTATAGTTTTCATACCTTTTTACTTAAGTACTTATTGCAATTTGACACTGATAATGAGCTGTTTGCAAATAAAAAGTCTGATAACTACTTTATTACCTACATCTTATTAATCTATTTTCAAGTTCCGATTCACAGTTGAATGTATTTTATTTAGATGGAAGTCGAAAAAAGTGAAAACGATGGAATGACGAAACCTGCCGACTACTGACTCAAGAGATACTGTCGACTTCTAACACATGTAGGTCGACTACTATAAGGGGTTCCTGTATGATCCTGCTCATATTCCTCGGGACAATATTATAGTACCTACTCACTACGTTGAAATAGGATATTAAGCTCTCGTTAGTGCGGACGACGTCCTCCTTTTGATTGATGCTACTCAATCAGAGGTTTTCTCACACCAATCAATTCACACCCCTGCCAGAACAATAGAAACCAGTACGAACCGTGGCGTCTGATTGCACCTATAAGAAGTCTGACGGATCCGTCCCACCGCGACATCCTGGTGTAACCGACCCCTCCTGGAGGTCTCTGCAGTTGATATTTCCTCATTATCACCTTTTTCCGGGGCATCATGGGGGCGCCAGACGATTGAATTGAAACTGATTTAAAGCTCGTTCGATGGGCGAAGGGGAGACGAGAGACCCCAGGGTTTCAACTCCCATCAATTCACTGAAGGGGAGCATTTTTTTTCACAGTGCGGCCGTAGATAGGCTCCAAATCGTGTCTGGTATGTGAATAAAATCAATAACTATCCATCTTTTGTGATTATAAGTTATTTGTAGCAGTATAACTGGGCACAACGAATATTATAATATAATACAGGTTGTGCCTAGTCATGCTGATACAATGGGCAAGTGAGTATAAAATATAATATATTATATTATATATAACATATTATATTATAATATGTTATACTCACTTGCTCATTGCACCCCTCCTTCCACCAGACTGCAGTAGGCGCTAGGCTAGGGCTGCCATATATCTGCCATACCTGTTCCAGGTAAACTGGGACAGTGTAAGCGAGAAATCGGGACTTATCGGGACAGCCTAAAAAAAATCGGGAAAACATTATTAAACGAACACTTCACCAAAATGCAATATTTTTGAAAACAGGTAATATATTAAATAGGTACATTATATTAAATATATTATATTTAATATCATAATATGAACCATCGAAGAAAAATAGGTACGTAATTAGAAGAGGTACATTATAATAATTTCTAATGGACTATATCAAAAAAAAGTCATTGCACGTATTTATCTTTTCCACCGACTGAGCGAAGGACTTCTTCTTCTCTGTCATAGAGCCATTTAGGTGTCAAGCCAGACTTTTCTGCAACTCGCCCATACCGCTCAGGACCTGGTCCAATTGTATGGCGTATATTCCATAATTGTTCAACTGTTGATTTTATAATGTTTCTTATATTGGAATAAAAGATTCTTAGATTCATTCATTACTTACTTCAGGTGAATTCTACAGTGAACATATTTTTCGGATTCCTAGCCTATGTATCGTTGCTCATCAGGTGTCATGATTGGTCTCAAAATCCTTAACCAACTCTTATTTACCTACACAGTTCAAAATTTCAATTTTCATACTCAGTAATACTTGATCAACTCGACATGAAATCAAATACAGATCAAACACATTTCTTACAGATTGTTTACAGACTTCTTACATATTAAGTGTAAAAAGTTTGAAACTGTTGACAGTCACAGATATGTTGTAGGTTTTTTAAAAAATAATTGATCAAAGTCCCAAAGTTGTTCAATGACGCCTAAAATGCATTTTCGAAGAGAAATTGTCCTGAATTTTCACTTGAATGCCTTTCATGGACTTCTGCCTTGCTCCGAAGGAATTAACACAAGACGATTTTTTTCCTTCACAATGACCTTAGATGGAAAGCTTATGCAATTCAGTAAAAATGATTGTACATGATTCCACACTGCACAACTCGAGTCTGAAATTAATTTTCCCGTCCACTTTATTTTTCTATATAATATACAACAAGCTTCAACTACAGAATAATTAATGTGGCGATGCAAAAGGGTAGTCGCTAATGAGGGATTGTTGGGTCATTACTGATACACTTACCTGTAAGTACGAAACGTCGTTTACGGTTGTATTTGTTGGAATTCATCCGTGGAAAGTGTCGTCGAGGACGTTGATAATTTATCTTCTCTCGGTGTCTGGAATAATGCCCTAGATAAAAAAGAGGGTTCAGTTAGGAAAGTGTGAAGCCAGAAAGGAACGCTTAATCCTGAATAAATATTTATAATGAGCACTTACCTTATCAGGTACGAGCCCCGGGGGTGTGAAGAGCTTTCATGTTTTATACCTTGTCACATGCATGAAAAGTAAAATTGCTGAATAAACTGTAGAATAACGTGGTTTGTAAAGCTGTAACTTGCTCCAATACAAGAGTTGAATCCAAAATGTCCCAAAACGTAATTATTTGATAATTTGATTTTTCGGTGTCTTTCGGCTGTGAATTTATGATGGTCTGGAACGGATTTTGGTATGCAATTTTTTTGGAAATTTGAGTTTTAAATATTTTGGACCGAGAACAATAGCTTCCTTTTCTTGGAAAATTCGCTAAAAACGCTTCTCATATTATGCGGGCTGGGTATAACAAATTAGGCCCTCTAACTTGTGGCACCTTATAACTTAGTACTTGTAGCACTTCAATCACAGAATTGGAAATGCCACAGATTCCCCTGTGAACGTCCTCTGCTCATACTGCAGGAACACCGATTGATTCTTCGTTACGACAGCATATTTTGGTACTTTTCTTCTGATGCTTGTGTGTCAAAACGAGGTTTTGGAGCAGCAACTCTATCTTTCACTCATGAAGTTGGATACCGTAATTCTCACACTCATTAAGGAATATTGGGAATTTCGGAAGATGGAGAGAGTGGGAGCGACTCTGAAGACCCGCGGTACAGGAAACGTCAATCTCCGGATGAGAGGAGTCATCTCATCTACATCAGCCGGGGGCCCCCGATTTATTACACCAGACCGTCCAAGACCCGAAGAGCGGGTGTTTTGTAAAGCCAGTCGATGCTAATACGGGACTCATCGAAAGCCTATTGAGAATTATACGAGATGTGCTGATTACAAGTGTTAATTACATGGCAATGCTCGGCCGGTACCCCCTGTACAGTTTTTCCTCTTCTGACGGTGCACAACCGTTTTATCGAAGCTGAGGTCGACGTTGAATATTCAATGTGAGAGGCTGAAGAGGGAAGGCGTAGGATCACGGACTTCCGCTCTCATAGCCAAGTGCCATTATTTCGATCTTTGTCAATTATGGCTTCCTGAATGTTTTCTACCTCATTCGATTCACTTAGTACTATACCGCAAAATTCTCACAGCCCTAATATGTGAAATCGGCTCTCTAATGAAAGTTTCTATCTGAATCGGTGAATGTTAAAGGAGCAATAGTCCAAGAAAGCTGACTTTTGGAAAAACGAAAAAAAAAACTGTCCTGATCCGAAAATATTGGCAAATTGTTTAATTGGACCTTACCCATTTGTTGAACCAGTGGACAGAGAAATATTTGAAGAGGAAAATAAATTGTAATCGAATGCCCCTATTGAACAGAATTTTGTTGAAGGTGATGAGTACTATCCTTACAACATACTACGACAAAATTGAATATTTTTTAGTTGGTGTTTTTGTTAAATTGTGGAAAAGCCAAGGTTCTAATAACAAACAATAATTTTTTCAGTGAATCTGAATGTTTATTTTTAATGGAACAAAACAAAATTTGCAAAAACATCAAGCAGAAACTTGAAAATGTTGGCAAATTAATTTTTCCTCATCTTGTTGGCCTTCCTGTGTAGGTCATTGGAAGGCGATATCCTCAAAGAGCTTTCTGAATTCGCCTGGGATGCAATCCAGAAATTTTCTTTAGATCTTCGAGTTTATTGGGGTTTAATGCAATTTTTCCCGTGGAGTAATGCAGCCTCGGACAATTGCGAAAATGTGGATATCAAAAATGTCATCTGATCAGCTTTTTGCTTTTTGGTTTCGACAGAAGTGCAGGTTTTTTGTTGTAGGGTGACTACCACAGCCTCTACGCCTTCAAAATGTGGTGGACAACGGTCCTGATAGCATGAAATATCGACAAAACATGAACAACTGCCCTTTTAACATTCACCGATTCATCTTCTTCTAAACCTCCCATAATTTTATACAGTGATGGTTCAACTTGAATTGACTATGGATTAGAGCGGAGAATCTTAAGTAAGAGTATAGTGACATCATTGTTGTCTCTGCAATTGCAAGAAATCCAAGTAAAACTGTTCCAGGTAATCAAGTGCAGCTGTCGGTTGGTAAAGCGCCACTAAGTTCACCTCTTATTGATGTTCCACGAGTTGATCTCCGTAAAATCACCATTGATCGTCACGACTCGTCTAATTACGCCACTCCATCTTCATCCCAAACTCTACGACCGTCATGTCGAGTCCTAAGACTTCCCGGTGTCAATAGATCGTACCCTTAATCGGAATCCAAGTCTTCACAAACTACCACAGATTCCTAGGAATTCGTCTCTAAAAAAAACCATTGCGGTCTTACGATGTATAATTTTATTTCATTTTGTCGCCGAACACCTGGAAGGGGATCTGTTACGAGAAGCCACTCAAGTGCTCAATGGCGGAGCCTCGAGGGTTGAGCTCGAGAGTCTGTGAATATTCATGAAGAAACTCTAGCTGCTGGGCATCAAAGTCTAGACAATCGCTTGAAAATCGAAGCTCTCGAAGTACCCATCAAATTCACCGTGTTGTTTGACGGCTTAGTGCGCCATTTCGAAGGCTTTCGAACAACAGTAATTGTGAGTAATTCCAACTCACTATGCAACAGCCCAACTTGCCATCAACACTTCATTCTTCAGAGCAACCGCCGAGCTCTTTTTTTTTTAGTGAATTTTCAAAGAAAAGGAAGCTATTGTTCTCGGTCCAAAATTTTTAAAACTCCAATTTCAGACTGTCCTGAATTTACTGCCAAAAGACACCAAAAATCATATACATAATGTACATAAATTATATAATAGGTATATTATAATATAATATACATATTATGTGAGTATGGTTCATTCCAGACGTCAACTCCCGATAGCACTAAGATAAAAAGTTAGAATTTGCACAATAAAATCTGTCCTGGCAATCGAAAGGCTAAGTTTGTAGATAAACAGTATCGAGACACTCTAAGTGGTGTTTAGAGGAGTTTTAAGGGGGGGAAATATTACCCATAAATTCCAAAAATGAAACAATCCGACGAGTGACACCTCATTTTAAAGGATTTTTAATGCTAAACACGATGGTGAAGTTAGAATTGCGATATCTTATTCTGCTCTCAAACTAGAGCGCTCTGAAGATGAAGAAAGGTGTGAGTTACTTGAGGTGTTCTTCACGTCTCATCTGTTCTAATCTGATAAAGGAATGAGATGTCACAATTCTGACTTCACCATCATGGTTATATCATAGTCAGTAAGTATAGGTAGTGAAGATAGCAGGTTATGTGAACTATTCCGGTTTTGACCCTTCACTCATACCATACTGATTAAAACCAATCTTGCAGCATGATCGTATGAGCGAATTTTCGAAACAGTAGGTACTTGTACGCATGAGTAAAACAGCAGTAGTTTTACGCAATGTAAAATTTGGAGTGGAGAGAGGGAATCAAAAATGTTTTGAATACCAGAAGCCCATTTGGATTCGTAACAAATTTTGTCTCCATTTTTTTGCCGAGGACCTAACACCTCAGTCTATAGGGTTTTCTACGCAGAACACAATGGTGACGTCGGAATTGCGATTTCTCATTCCGTTATCAGCTTAGAGCAGATGAACCGTGAAGAAGATCTTAAGTAACAACCACGTTTCTTCATCTTCAAAGTGCTCCAGTTAATGAAAGGAATAAGATATTTCAATTCTGACTTCTCCATCGTGATGTGTCACTTGTCAGACATGTCCTTTTTGGAATTTATGGGTAATCCCCCCCCCCCCCTAAAACTCCTCAAGAAGCCCCCTTATTCTGCCCATCTACGAACTTAGCCTTACAGATTTTTAGTGGGAATTTGAACTTTTTATCTCAATTCTATCGAGAATTATCATCTGGAATGAGCCATACATACCTAAATACATATAAATTCTGGGATATAATTTTTTGTGTCTTTTGACAGTGGATTCAGGATGGTAATGAACGGATTTTGGTATACCGTTTCTTTTGAAATTCGAGTTTTAAAAATGTTGAACCGAGAACAATACCTTCCATATTTTCGAAAATTCGCCCAAAAGTAACTTCTTGTAGCTTCAAATACGCAGTTCTGGGTAGGTGTGAAACTACGATATCCGAAGAGACAAAATCTCACTCACGAAAGGAGTAAATATTATCGACAAACCAGAACATTATACGACTAGAATTACTAGACGTCTTGGGAACCGCGCTCGAGCAACGTGATTTAATGTCGTAAATATTAATTCATCAGAAAATGTTCACGCATTACTCAAGACGATAATGGTATTCTCCAAGCTCGACCATATTTTCATCCAACATCTCCTAGCAGTGATAGATCTGATGGGAACACGCAGTTCTATAATTTATCGTCACCCAATTAAGGATCGTGGACTAACCTGTCGTCAGGGTGGGCAGGACTTCGTCTCATTTCGGGGCAACCCCATGGCATGTTCAAGATGCTCACCCACACGCCTGAGAGACAGCTACTTCCTTCGCGATATGGATCTGCGTAGGAGGCCATTACAACCCTCGCGGCCCCGACTAACGATCTCCCTGTGGACCCCACTTCTTGGGTTCCCATCTTCCGGAATGCCTTGTCTTCTCCTCCCTTGTATCATTCCCCTTCTTCACCGTCGTATGGACGGCTTGAAACCCACCTTCCTCACCTACATCTGTCAGGAGATGGCCAAACAAATGGGCACGCGAGTTCAGTGGGAAAGTTCAGCGATGCTTTTGCTCGGGTATTCCACAAACGTCGAAAGTCCCTGAGAGTACACGCCTAGGACTGGAAAACCGGGAAAAGTCAGGGAAACCCGTAACAAACTGACGCCAAACTTCTAGAACTCTTCTTTTGTCTGCCAGTTCAAAAACCGCTTGAATTTCGAATTATGATGTTCAATTGAAGTATGCTGCCGTTTCAAGGAAAAACCACTCATCTGCAAAAATTTCGACGTCCAAAAAATGCCTCTAGGTTTTTTAACTGGCCCGTTCATTGCTCGACTCCAGTTTAGAGTTACGAATCCGTATTGCCGCTCAGTGTTAACGTTAGGTCCTATCGATCATGCTGACATCTATTAAATATCGAAAACATCGATATACAAACGTTAAGTTGTTCTTCCCCTTCGATAATGTTAACTCAAGCATTCAGTTTGGAGGCAAAACCACTTGAGCTGTTTTGCCTGCAAACACTCGCCATTTGTGACGCATCGTTTTTTGGAAAAACCACTTGAGCCATACTGGATATCACAGCTGGATATCATTGAGTCAAGATCTGTTTACGAAACAGCTGGTCCGGAGGTTCAGGTGAGTAATTTGCAGGAGAAACCACTTGGGTGTGAAGTGAAAAATCACTTGCTATGGAAAAACGCTTATGCTTTTCAAGGCAAAACCACTTGTCACCAGATTTCGATTGATAGGTGGTTTTGCCTGCAAATTGGATGACGTAAAATGTCGATAAGTGGCTGAAATTGACCAACGCAAGTGGTTTTGCTTGCAAACTACCACAGACAAGTGGTTCTGCCTCCAAAAGTAGATGTAAATTGTTGAAGTAAATATCCCAATGGGTTGCAGACTCGTATGCAAGCGTTTTTGAGTCGTTTTTGGTCTTCAGAAGGTCGATTTCATCCTAAATGAACCCCTCAATTCGATTCAAATTCAACCTTTTTCGAGTTTTTGAGACGTTGTCGAGTCGAATTTCTGAAATTCCGATAAGCCTAACTCAATTTCCTTCCTTAATCCGTTTCATTGAATTATTTGTACAAGTACATAAATCAGAATCAGAATCTTTTATCATTTTTTTTTTTGTCATTGGGATTTCTGTAGCGAGTTCTTCAATAAATAAATCAGGCTTTTACAATTATTTCATAACATATACACTACAGCTATTGAACTGTGTTTTTCTGATCACATCGAAGGTTTCTCAAATTCGCAATAGCTCACTCGAGTATGTGATTTTTAATCGGAACCCATGAAGAATAACAAGCTGCCTGAGCTCGAATATTCATGGAAACGCTTTCTGGGCAAGAGCAGTACCGGATCTCACTAAAATCGCTGGTAAACGAGTGTGAAAACTCCTCGTCGGATATTATCGTTTTTGTCCGTTTTATCTTCCCACTCGTCGTTTCATTAATTTTTTTTAATTTTTTTAATTTTTTGTAGTTGTGACAATGAGTGAATACGAATCGTGCTACAGGTACCGAGCGGAAAGATGATTACAGATAACACGGCGTTAAAACAGACGAGAAAAAGGCGGCGCCAGCGGGCGCCTCGAGGGACCGCCGCGGCCAAAGAACCGGTAACCAGGCGCTGGATAGGCCCCTCCGAACCGGTATCCATGGAAACAAAACAACAAGGCGAAGTTTAGATAGCAAAGGACGAAGTGGAAGAGGGGGATCTATTTTTAGAAAGAGTCATCACCCGGCGCCCCATTAACAAAAACGACTTTCAATTCGCGAAGGCGCCCGCGAGCTCGGGAATCACTTTCGTTTATTTGTTTATTTTCTTTAGAGGCGCCTCGGAGCACCCGTGCTAACAAGCTGTACAAAATTGGGAACTCGGGGGGGGGGGGGGGGGGGGCTTGTTGGTTTTTCTAGAGGTCCGGAATCGCGATTTGTTGGTGTCGATATCCGCTTGTTTACCAGTTTCTGGACTGAAATAACAACTGGAGACGCAAAAGATCCTGGAGGTTGGCGAAAGACGCCAGTCTTCGAATTGAAACCTTTTCGGCCGAAAATACGACGATTCAGCGAGTATATTCGTTATGTTCGGCAGGGTCATGATCCTCAAACATAAAGCACCCATAAATAGGTAGTTATACTGCCCTGCTAAGCCAAAAAGCAGTCAGTCGAATTTTTTCGCCATATGACTTTTTGGTATCTTTGGATAAATTATTTATTCTATAATTGACTTGTTTTAATCGTTGCAAATGAAACTCGATGACAAGACGTATCCAAAGATACCAAAAAGTCATATTGCGAAAAAATTCGACTGACTGCTTTTTGGCTTAGCACGGCAGTATAGAGGTCGTTATTGGTAGCCATTGATTAGGCTTCCCCAGTGTTACTAGTGTCAAATTGTTGGAGTGGCGGATTCAAGGGGATTCATATCATAGTACGAGTTGTCTGGGCGAAGACCCCTTATTGTCAATGGCCTTATTGTCAACTTTTCGACAGGATAGTGACACCTCTTAAATTTCAAGGAATTACTCAATAGGTCCACACTAAGGCTGAGTTTGAACATGGACTTTTTGGCGGACAAAAAGTTTTTTATAAAAAAAATTCAAAAAAAGCAAAATCGCTCAAAAACATTGATTTGGCCATGTACATTGTACAGGTAGGAGTTAGGTAGAAATCCAGTTATTCCCAATATTCCCCGATCGCTCTACAGGGTGTCAGGGTTAAGGACGTACCACAGGCCACGGATCGATTCTACTACTAATTTCTGATGAAAAGTGTCCCATAACTTTTTTGTACCGCCCAAAATCCGACTTTTTTCATTTTTTATGATTTTTTTCGTGTTTTCGGCCTTAGTCAGTAAAACAGCTAAGTCCCTCATTTTTCAGTCAAAATTCAAATGTGATGATACCGTTGGAAAGAGCGTTAAATTCCCTATCTCCCTAGTGCTAAATTAAACTTTTTAAAGAAGAGTCAGATGAAAAATGAGCACGAATAGTAAAGTCTCGGAAATGTGTATATGCAGTTCGATGGTTATATAGATCTCTACCTATACATATAGTGAGGTTCAATAGGTTCAATGCTTCAACGTTTGGATGTTTGTAAAGCCGGTTTTCTTATATATTCTTTTTTCGCCAACAGTATTTTTCAGTAGTTCACGATGGAGATCAGCCGTTCGTAAGTACTAAGGTGCCTCGGCAATACACCGCAGAACTTTGTTTTGAAATGTTTGTACACAAAATCGACAAGAAAATGTTTCTCGAAAATCGACTTTTTTACCGTAAAATGAGTTAGGCAGCAATCTTGTTCGCTACCTTTGTCTTGCTGAGTCAAGTGATATCACATGACTTCTCGAATAAGCAGTCTCTGATATCTTGTCCAATTTAATTTTCGAAAATTGTCATAATTTGTATTGATTTGTATGGTAATAAGGCGGATTAAAATATGTTCGTTACTTTACTGAGAATTCGTCTAAAATCTTCTTACTTTAATAACTATGTAAAATCTCCCTCTACTAGTAATGGAGTATCCGCAAGAGCGAACATTTTGCTACTCTCATCTCACTGGTAGCCACCAAAACTCATAATTGCAGAGTTCTGATTTCCCATGGAGCTCTCCTCAATCAAATATCTACCGACTCGCATATCGAATATCTCAAAGCTATTTTCCGCAATGAACAAACCATTAGTCCCAGTCAATTCTCAAGACAGGAATCCCATTCGATCATTCCTCCATTCCATTAAACCATACCCCAGAAGTAAATATAGAGCATGACGTCGATCGGAATCGAATCAACTCAAACAGTTCCCGTCTTCGAAACACGTTTTATTGTAACAACGTATAATACCTCGGGACATTTCTGGGAACGACGCCAAGAAATCCGCTTCTCCCCCTCTATGAGATTCTACTCAGTCGCCCCTACCACACGTATTCTTGATTATTCATTAAGACAACTTCCGTTTGAGGTTTTTCATTCATTTGAAAATTCTGCCTCCAACGCTGTGATTTACGTTACATGGCATAAGAGAAACACGCCTTCCTTGTCGGTCCCGATTGAGCCGTTCGCTAATTCACCTTTTTATTTATGCTTCGTATTTAACGTCGTCTGATTTGTTTGAATGGACGGTTCGCGAGCGTGGGCTGTCTGAATGATGAGTGACTTACTTTCAGCGAAGCCGTTTCTCTCATATGAACTCCGCTGTATGAGGGTTGGGCTATTCTTCACGTAGGCAAATCGCAAATTCACAAAACGGTCTATCGAGGATTAAATCACTGACGGTGGATCCGATGAATTATCGAAACCTATTCCCACGAAAACAAAGAGTCGTCTGTCTCTATGGGCTTTAAAGGAGTAAGTTTAGAGTTAAATAAAATTAATCAATAAATAAAGTTTAAAAAAAATAGTTTAAAAAAACTGACTCTTTTCGTTAAAAGGGGGTCCGGTGTTGTTGAGGTTTCTCTTGGTATCTCATTCCCAGTTCGGCTGACTCACAAAATTTTACATCATCTACAACGTAGAACGTTTTTAAATGATGAATTATGACATTCACGAACTATCAACACAGTTCTGCAAGAAATTCTCCCTTGACCCAAAGTACCGTTGTTTGTTTGTTGCTTACTAAGTTAGTGAGAAAAATGCTTTCCTGACCCATATATTTCTTGGATGTTTTGACAGATGTAGTGGAATCTGAAACTAAATATTTCACATTCTAATTGTATTTTGAGTAAGCGAGGAAACCCAAGAGGAAAATGAGGAAGTCGTTTCATGGAGGCATTGGCTATATAAAGTTGCGTTTGTGTGATTCACGCATCCGAACGTTTATGTGACCGTTTAGGTAACCTTCTAGTTACCTCCTCTTCCGCGATTCACAGAATTAATCAATTTTGAGTGTTTTTGAATTATATATTTTTTTTAAAGATTTCATTGGAATCGTATATAACTACATTCAGCCCTAGCATATTAAGACACAGCTCGTATCCTATTACTACTATATTATGTTTGAAAAATGATGAAAGTAAATTATGCTTCAATTTGGAAAATTAACTATAACATCATTTTAATCTTAATTTTATCATTATTATTGTGGGTCTAAAATAAAATAGTTGTCTTTAGTCACACTTTATGGTTGATGCCCTGAAGGAAATGGTAAAGTGCATAAAATAACTGATTCATCCAATCTTCGAGTGAAATACTATGCCCCGAAGCGATCCCGGACGACTAAAATATTACCGACTATTCTTTTACAAGGGCATTTCTCAGAACGGGGTGTCATCAAAATCGTGACCTCGAACAACATCAACAACGCCTGACCTGGAGGCCGAGTGACGTCCGGTAATGATCCAGATGAGTATCGTAATTGATGACGTCATTATGTTGATCTGGTATAGTGGAGTTAATAATTATCATCATTATCATTACCTATTATTGTTGTAACAAGAAAATTACGTTTCGTATCTGAGGTGATTCTACCGCATGTTGCTGAATTCCTTGTTTGAGTGAACCATAACACGACTGTGAATATTCAAAGGTGAATTAGGAGAAATGAATTTCAGGAACTAAATCGCCGGGTATCCCATGCAAGCACCCTCTATGGCGACAATGAATACATAAAACCTCTTTAGTACAATTTTGGTTTATTACTCGTACCTTCGATAATGAACCTTTGGAATCTCCCGGGAAAAAATACCCCCTCGCCCTCAAAATTTGAGGGTTTACGTTTCAAGATACGTATATTCCGAAAATCAAATTCGGAGCACTTAATTATGGAATGCCCCGAATACGGGAACGAGAGAATCCAGTTATTTAACGCGATTGTGAGGAAAACCAATGTCAGTTTGGACTATCTTTCACTTTTGTCATCCACCAACGTAGAGGTCTACAAAGAAATATTTAAGTGTTTATCTAATTGTAACATTAAAATATAACTCAGTATAAATGTAAGTAATTAATAACTGTACAATGTTTTACATTATATATGGCTGTATGCAAATTGTATGTAATGCCAAATAAATCAAATTTAAAAAAAAATCGGATCAACCCCTCAATTATCCTTGAAACTTTTCATAACCCTAGGTCAAAACGAAATTTTTAATTTCGAAAAATTCATATCTCAAAAAATTCAAACTGAACGGTATAGTTTTTAGTTCACATTTAAATTGAGTTTGATTTGTGACATTTTTTAAGACCACCCGGAGCTTTATACGACCAGCCGTTCGTTCACAATGAGGGCTCAAAGTTGGAGCAGACCGAAAATCGCCAACATGAGGGTGTATCAGCAGCCTTTCGGGTCGATGTTTATACTGGCCCAGCTCATTGGAATATCACGTGGTCTTCAGATATCGAGTTAATAATTAATAATTAACCATAATTCATCTATAATTTAGTGAACTAGACAGGAGGGTGATCTTCACAAAGAAGATGATAAACCGTTGTGTCAAGAATTTGCAGAGTTTTTACAGTAAACTCACCTTCAATTAACTGTGTTGGTATCTTGTGAACAAGAGCTATTAAAAAATTTTCTTTGACATATTCTTGTTTCTTGACCCAGAATTAGTAAAAACTGGTAAAAAATTAGTAAAAGTTGGCTATTTAGATTCTACCAAAAACTACCAAAAAATATTTCTTTGTTGGGCAGCGTTATTGATTTTCCACGACAAACAATCATCCGGAATTTTCTACTTTGCGGTTCTTCAGGCCCGTGACAGTCTTTCGTATCGATCGAAACACCGAAGAACGGGGAATCTCAACGAGGAAAAAGAAAAAGGGCCGAAAGAAGACCATGGATAAAACGAGAATGTCGGTTCTGATTGACAGGAGTGCGCGGGGAGCTCGCCCAAAAGAATTCCGAAAGGCGCCTTGTTTGAAAAGAGTCTGGAACAGGTCGCCGTCTTTCCGGGAACCCCGCGATTGTACTGTTACCTCATTTGATGAGGAATTTCTTCCCCCCCCCCTCCCCTCATCATCGGACACCACATATTTGGGCTTTGATAGAATAAGTAGAAGGAAAAGCGGCTTTTTCTCGGTAAAGTATGTACGTGTTGATAAAAACCATTCACAGTGGACAAATGTAAGAGCATCGTATTTATTATTTATTTATTTTATTGGTAGATAATCACAATACAAATTTGACTAACAATACATTTGTATGTAAGATAACTTTGAATACCACTGGCTTACTTAATATTTATGTCTATAACTAATTTATAATAAACACAGTGAAACTTACTTATAATTTAGTTGATCTCATGTTTGGCACCCAAGATCCGAGTCGCCTCAATCGATGCGAAATTCGATCGAAAAGTTTTCGATGTTTTTTACTTTTTACAATCGTTTTGTTATTCCCACGCGATCGATTTCCGCGTCTTATGGACCTATTGTCGTCATTTGAATAACATGAGGGGAAGGATAAGGCTCTCACACCTACAAAGGCGCCAAGCCGCGAAGGAGGTTCCTTCAATATGAAAATCGCGTTCGGTAGGTGGGAATTGTCACCGTGTCAACTTCTTTTTAGCATGTTCCTCGCCCTCTTTCCGTCAATTTATTACATTGTTACTGAGCGAGTCGCAAATTTTTTATAATTGGAAAGCCGAAAATGGGATACTCCAGAGACATTTTTCATATTATTTCTCAAACCAGTGTAAAACCTGAGAAGTAATTTTATATCGTGAGCAATTTTATAGATTTAGGTAATGAATAATTATTTATATCCGCAATATAATTATTACTTATCCGTATTGATTATACGGACAGAGTACACTATCACTTTTCTGACACAATGTTGTTACAACCACTATCAAACACTTCCCAAGGTACGAAATGGAATTGGAAATATTGACTTTCATTTTGTATGGGTTCGGGCGCATCGTGGTTTGTCATATAATGAGAGAGCGGATGGGGCTGCAAAAATTGCTGCAGTGACCGGTGAAGTGGTGGAATAGGTACCATTTGCCTAAGGAGGATTTCTATTTCTGTATGTTAAAAACCATGCCAATAAAGAATTTAAAGGTACGAAGTACACTAGAGGGAAGAGAGGTTCCTAACGGTAAAAAAATCATCAAACGCCTCAGTCCGTTTCGAAATGTCGTCACAGCAGCCAAACGCGTCAAACAGTTCGTCCTCCAATCGCTACACCTACTGCAGGTTTTGGCTGCACGCGAATTTCTTGAACGGTATGAAAGCGAGGGTGGAACTTTTCTTGACTTGTGACCGGTGACGAAACGTGGGTGTGTCACTATGATCCTGAGTCAAAAAGGCAGTCTCTACTGTGGCGCCATACCCATTCACCATAAACAAACAATTCCAATTTTCAGAGAGGAAGATCGTGGCATCTGTATTTTGGGACCAGAAAGGGAGATTATTGGTCGATTTTATGCCTAAAGGTACCAAAATGCGGCATACTGTGAGACAATCAAGAAGTTGAAAAAAAATCAAGGACAAAGGAATGGTGACTCGTGGTGTGTCACTCCTTCATGACAACGCTAGACCTCATACCGCCCGTCTCACTCAGGACCTGCTCGTTTCATTTGGGTGGGATATTGTGACTCACCCACCAAACTCCCCAGACCTGGAGTTTTTGGGTGGACAATGAATGTCGAAAAATGGCTTTGGGAGATGGAGCGGAAAGTATACGACAAGGGAATACAAAAACTGGTCCCTAGGCTTCAAAAATGTATTGACCTCAATGGCGATTATGTAAATAAATAAGGACATGTTTTGATACTTTTGTGGTAAATTGCATTTAAATATATTAATTTTTCAATTTTCAACGCTGTTGTAACCTAACTTTCTGGACGTCCCTCGTACTAGAGCCTCATTTTAGACATTTTTCTCCCCTGTGCGTAAAGGCCATTTGTCCTGAATGTAGTGGGATTTCCGATCCCATTACCATAGAAAACAACAGTACATACTTTGTATAGCCCAACTGAATTTCTTAAGAGAAGAGCAACTACTTTCAAGTCACCACAGATCTGCCACTTGTGTTCTTGTGAATACAATCCAACACAAACATCAAATTATCATCCGTATATTCTGCACAATCAAATGTCATGTGTCATTCCCGTCTGTTGAATTACCTTTGAATACGTTTCAATTCCATCATTGCAATGGAGTGGTTCACACCTTTCCGAACCGTGATGAATTGTTTAATCAGGAAAAAAGTGGGAGAAAAAAAAATCGAAAACAATCTGGTACAAGTGGGAAGTCGTCCTCTAAGACATCGCCTGTCAATTACACAACGAACGCAGCAAGATTTACTGCTCTCAATTAGTTTCCTTGCCTTCATACAAGCTTACAGTGAAGTGCGAAATTAACGAGTTACGATTCGTTATTCAAATGAACCTTGCTTCTCAGAACGTGTTGAAAAGATTAAGTTTGACCATAGTATAACAATTAGGTTTGTCTTTACCGCAGGAACTATGGAACCAGTAGCTTGAAACGTGTCAGAATGGACAAACACAGAGGCGGTGTCATTTGAAATGACAATTCCACTCGCATAACAAATAATTAACATAATTTTGTATTAATCATCTAACGTGACTGTAGAGGAAACGCGAAAATTTCGGGTGTTCATTTCTAAGTAGCATCCCACGAAGTGCCCATGCCCACTATGGTAGGTATTCATTAGGGGTGAAACTTTCCGAGAACCGCCCGCGAAGACTTGATTGACAGTTCGTTCTGCAAGGTGTTCTCGCGAACTCATTACCATCAAGGAGAGATGGGCGTTATACCTTCTCAGTGAAGGTCGGTGTCGCGAATCCATGTTTCTACAATTTCAATCCTAACATGATCCCAGAGGATCGAGTGCCTCACTTTAATTTCACCCATGGAAAGTGGTGGTGTAGAATGATTCCTTTTGGTGGTCCAGGACAAACTATACGCTCATGTTTGTGCAAGCCGCAGATATAGAAGCCTCGGACAATGGTCCACATAATGGTCCTCAAAACTAACCCCTCCAAGTCATGTACAGTTACATACACGTATTTATACGTATTAACTGTACATGAGTTACTGTTTATAAACGCCACTACAACTCGTCGGTGTCTGGACGAAGAATGATGGGGAAGACGCCTTACTCATTCTCTTTCTTGAATCGTCTGACACACGATATTTCTCTGTAAGCTGAACACAAATGTTTCGTTGAACGAACTCCCTTTGATCAATCGCGGTGGAAATGCTCAATAACTTGTCACAGAAAGCAAAAATGTCACTGAGTTCAATCAGGTGGCAGAAGCTCCGTGGCTTATCGTGCTGGCATGGTTCAATAATTGAAACAATCATTGTTTCATTAACTGTTTTCATTTTCTTTTCATTCTTGCCCAGTTTTCTTTAGAAATACCTATTTTCCGAGCCTTGCATCGCGGCTTTTCCAAGGAGATCGTCGTCATTCCCAGGCAGTTGTAGGCAGCTGCCGCCCTCCTGCTCCTCCATCCCTCACTTTTTCTACAGAAAAATAGTTTTTCTTTCAATTCGTACACGTTAATGGACACTGCGCACTTTATATTCAGTTTAAATTAACAAAAAACACAGCACCAAATACTCAGCTTGATCGAAGCAGTGACAGGCAGTTTTTGATTATTTCAACGTAATGGAATCCACCCCGGAGGTTCACCAGGGTTGCCAACATTCTTTCCATAGAAGTTGATACCAACAAACTAAAAAAAAAAACACAGTATAAATCACGGAAAACCTTTAAAATTTCTCGAAAAGGTTAAGAAATCCTATAAAATCATGGATCAAAGTACTATTAGTGCCCAAAAGCTATAGCCAGCGTGGTACTCTTTAATGGATATAGTACGATATTATAGTACATTTTGAACCAAAACAGATGGAAGCAATTCTTCATTATGGATATACCTAGTACCTTTTGAAACAAAATTGAATTTTCAGCCTCGTTTTCCAAGGGGGTACAGTACTTTTAGCTCCAATCTTATTGCATTTTTATGTAAAGTTCGGTCCCAAAACCCCCGGCAAGGTAATAACTCCATTTTGGCAAAAATGGTCTTTAGTACCTTTTGGAAACAAGCTCCTCAATTGGGGTCCCTTCTGAACAGCAAAAATATCTCGATCCAAAACAATATCATAATGTTCGAAACTATATTCAGACCTATTTAGACATATGCAGAGGTCACAGTTCTGAAGAATCGAACAGCAACAGAGCAAAGTGCTGCAAAATAATATCGACATGACTCCCTGTATTACGGATGTAGAGCGTGAAGATGTATGAAAATACTAACGACTTGGTAGTCGGCGAAGAACAGTAGGAAATATATTCTGCACCATTTGTCACATCAACGACTTAGTTCGAGGTAGGTGTGAATAAATGTACCAGTATGCGCTACTACCGGTTGTAAGTGATGCGTCACCTTTGGTTCTGCGCAGTAACCATCTCTTCGTCAATTCAGCAAATCTTTTTCTTTTTTTCCACACGCTCGGAGGCAAAAACAACATAAATAAACAATAAACCTTCGGAGGCGCCATCTCAATCGTTAAAAATAAATAAATAAACGAAGAAAAACGGGAGAGAAAAACCGCGAAACTCTCCGTCCAAAGCGAGAGAAAAAAAAATGCTGTGAAGGAACAAGAGGAAATATATAAATAAAGCGGCAGCGATGATTTAGACTTTTAGAGGGTAGAGAGGTGTCGTAAAGTAGGGAGATATGACTATTGTAACCGTGGGGTTGGCAGGAGTCCAGAAGCAGGCGCCACCTTACAGCCGATGTCCTTTGCAAGGCTGAAAAACCAACAGCTTGTCCATCATTCGCAATTCGCCTTTGGGTGGTTTGGAAACTAGAATCTATAAATGGTCAATTTCTATTTTAAAATGAATGAAAAGGACACATTATATGAAGTATGTAGAAAAATAAGCCCAAAGTCGTACTTTTTACTCAAATCGCAAAACAAAACCTGGAGGGGAGTCGAATACAGCAACAACCTTGATTCAAATTTGAATACCTATCGAAAAAGAACATCAACCAGGAACGTTTATATCATGTAGTCAAACCATCATTTGATACTTGTGTCATAGAACTAGTTCTAGAATCAATAGAATTTGTTCTACTTCAAGTTCTGAGTCGTACATTTTAAATAGCAAAGATGTTCAACGGTTTCAGGCTTATTCGCATACAATTTTTCGTTCACATAGCCCCGAAGACAAAAGACCAAACAAGATCGTTAGATTGCACGTTCTTGGTGGTCAATGTTGATCGACATGTGCAGTCAAGAGACTGTGGCTGGATATCGGGACAGAAACCCATGGTGGTGCACTGGCTGATCCTAGCAGTGGTTAGACCTGTGGTCCTCTGTGGGGGGTTGGTGTGGTGGGGAAGGTGGATCGTGTGAGGACCTGGGCACAGTACAGAGATTAGCCTGTCTGTTATTTACTGGACCCATCAGCAAACCACAGGAGGAATGGAGACTGCTTGGCCTTTCTGCAGCTGATGGTCAAGGCCTCGGCGTCAGTGGTATGAGACCTCGGACAGACGCATCTTGCCCGCTGGACGTGCATGCTAATGTGTACCAGCCTGAACTTAATGCGATCGGAGAATGTGCGGCGGAAGGACGTTACTAGTTTCTCGGACAGGCAGGCAGCACTAAAGGCCTTTGCAGCGGTACAAACCACGTCAAGACGGGTAAAGGAGCGCTGGGAGGCGCTGAACTGCCTGAGGGCAGAGAACAATGTCGCCATGATGCGGTTACCGGGCTACACTGGGGTGGAAGGTAATGAGCGAGCAGATGACATGGCAAGAAAAGGAACCTCCACAGGTTTTGTGGGGCCAGAACCAGTCTTAGGTATTGCTAAATGCTCGATAGGATCTTCATTGGGAGATTAGGTGAGGGATGGGCATAGGAGGCATGGGGAAGACATCCCAATGCCCAAAACATCCCAACGCACAAAGGTTTGGGAAGTTGACTATAGCAGCACCCTGTAAGAGAAGGACCTCAGAAGCACTGGAGGAAGTTGAGACTCCTGGTGAGGATGCTGAAGGGTGCTTTCGGAAACATCTGCACAGAATCGGAGTATACGTGAGAGATCCGTTGTGCAGACTTAAACTGCGCCTCATCTACTCTCTGAGTGTCGACGGTACAGAATCTTCATGTCTCTAGTGCCAGAAGAGATTGCATCGGCTTGGTAGGGGGGATCATAGGTCCGAGAAACGAATCAATTTAGTTTGGAATTTTATTGAAGAAGGTAGGAAATCACTGAAAATTGATAGATTAAAAACAATATTTTGGCGTTGTTGAACCCCTTTATGTACCTCAATATGTACCTGCATGTACCTTTATGTACTCCAATACTACAACCTGAGTTGAAGAGGCATTTGTGTTGACGCACAATACTATGTACCTAATTGAATCAAATAATTTTTAGTTTTCACAAAACGAGGCTATTCCGCATGCCTTTGCTATTTTTCCTTTTTTTTCTCTCTCTCTCTCTTTTCGAAAGAAATTATTAGCATGCAAACGGTCTTTTTATGCTTGGGAGCGCTCATAAAAACGTCCATGCATCCATTAGTAAGATCTCTCAATGAGAATCCACTGGCTAACAGGTAGGTCTCGCCCAAATAAAAATCTGAATAATGCCAGGTTGTAACGCTTTGAATTACGATCAGGACGTATGCAACGTCTCAAGAGTAGTCAGTGACAACAACAAAAAAAGAAAGAAAAAAAATCCTCCAAGGACGATTTATATCGTCACAGTTAATTCGATTTGCTTGAATCGTTATATGATGGATATGGAGCGTTCCCAATGTAGTTGGAAATTACGTTATCGTAACTAGTTGGTGGTGGGTGGGTACACAATCCCCTCAATATTAAGTCATTTCAAGGATGTAATATGTCTTGCGGAAATGTCACAAAAACACCCACACAATTATTAATAATGGTAACGTTGAATCATCACAACTCTTGCTTAAATCTGGCCCAAAATCTTATTACCTGGCGGTGCTGAACAATTTGTACGCTTTCTGGGGTAATTGTAAACACAGTGAACGAGTCCGTTCAGTGAATAATCCGAAGATGATAATGAATAAATATGATATCGAATTCCATCGAAGTAGCAATTTCCCCACGTGGTTTACTACTCATAGCAATTACCCTGAGAGAACCGCGATATCACGTAGATACTTCGAGGGACGCCTATGCCATCACGTAGAGATGTATTATGCAACGTAGATCGCAGTCGGTACGATTTAAAATAAAAGCGCGGTTTCCGTTTGACGTATTAACCCTAAGGCATGTCACAGGAACTGACGTGAAGACTCCTCCAGCAGTTTCAACAGTTGAATTCTAATATGATTTTATCAATAATGAGAGTGTGGAACTTATTTAACGATTTTTACTAGAAAATACGCTATGGAACATTTTAAGGGTCACTCCCTGTTTGGGGCATTCTGAATCCCTTCCCACATTATAACATCATGTTTATACATTGTGTATACATATATTTATATAAGATTGAAGTTGAGGAATGACCAACACTAGTCGTTTTTGGTGCGAATTTGATGCCACGTTTCGATCTTAGAACAAGATCCTAATCATGCGAACATAATAAAAATATAAGCTTGATTCACATCACGTATTTGTGAAAATATTGCAACAATGGGCGACCTTCGTTCAAAACGTGAAATCGAGAAGTGATGTTATTCCAATATTTTGACAAATATGTGAACCAAGCTGATATTTATTATGCTCGCATGATTGTGATCTTGTTCCAAGATCGAAACGTCGCAGCGCCAATTAAATTAGAACATTTTATGCATCAAATTAAACAAAAGGTGGCTTCTTGTACTTTAAAAGACAAAAAATGAGGGAAACAAGTTAAATATAACTTGAGACATGATTAATTATTGTTCCCAACCATCTCACCATATCTCTCGCCACCTTATTCTATTCTCACGGTTCAACGGTTTAACTCGAGGTGCGTTTTATGATGATAAGGTAATATACCTAATGAAGGTTGGATATTGGTTATTACAATATATCATAACTAAGACTGGTTGTCAGTGCTAATTCGTGGGTCGTTTTTCTCCCTTAAACATCTGAGTAACGAGGTAACCATTCTCCAATCAGAACTTGAAAGCCCAATTAAATTACCCGTCTCAGGAGAGGGGGAGGGCTTTAGAAAAACGCGTTTCTAAATAGCGCCTAGGCGATTCGTCTTAGCTTTCTCGGTTTATTTCCTTGGGGATGCCCGTCCAGCTCGTCTCCCATCGATCATCGATCATCATCAGCCTTCCTCGCTAATATTGTCGGCTGAGCCGCCTTTTCGGGATCACGTCATCCCTCAGTTTCGTCCCGAAAGGTGCGTTCACACCCGAGACCCTTCACCTGATGCTCGGCGAAGGAATCTCTCGAGTTCTTGACCACGCAAATTATTAACACATTCAGCGTCTTTTCGAAGGGGGTTTTGAATGAAACTCGAAATAACTTCCTGTCAATATGAAACTTCTATCAGATATGGAACTCAAAATTGAAGTCATCACGCAAATTAAGAAAATCCGGACCCTTTGATAATTGCACAAACCTCTTGGTTTGTGCGCAATGCCACGCTTCACAGGATCTATACATTCCCTACATACAAGATGTACTGAACGAATGTAACAATAATTTAGCCTACCGCATGAGCCTCCACAGAAATCCTCTAGTCAACTCCATGCTGAACGAAATCGACGTCAACTAAAACGAAAATTGCACAGAGACCTATTAACTAGCAAACCCGAACTTTTCACACTTCTCTGACATTTAGTTTTTTTTTTTTTGTTCTAATGTCTTCTGTTGATGCTAATGTCATCCTACATCCGTTAATATAAATTATATTTTTGAGTCCCAAAATGGTATTGGCTCACCGATGGGTAAGAAATAATCCTGCAATATGAAATGAAAATTTTTATTTGTAGAAGCCTTCAGTAGTTACAAGGTTGGATATATTTACAATGATGACAAAATCAACGAGTTTATCACTGTCCTCCATGAAGAGAATGGACCACCACGGGCTCTATGCAACATAAGGAGCAATACACAGGTGGCCGTCTCCCCTTTTCGTACACGATCGTTAGCTTGTTCCACAAAACGCCCAGTTGTAGCAAATTTCACTCCCAGGTAAGTGTAGGATTTGGCGACGTATATGCAATAATATTATGTTACCTCACTTGAAAGTGGCTCTTACGATAAAATTACTAAATACAAAAAAAAAATCAATATGAAGGGCTGTGGCCATCAACTAATTACCACACTTCTATACTTTCATAGAAAATTTTAGCCATCTGACCAGCATATGAGTAAGAGTTTTGAAACGTACTGGTCTCTGATGAGTCATCAGGTGAGCTCCCTGAAGAATGGAAGGTTCAAGATGCATTTGCACCTATTACTTCTGGGGATGTGGAAAGGGCATTTTCCAAACTGAAACATATCCTGTCTGACAAGAGAACCCGTTTAACCGTGGACAATCTGGGCAAATAGCTCATGTTGTTTTACAACCCGAATGAAGACACAGACAGTGAATCGAACGACGACGACGCCGACGTAATTGAATAGTAAATATTGTATAATATACATATTTTATGATATAAATATTGTATACATATTATGTAAAATGTAGAAATCCTAAAATAATAATAAAACAGTGCACAAAATTATACTTATTGTGGTTTCTGTGAGTACAGCCGAATCTATATTTTGACTATTTATTTTGAGATTTCAAATGACATACTTCATGACATATTTCGGCCGAATCAATGACACAAATGACATATAATTTTTGACATATTTTGCCAAATTAAATGACATATTTTCCCCATCTCTACTGATGACTTTTTGGATGATTTACAACTTGGTAAAAAGTATGCCACCTTGTACCTTCTTCTGCTAAGGAGGGTATGTCTGCACAGTGCAAGTATGTGTGTAGTGAGGATTTTGCCTCAAACAGCACCCACGCCCTAATATGAAACTAAATCCAGTCCAAAATTTCACATGCTCACATCGACACTTTTCTCGTGGTCATACTCTATCCTATCCCTTTTTCTATATGCTGTGAATGAATACAAGACATCCCCTTGTACGTGTATGGATGGAAGCGTAAGCGTTTGTGAAATGCGTCCAATCCCCTCGTTTTTTCTTTCGAATCTATTTATGCGCTATTACTAGTTCTATAGACCAGTCCTATTACACCTATATGTGAGCCTCATAAAATGGCTCTCGTAAAACCACCCACATTAGAGAAGGAAACGCCAAACAGCCCATTCAAAGAAAGGACCTACCTATTCGGGAGACACCTAATTGGTCGTGTTGTAGGAACATGGGGAACGTTTCCTATCAGAACCGATAGAACCTTGTAAGACAAGAATGTCCAAAAGAAACCCACGACTACCCGTCTTTTAGTCTCCCATAAACATAGTTTGTCCCCCACATCGGAAAGGGTTAGGAACAAGGGTTTTTCTCCTCATTAAATCTCAACCCTTTTATGTATAAAAACACTCGGAAATAAAATGGAAACACAAAAGTAAAAATAAAACGAATCCTTCCTCTGGACTCCTCCAATCCGGTGTTTGACACTGACGCATGTGTTGTTACCGCACAATAGCCGCTAGTCACTTGGAATGCTGCTATAGGCGCCTGAATATCTGCCTTCGGGATCAGCAGCGGTCTCACACCTCGCTGGAAGGTGAAAAAGGGATCTTATTGTTTCATAAACAATTCCCTCTCCCTCCGGCGTACATTTCTTTTTCTTGTCGGACCGATCGTGGAATCTGACGGCTCGTTTCCGCCCGGAATCAGACCGACAGACAAATTCTTTCGTAACGAGGTTTGAAATCCTTTTGTTTTATTCATTCGATCGTTGTCATGACAAGGGATACCTGCCCACTTCCACATGGCTGAAGATGGTTCGTTCCCTTGTAGTTCAAACTACGTTCAAATATGTTCGAAGAAAGTATTACCACTGGAAATGAAATGGGAATGTCTTTAAGGTTCGAGTATGTGCAACCTAATAAAATCCTCCTACAAGTCACAACATAGGTACCTATTTTGGTTTATTATCTTCGATAATGAACCATTGGAATCGCCCAAAGAAAAAAAAAATTTAACCCCCCCTCAAAATTTGTTGGTTTACGTTTCAAGATACGTAGATTCAGAAAATCGAATAAAAAAAAATCCGTCCGTCCGCCGTACGCCGTACGCCGTCCGCCGTCCGCCGTCCGCCGTCCGCCGTCCGAGGCACTTTGCCCAGTTAGCGTTGAGTTAAAATTACGAAATTTGGTTTCTGGGTTTGGACCAGCCCCACAATGATCCACGAAACTTTTCATAACCCTAGGTCAAGGGGAAGGGGTTCAAAACGAATTTTGAAATTTTGAAAATTCCATATCTCGAAAAATTCCCATCAAACGGTATGTTTTTTATTTCATATTTAGATAGAGTTTGTTCCGTAGAATTTTTTAAGACCATCCGCAGCTTTGTACGACCAGCCGTTCGTTCACAATGACGGCTCAAAGATTGTGCCTCACAACCCGATCGTGAATCAAACTGTTGAAATACGGGTCCATTTTCATACTAACAAGCTCTTTGGAACATCATATGGCTTAAGTGATGTCGAGTTTGTTGTTCTGAGGTGCGTTTCGTGCTACGGAAATGAAGGTAATTTCGAATGTTTGTTAGTAGGTACTTCTTTTATAGAAAAATTATTACCGACGTAGTATTAAAAACCCCAGAATTATATCGTATTAATTAATCATAATTAATAATAATTATTATTAATAATAAATACGAATTATCAATACCTAACAATAAATTATAATAATTTTCAGTAGGTACTTACTTGATAAAATTGTTAATAATTAGTGATAATTGACAATAATAATTAATCTAACATTTAGGATCTAGACATTTAGACCTAGTGATCTAGACAGAAGGGTGATCTGTACAAAGAAGATAATGAACCGTTGTGTCAAGAATTTGCAGAGTTTTTACAAATAATCTTACTACCTTGCAGAAATGGTTCAACGGTAAAAGTATGATACTAAATTTTCCAAAAACTAAATTTATCGCGTGTGCCCCGAGGTCAACAACTGTGACAAGTACTGTGAGGTCGACAAAAACTTCTCACAAATACAGAGAATATCAATATTCATGTTCCGTAAAAAGGTGAACGTCAACTGACATCACCGGGCTAGCTTCTGTCTCCCCCACACTCATCTCTGGACTTTCTCCCAAAAACATTGCTCGAAAATAGGCCTTTCGCTCTCGAAAAGTCATTACGCTCCACTCGACATACTACCAACCAGTTCTTTCTGAATTAAATCTCACTTGCTATGTACATCACCCTCTTAAAGAGTTCCTCCAATATGCAGCTAACGAAATCCCATAAAGTCGCCTCCCAAGTTCGCTCCTCGACACTTGAGCCCTGAAAATGATCTTACTCTCTTTAGATCAATGGAAACTCAACGATAACGAGGGCAGCTCATTGTTGTCCAGCGAAGGCTGCCAATGCACTAGGGATGGCCATCGGTAGCCAACATAACGATATTCGATGGTATCGGAGGTATGGTATCGATGACGATATCTATCGTACAGCTTAGTATCGATACTTTTTGCAACCGATAGTATCGATCAAAAATATTGATATTTACTAAAATATCGGTTGAAAAATACATTCAATGAGAAAACTGTGTAAATAGGTACCTAAGCCCAACTGTAATGTCAATTTTCTGGCGATGAGTTTTTGACTATAGTTTTCATACCTATTTAAACATAAGTACTTGTTTACGACACAGATAAATTAAACTCAAATTTCGACACAGACACGACACCTACACTCACTCTTATCAAAATCAACACAAAGGGTTCCCCTTCTTCTTCTTTCCATTTTCCTGTCCCGGCCGACGCCATGATGGCCACATTAAATTTCACTCAATAGTGAAATTTACTCATGAAGGTTAGAACGTCTACTAGTACACCCACTCCACTAGAATGCAGATTTGTTCATTCGACTCAAGAATTTTGGAAATGTTTGATATATCGGATTAAAAAAAATATCGAAAATATCATACTCGTATAAATATGAGCTTTTCACACATTTAATACAGCCTCATGAGGTACAGCACTTTTACCCGCCTTCCAACAAATCAGCTGACGTAGGGACTTAACAGAGAGATGACGTGATGATGCATTATTTCAAAAGGTAAAAAAGACTTGAAAACTCCTTATAAATACTGCATAATTCCGGATGAAGGAGGCAGAACTACCGTATAATCACTGTCACAACACAAGGATTTATCACTGGGAATATCGCCTGTGGCAAGCCGAACGACCAGACGGCTTCCTGCAAAGTGGTTGAGAATTGTAATTGAATATCTGCATGATATGAGGGATTGATGGTAATGGGCTTGAATGGATCAGTGTATCTATATCGGTTCAATACGTCGCCGAGGAGCTTTAGCGAAGAAACATTGATGCAAGTCAGTACTTCAAGCACCCAGTTTATCCAGTGTCCTTTAGATTTACTATGTACCTTGTGAGAGAATAAAAATTCACAATCGAAACATTTGGTACGAAGCGTCCTACTTCTTTTTAGGTTTATTTTAACTTGTTTCCGATTTAAATGGTTGCTTTCCCTAGCTGTTGACTGCTCTTGTAAGAGTGTCGTTGAGGAGTTTCAGTTAAGACCAGATACCTTCAAAATGTGGCAATGTGGCATTTATGTTGTGAACGTCGAATCGGCACTTCTTCTTAAAATCATACCTACTGTAAAATAAATACAAGAAAAACATTCAATCAGTAGCAGTGGTGATTTAAGGCTTGTAATTGCCTTTGAGGCAAAAATCTTGCTCTAGCTTCAATGCAATAAATTTGAGAAACTTAACTGTATACCGTTACCTATAGGTAAAATACAAAGAAGAAGAATTTCTTAAGGGAAACTTGATAGAAAACTTACCATTTTCGTGCACAGCTTGCAGAATATCTTCTCATCTTCAACGGCAAAATTGCTGTCACCAAGAATCCACTTCCTATACAGAGTCAAGTTTGAACTAGAATCTTTAGGCACATTCAAGATTGAAGAAAATCGAAAATGAGCGCGATGTTTACAGTAACAAACTTCAGCTTGGTATGAAGGACGTGGCGCATGGAAATGGTATGTAATATATTATATTATACGAGGTAGAGAATGATGAATACACATGCACTCCCGAATAGAATCGTGCAGTGGAATTTCTAATCCAGATCATGAGGAACAATGGGCCAATATCTGTGGCGAGCTCCAGCTAAGTGCTCTTCACCATCCTGTCCCACTAATCCTAATCCCTTCCTACTTGGTTTCAGGTAACAACAGTGCTTCATATTTTTTCTGGGGCTTTGCAACAAACAAAAAAATCCAAAATTCCTTACAATTTGGCTCAAAACAGGCAAAATGTGGCATTTTTCCAGAAATCAACAAAATGTGGCATTTTACTGAAAAATGGCCCGTATGTGGCATTTCAGTGTGGCGCAGTGGCAATCTGCTATTTTGAAGGTCTCTGGTTATGACCGTTACACCAAGTAGGCGATCCGTCAAACTTCCCCACTTTCCCATGCAAATCGCCTCATCACGAGAAAGCAATCGAAAAACTGCGTACGCCTCGCACTTTTTCCCCGTTGGAATCAGACGAACTGATTCGTGATGATCCAGATAGAAAAAAAAAAAAATCCACCCGAATTTCAATATGAAAGGGTTTCACCCCGATATCACAGGTGAGGTCATCCGTCAGCTTCCTGTTCCACCGACGGGCTCCAATTGTGAAGGCTTCCGGCCGGAATTCGGGGGCGTATCCTCTTCGGTCAGGTTCAAGATCACACGTTCAGCAGATACCTGTGAGTACAGTTACATGTGGTGGAATAACTGCGCCAAAATTATTGTAATTGTAGTTAAGTTAACGCTCATTTGAGTCGCACTTGCGCTCGTGGTGCGGCAAACTACCACAGATCCCTAAATTATTATTTATTTAATGGTTTTCTTCAATCCACCAGCACGATAGTAACGGACATGTAAAGAAAGAGTTTTGAGCAACAAAAAATTTAATACAAATATAAAATAGGTAAACTTCGATACAAATAGATAGGCTAGTTTCTAGGCAAGGATTCGAATGATATCCTCTGGATGATTATGAAAACGCAACTATTGGTTAGTTCTGCGACAGATAAAATCGTCCAAGAGGAAAACACAGAAATGTAAACTACAGAAAAAGCCCCCACAATCATCAAAACTTATTGGTAGTTTCATACCTTAGTATCACTATTTTATGGCGCAAAATGGTATGCTATACTTTTATTACTTTGTGGATTGGCGCAAAAGGGGTTCACCGACACTGTCATCTTGCTGACCCCGTTTCGAGCCGACCAGTGCGCTCAGGAGATAATTTGAGGGCTGCTTTTCAACAGTGCGGCAATCTGCTGTAGCGCGAGCGGATGAAGGTTAACCTACACTTTTGGAGTTAGAAGCGAGTCCTGTCGTGGATCCCTTTTCTCCACGACTTCTCGTATTAACCCTCTGTTTCTTCCATTTGATTCTGTTAATTACTCCGCGATCTATTTCTTTATAGCAGAAAATCTCGTTGCCTTAAATAACCTGAAGCCACTGAACTTGCTTGGTATTGATTGTTTGCAAATATCATTCCTTCAATCGTTCATGCTGAGCTCATTATTGGTTTTGTCGTTGGCTTTGGGGTTAAAGGTCATTAGGGATGGTTAAATTCATGACCACCACAGCTCTCCGTTGGTTGAGTCTGTACGGTCATACATAATTAGTCTTAATGCCTTTTGACGCTGTTGCCTTCGAATATGACTAATATACAATAAAATAAAAACGATTGACGCACTTCCCCTAACATGTAGCGGCGGATTTCTTGAGCGTGAATCAACGTTTTATCCGCGGCTGATGTAATTCAAAATCGCAGGCCGAGCTCCTTGTTCGGGATTTCAACGGGTTTGCCCCGTCCAATTCCGGTTGTCCAACACCGAATTTGTAAGATGGGAATCCCGCGTAGAATATCATCTCCTGGTCAGTTTCCTTGACAGAACTTGGTAATTTTAGAAGGAAAAAATTGCAAAAAACTGAATCGTAACATGAAGAGTAATTTCCATGTATTACTACTTGATAGATGACTGTACGTTCCATAGTATTTCAAATTCAATTCAATTTTATTCAAGAAAACCGTACACAATACATATAACAAAGTACATAATGATAGTTCCAATATCAAAGTGGATTTCTGAGCCTAAGTTCCTGTTACCCGTCCAGACTCACCTCTTCCCTGCTTTTTAGTAAGTCGATGGCTAAGACACAACATGTGTTATGAAGATTTTGCTAGTTTTCATGAGAAAGGAAAAACTCTCAAACCATCTGTTTTTGGTTATTTAAAATTTTTTTTAGTTTCTCTGATCTACAAAATAAGTACTTACTTAGTAGTGCAGATTATGCCTCTGAAACGCTTATTTTATTTGGTATTAGGTGTTCAATGCAAAGATCATAGGTCATCTCCCTTAAATTACTATAATAATAGATTCAGTCTTAGTTAAGAGCGGTAACTGTTCAAATAGGGACGGAGCCAGCCACGGAATTTGTCGAGTTAAGAAATCATCCAGAGATTGTGGTATCTGGAGGACATAATAATTATTGGCATTTGCTCTCGTTAGCTTAATCACAGAATGTTTGGTAAATAAATTCAGATTTTTATGTACATACGCAACTGTTCCATGAATGTAAGTCAGTTAGGGAGTGAGAACATCGAAGGTTTTGTACAGCTGTATTATCAGGCTCTGACCGAGGGAAGTAGGTACAGGGACCAGCTCAAGATTGTTCGGGCGCCCATAACTGCCAAGCTAAATAATGAAGCTGGTGCCGGAAGGGCAATCGTCAAACTCCGTGCCGCAATGCACAAACTCCGTGCGAGCCTCAGAAGGGTCATGTACCGTTTCCGTGCGGCTATGAAATGAGACATGTACAATTTCCGTGCAGCTCGTTTAGCGTGACCCAGGGTGCACCGCTTGGAGGCGAACTGCTTCACACCCCAAACGCCTCCACGAAAATTGGTGGAGTTGTCAAAATTTGCAACCTCAAAACACCTATACAGCAACTGGTAAAAATTTGAATGAAACTGATTTAACAAAGTCCATCCGGGAAATCAGACCGCTCTCAAACGCAGCCATTTGCTCGCGGAGGAATTCTTCCTTCTTGCGAATCGTCGTCGATTTCTGTTGTTGAGACCGCATTTTAACATAAGTAGTGGCCTGTATGTCTTTCAAAACTTCAATGAACTTGAAGATGTGTGGATGGCTAGCATAACACATTTCATTTAGCTTCGAATGGAATGCTTCACAGCTGATCGTCGTCCTCATCGTACTGCAGACAAACTCGCTCCACAAATTTGGAGGGTACGTGGCATCCTCGGAAATGTAAGTCTTAAGAAGGTAGTCCTAAAAATCGTCAAGGTTCTTGGTTACCGGGACAATGGACATCAAATCGTCGGTGAACCAGTCACTCACATCGTTAGGGTGAAGAAATGGAAGGCCGAAAATCATTCTCAAACACTGACCGATTGTTTCATTTTTGGAATTTACTTTGATGAATGACTTACAGTTTTTTTCAATGCACGCCCATCTCTGGACTTCACCTACCAACATCTTCTGAAAGTGGAACTTGTAGCCGTCGACAACGCGCAACATTTTGCCTTATCACAGAAAACGTGGCGCTCGTACTTGGATTCAACATTCTGACTGACAATGAAACCTTCGCACGCAGTTTGTACGCATTCCCTCTCGGTCTCCGCACGGAATTTGTACACAGCCGCCAGAAGGAGCAAGCTTCTGCAAGAGCCCATGCCAAGCAGCAGCCGACAGAACCCAATGATCCAATCACCCTACGTTTTCCTAATGATTCCAAGTTATTATTGCGAGTGATTCCCCACCAATGATTCAATCACTGCAGTGATCCGCCAAATAATCACTTATATCACGGCAGTGATTGAATCACTACATTGTTTCTTAAGACTCCAAGTGATCAATTTCTGTAAGGGAGGGACCTAGTTGGAGAACGCTTTTGGGCATTAGTTGATATTCTTAAAACTGAATTCATTTCTAGGATGGTATTGGTTCTTCGTTTCTTCTTTCAATGTCGGGTAGATTCATTGTACCGCTGAAGAATAAGAAGTAAATGCAGTATTCACTATTTACGTATTCTCAACTTTCCATTTACACAACTACAGCGGAATTTTAAAATGACTCTTTCACACGTTGATATGTTCAACATCTCGTCTGAACCAAATCTATCCGATTTCAGTTTGATCGTATTTTTCGCTCAACGAAATCGGGAAAATCGTCAGGAGCAGAAGCACCCCAAATCCTCCTGACCCTGCCAGACGGTATCCGAACAAACAGCCTTTCCCAACCTTTATTTTTTTTCCACCTTCAAGGGAACTTATCTGCCCGCGTAAATCTGGTGTTTACTCTCAGTTGTGGTCTTATCATCTTGTAAAGGGAGGCTGTTCTAAACTTTTTTTTGTTCGCTTTCAGATTATACGCGTTCTTCCTCACCACTTGAGAAATATACTGAAAGGAGCGGAAAAAATACCTTTTTTTGCTAATGACAAGACGGGTTTTTATTTAGATATGGCTCTTCTGTCTCGGGGGTTTTTCTGGTATCTGTAGGGTTATTGAAAAGGCGGGAGTATGAATGAGATTGCAGGATTGCAGGTACCGACGGTCGTACGGTCAGATACCGCGTGGGAGGGCGCGTATTCTGTTACAGATCGGCTGTTTCTGATAAAGAGCTGAGAAGAATTCGAGATCTTAACGTGCCCATAAGGTTCGAAGACGCATGGTCTTCTTCCTGTGTAGTTGACGAAAATATAGGAATGCGATGACATCTATAGGTACTTTACGTCGCACTTGTACGACGTAGGCGTATATTTTCAGGTGATTTAATTTGATACAGCTTCCTTTTAGGACTAGAATTCTGATTATACTATCAATACTCAATATTCAATATTCACCAAACCCATCTTATTTGGTAAAAATCTGAAGAATTGACCCAGGACTTAATAAATTAAAAGAGTTAGAGAGCTGATGTTCACGGGTCACTCTGAAATAATACATTAGCGCACTGCAAAAGAAATTATATGAAATAATGATAATCCATGCACCATCGATTTTTTTTAGTGATTTATTTATTGCAACTGAATATTGGATACATTTTCCATCAAGCAATATTTCATTTCATAATAATTAATCTCTGTATAGGGTAGGATTTTCATCAATACCTAACCCGTGTTTGCAGCATTTTACCACGTTAGACACAGTGGTTCACTTCCACTACACAGAACTATTCCCGCAGCACAATCAAGTCCAGTGGTTTCTTACGCTTGAGGCGTCGGAGTTCCCTTTCGTTGTTTAGTATGTTGAGCATCTTCAGCCGGAACTGTGGTTTATCAGTGTCGAAGCGCAATTCGAAACAGTCCAACCGCGGTTCACGCGTAGTGAGACGAAATCGAACCACATGTTGGCAAAAATCCAGCCAGAGCAACTGCGCGAAATCGCTGACGTCCAAAACTAGCTGAAATGGCTGACTAAATTCGTATTGTTAATGTACCAAAATTTAATGTCTGTGCTATTTCTTCCTCATCTGGCGTCAACTCCCCTACTCCAATCGAGTTGCTAACTAAACTATGTCAACAAGTTGAATCGTTGACTAGAGCCTTGCTGCCAATAATACTGTTATAAAAACGTATGGTGAGCGTCTTTTACATTGTGATTTAGGGTTACGTCGCATTGCTCCATTTATTTTTATCATTGTCGAAGTTAACCGCCCCATACTTGGCAGCGACATTCTCCGCCACTTTGAATTATTGGTGGACATCAAGAATTCAAGACTGATTGATTCAAATACTAATTCCTACTCTAGTTATGCCAGCAACGACAGTCAATTGCAAAACCATGGGAATCTCGACCATAGGTACCTTACTACCTTGATTTCTGCACATACGAGATTTTCGCTAAGGACGTCGTCATTTAAAATACTACATAAAATTTGAGGGAGCCGGAAGACGTTCTCTGCGATGGAGATTCATCTCCATCTCATTACGCAAGACTTCCTGCGGACGCGCGATGGTGCACCCGCTGCCGCGAAGGCGTGGGCTCCGGAAGGTGTGTAGGCTGCTCTCCGACTCCCTTCCTGACGGTTCCCTCATAGTAAAACCGGGATGACATATCTGACGATATAAACATTTATTGAAAATAATAAACCAAAAATAACAATTCGGCGCAGTATGCAATGTCGAGGTTTACTAAAACCAACAGACTTTGGCTCAAGTACGAAACATCTTGACTGGGTAAAAACTTTTATAAAACTTCCTATACGAACGATTTCTGAAAGATCCAACTTTTTCTTTCCAAATCCTTTTTACAACAAACCGCTTCGATGGGGTGGTTTTCTATTTGTTTGTTCTTTCGAGCGCTATGATAAGAATTTATAAGCCGAACGCGGTTTGCCGCTCGTTATCTTCAACAAACAAGGTTGACTGTCAGGCTACTGGGTTTCACCGTTCCTTCCATGAAGTAGATACATAATTATATTTACCATCCCTCGGTTTCCATTTTTTCAACACCCAAATATCTTCCAATGTGCCTTATTTTTCTACGTGTAGGTACCAAGAATATTGTTACTTTACTATTGGAGGTAACGTACTACTGAACGTACTTCTGAATTTGAGGTAACGTACTAGAACCCAAACGTCTCCTACGATATCAATCTAAGCCTATTTTATCCTGGGCAACACACCCTTATCCAGTATATTTGGCATCAAAAAAAGTATAGCTGATACAGAGAGAAACAACTTCATTTGCGCATGTCAGTACGTGTGCATGCTTTAATTACTGTCAGGGGCGGTAATACAGACTACTAATGTCATGTTTCCATTAATTTTAGAGGAGTTTTTCTTTTAGGAGAGGAGGGGGATTTTTGTAGAGGATTAAGCATGGCTTTTGAAACGGGTGACCAACCAATTTTCAGTCACCTTTAAAGAACTAAGCTCTGGCTGTATGCCAAAAGGAATTTTTTGATTTTGAATTTTGTAAATAAACACACTTTTTGACAAACAAACAAAAACTCCGGACATTGCCGCACCTAAATTTCTGGTGATGCAGAACTTTTTTTGATGTGTGTAATATTTCATAAAAACCTAAATAAGTATATATTTTAAATTCCGACAAATTTTCTATAATCACACACTTTCTCACAGTTTTGTGGCACCCCTTCATTGTCATACCTTGTTGATTTCGGATCGGACTACAAATAGCTCCACATTTTACATCCGCATAAACTGAAATAATTTTTAAAACCTGAACGCGATGGTTAAAAATCAAGATTGCATCGTTTACCTGCGTGGAGGGATCCGTTATCCATTCCCCGAGCCTCTTCAAATAACTAAATTGCAGCGACGGGTTTTTGACATTTTATGTCTTTACTCTGGCACATAACTCGAAAAACGTTACGCAAAAGCGTTACACGAAATCGTCACGAAAATTTCTGATGATTTTCGCTTACAACCGATTCGTTGCTACGGAACTTTATCTTCGCCAGTTATCATCGTACAAAAATCGTTCACCACTCGTTGGATAGCTCTCGATTTACCTAACCATATTACGTTAACCACTGCGGAGTGCGTGGCCGACAAGCCGCGGTATGAGCGTGATTGTTTAAATAATTGTTTACACACAGGTGATCATTCTCAATAATTTATATTGTCTATACGAATGCAAGCTCCATAATTTATGATGAACCCTACAATTAAGTATAACAACTACGCTACTGGGGTAGGTGATGTAGCATTGTTCGAAGGTTCTTGAATCACTTCTTTAAAGACATAAAATGTCCCAATGTGTTGCAGACTCGTATGCAAGCATTTAATTCTCGACTGTATCAACAACAGGATGGAGTTGACATTCTTTTGACATTTTCATGTCTTTGCTTTGGCACATAAACTGAAACGGGAAAAATTTGTTTCCTTGATTCACCCTTTCCCTCAGATCACGTCAGAACACAAGCGACAGGCGGGCCACTACGTCAGACGCACCTATGACGCACGAGCGTATGACGTCAGACGGCTGGCAGGAGGCCAACTAGTACGTCAGAGCCTATGACGCACGAGAGTATGACGTCAGACGGCCGGCAGGAGGCCAACTAGTACGTCACAGCCTATGCCGTAAGAGACTATGACGTCAGACGGCTGGCAGGGGGGCAAACTCTTACGTCAGAGCCTATGACGCACGAGCGTATGACGTCAGAAGGCTGGCAGGAGGCCAACTAGTACGTCACAGCCTATGCCGTAAGAGGCTATGACGTCAGAGGGCTGGCTGGCTAGGTGATCGGGTTTTAATAAGCCTCTGGAATTCCGCGCCTTCATTTTGCATTCATTTACATCTTCACGTTGAAAAATCCTTCATCTTGTCGCTAATTTTATTAACACATTCAACTCGATCGGTTTAAACCAGAAAATTCCATAAAAACCGAAATTGATTTTTTCAGATTTTTTCTGTATTATCAGAAAGGATGTTAACATCCTCAATAAAATGGCGACTGAAAGAACGGGAGCTTGAAGGAAGGAACAAATAATGAGGAAAATACTAAATTCCGAACTCAAACGAGCCAAAATACTGGGTTTTCGGGTGGCTAAATGTACTCGTATTAACCTTATTTGAGCCAACCTCTCCTTGAATCAACTTAATATTTACTGTGGATTATAATAATTATAAACACCTAGGATCATGGAATCAAATGAAGTAAATATAAATGCGTTGAGAATATATATGTAAATATGTATGTTGTGGTAAATTTGTGAGGTGAAAGTTATGAAGAAAGCTGTTTATTTTTGTTTACTCGTCGACTCTGTGGGGCAACATGGTTATTTGGAGCAGGTTGCAAAAACTCAAGTCTATTACCAGTCCATTATTTAAATTTCTCTGACTCTCGATGTAAATAGATATATCAATGATCTATAATCGAATAACATATTTGTTCGTGCGAGTCGATAAATCATCTCGGTCAATCCTGAAGTTTAAATTCATTCATTTACATTTCAGATTGATATTCATGTGTTGATCGATATCGAATTGTGTGGATCAGGTTTATGTTATGAAATTGAATTGAATTTTTCGTTCCATCAACTCGTATTTATAGCAACTTTCGGTTGTCGTCAATGAAATGACCATAATATGATCATATTATGTATGACCAAATGTGCCATTTCTTCGCCAAAGAGAGTTAGTCATCATTGTCTATTCCAACAATCAGTACGTCTGAGTAGAACTTTTCTATTTCTGAAACCTTCCACTTCAAGATCGAAAAAAAAAGTTCTCCACTGTACTAGCGATTTGCTTTCGGGTCCATTTCCCCAATCAAAACAAGGCCAACGGTGTAGGCAAGCTTCTATTTCCGCCCAGTGCTACAGTATTTTTACTTTTCTCATCCCAGAATGAGAAACTAAAAGAGGCAGTGTAACATGTCAAACTGGTGTATGGGTTACTGTAGATGTGTTGTTGATAAACTTTCAATTTCCGGTTGAGATTTTACCTTAGAAGTCTCCGGAAAAGGCGTCTTCCCGTGCTTTTCACTCTCACTGCTAGCAAGAAACCTGATAAAAACCAATGAACTCGCAAAATAATTCTGTCACCTCCCAAACAAACAATTTCAACGGTGATAATCGAAACTGACATGAGACGTCAAGAGACGTCATTGTCAAGAGACGTTCGTCATTCAGAAGGGCTAGAAATTATTCGAATCTCAGTCCCAAGAACACTGTTCAAGTATTGACGGAAACCCCAGCCGTTTAGTTAGAGCCCGTATCAGCCAGATTCTTGGTAAATAGATGAGTGGATACATTTATTGGATGTTCATTTGAGTACCAGGCACTGGCTGACCAGAGTATGACATACATTGTATTCCTTCTCGTTACTAAATGATTGTTAATCTGATTTTTTAATCCATATAATACTTTAATGTGAGAGATCATTTTGGCTTATTATCTTCGATAATGAACCATTGGATTCGCCCCATAAAAAAATTATCCCCCTTCAAAAGTCACGTTGATTTTGCACACTCAGCTGACCAACAATTCGTTGCAATTCCACTCACTTTCCGTCAGTGCTGCCCAAATCACGTTTGTACCTTTGCTCATGGTGACACAATTACTTAATAATAATTATTTAACACAATTATTGTGTTATAAGTGTGTTACACAGTTATTGCATAATACGGTTATGAATTTTATAAAAATGAAAATTTCTGAAATTTTGTAAAATTTTGAAATGTTCAGGACCTTTTTTTAGTATTCCGAATGTGTTCTTCATTCTCAGGAATATCTTGAACTTATACCTGAACCAATTACCTACTTAGGTCCTTAACCAATCTTAGGTAGTAGACACTTTTTTGAAAAGCATTGCACTATTGTTTTCAGAAGCGATGAAACAATAAAATTCTGTACATAGTTAATTTTTTATTTTGAAATGAAAATTTAAGTAAGTAACTATTCATTCCGACAAGTTCCAACAGAGACCACGAGAACCATTTTTCATACGCATTATTATACCGAGTAGTGGTAAAAATTCGGCCATAATTGAGAACGTTCACTGTTCATCCGAAGTTTTAGCTGAAATTGCCAAAGCTGAGACAACTTGATTCACCAAAGACGGTTCACTGACGAGGAGAGATTTCCAATTGTCAGTGTCAATGATTTCCAGAAGATGCATTTTAATAAAGTCCATAGCTTTGGTTTTGAGACATTCCGCTCTGTACATTTCTGCCGTCATGAAAACTCGAGCTGCGTTTTCCACAGTTATTTTGGCAGCGATGGATTTTTCACACATGGCTTTGAGATTTCCCACGCCGTATTTCTCTGACAGGGCTAATAGAGCGAAGTCAGCATTTTTCAAACCATCGATGCTTCTTAGGTAGAGGTAACGGACGAACTTTTCAAATATCTCAGGCTCGCAATCGGTGACGCTGAGCCGATTACTTTCTGGTGCGCCATCACGGCCGAACATCGCCGCAAAGACCGGACTCCCGATGGCCATTATGGCTTTGTGGACGTGAATCTCTTCCCCGTTGACGTCGACTATGAAATCAACAAGTTCTTTGTTAAGACGGAGCTTCCAAAACGTCGAAGTTAAACACTCCGTTTGATGGCAGCAAGTTGGTTCGTTCTGAATCGAATTTTCCCAAATTTTGCAGTGGACTCTCAACTGGTCGTCAACCAAAAGGCTCTCGTCGCCGATCAGCTCTTGACGAGATACGAAGTGCCTGCAACATCCGCCGACTCCGACTTGAGTGTTGAACTGAATGCGCCGCGACGAGAAAGCGTGCACTTTTTCGTTTCGGTCGTTTAAAATTGAAAGTTGGAAACTCACGTCGTTCTGATTCCCCGGTACGAATGATATCAACAGTAAGTCGAGTGATACGTACGGATTTTCGCCGTCTTTGAAAGCTCCGAAGGGACGCAACTGCAGCCGCCAATTTTTCTCGTTGAACTGTTCCGGGAACTCGGGAGACAAAATGACGGCGTCGCCGGTGTGGAATGAAAAATTGTCAATCGTCCACGTGTAACAGCAATTGGATTCTACTGTCCCCTGCGAAAGAAACAAGCGAAACGATATCGTTACCACAGCGCCAATCTGCTTTTTTGGTCATTTAAGGAGAATTTTCGAATTTTTAAAAGTCGAATTTTCGAAAAAATGTCACAGAAAAAATTTTTCGTGAAAAAAAGAATCGGCCCACTCTAAGGGGGGTTTTTGGGGAGTATTAGGGGGAAAATATTACCCATAAATTCCCAAAATGGAACAGTCTGAAAAGTGACACCTCAAGTCAAAATTGTGATATCTTATTCTGTTCTCAATCTGGAGCATTTATAAGATGAAGAAACGTGGTTGTTACTACTAATCTGATAATGTAGTGAGATATCGCAATTCTGACTTCAACATCGAGTTCAGCGTTGAAAAATCTACAAGCTGAGGTGTTATTCGGCAGAAAAGGAGACAAAATTGTTTATAGAACCAGTAAAATGGAGAAATGCAACATAAAACCAGTTATTTCTTCAAATATTCGCTCTTATGGCCATGCTGCATGAAGGTGTATTATCTTTGTTTTGATGCATCTACAGATACAAAAAACGTATTTTTATAATTTTTCGACAAATTCGCTGAGAATTCCGTATGTCAGCTCTGGTATGGTGTGCTCATGGAACCCAAAAGTTCACTAAAACAAAAATGGTCAAAAAAGTATATTGGCGGTTTCAGCTTGGTGGTAACGATGTACGAGTCGTATTAACGTACACATTTCAAATTTAATCCCATTATGACGTCCTGTAAGGTGTAACTATGACAAATTAACTGAATTACACCGTTTGCAGTTCAGCTGTTGTTTTAAAGCAAAATATTTAATACAAGTGTGAATCTGATGCAGTGCCTACCATATGATTTCTAGGTATTCGTTTAGTACTTACAACAACGTGACCTTCCATTTTTGAGCTGAGAAATTATAATTTCATCATTACGCACAGATTGCACAGAATATCAGGAAACGCACAGTGCAAACGCGAATAATGTGGCAGCAAAGGGACACTGTTCACGACTAAGTTTGGGTGACTCAAAGACTTATTTTTCACGTTGATAATTACTCGTATTATTCTCGAGCGTGTGTCATCAACAGATTTGTCATATTGAGCGTCAACAACAATCTGTGCTGAGAAGGAGTTGTGCGAGTTTGTACTGATACTTGAGTAGGTTTATGATTTTTGTACAGAATGAAGCAAAACAATGATTGTTCAATTGCATTAAGATAGCACTTTGTTCGGTTAGGATTAGCGTGGTTGATAGCATTAAATTTGCTACTATCGACTGCAGGGTTTTCATTCCAAAGACATTTTATGAGTCAAATTGTGAATCATTATTTTTCAACCTCCGGGTGAATAAGCTGGCTTTGAGTAGGGCAAGACTACGCGTTCAGGTGGATAGGGGTCATGTTGAGCAATTTTTGTAACGTCAATTGCTGTCAATTGCAGAATTTTTATTTTTTTATTTTTTTTAACGAGAGTTCCTACATGTCTAATTTTGTAAATTTTAAGAAGAGCATCAACA
The DNA here is from genome assembly GCA_963920205.1 of Stenodema calcarata. Taxonomy (NCBI): domain Eukaryota; kingdom Metazoa; phylum Arthropoda; class Insecta; order Hemiptera; family Miridae; genus Stenodema; species Stenodema calcarata. Next base: position 20,840,969 of record OY986060.1, read on the forward strand.
TTATTTATTATTACATACCTAGCTATTATTTAAAAAAAATAATTATGCATCATTTGACTGACCTTATTTTTTAGAATGAAAAACCTTCAGTCGGTTGTAGAACATTTAATGCTATTAAATATGCCAGTCCTATCTGAACCAAATGCTACCTTAAAGGCAAACAGCAATTTTGCTGAAAAATCTCTGGTTATTTGCATTAAAACGTCATTTTCTCTCTTAAACTAGTAATTTATTTTAAGTAGGTAAACCGTTGGAAAGGTGAGATTTCAAGCAAGTTTTTCTCACCGATAGAAAAACGTCAAATTTTTGGAAAAGCTCAAAATTTGCAATTCGGTCCCGTTTTGTACGCTCCAAACCCGCTCAAAACATTTTGAATTTGAATTTATTTTACGGGTTAAGTAAGTTATGGTCATTTTAACGATTTACCACGAAAACATCTTGAGAGTGGAATAACGTGGATTTAGAGTGGGTTAAAAAAAGACTCTTTTTGTTGCTTATTAGTTGAAGAATTGTTCCCTGAAGTCCTTTGGATTTGAGTTGAGACACCTTGTGTACGTTTCTCTCAGAAAAAAAACTTTCCTTGCATTCCCATCGAGATGTTTACACATGTAAGAGAGCAGCTGAAAACGTCAGAAGTCGCCTTCAGTTGCAGCCTGACATAATTTTTAGGACTTAAGTAATCAAAATGGGGTGATGTTTGGAATGTAATAAAACTAATCCCATTCTTGTAAGTTGCGCCGTTTTTTTAAATCGCTCTTTGAAATTGCAATGATCGTTTTGGTTCACTGAGGTTCAGGGGCGTAGCGTCAGGGGCAGCGCAGGAAGCGGCGCTTCCCCACAAGAAATGAAGAATGTAGGTAGAAGTTGAATGATGAACAAATTTATTACGAATAACAAAATATTTAATCAAAAGTAAAACATTCAATTGAAAATTACCTACAGCTACCTACCTACCCATGGAAGAATTCCTTCTTCCATGCTACCTCCTTTTGATAGTTGGTTTCAATCAAGAATCCATGGCTGAAGCCAAGTCATCTACGAAAAAGAAGAAGAAGAAGGTGTGTCTTCTGGCGCGGGCGTGTGAGTGTGTCTCTGTTTACCGTAACTGTTTACCGTGGAGTAGATCACCCGGTGATCATCACCGCACTTTTTTAGCGTCCAGGAGGCCAGAGAGTTTATCCATAAATTGATAATATCCATGCAATTCTGTTTGTTTTGATGTGTGCTGGTAGGTTTCAGTTGTTCGGTTAGTTTATGTTTCTAAAATGATCGTTTCGCAAAGTTTTAGCAAAAAATTCGACAGGTGCCAGATCTCAAGGGCTTGTCACCGTGAGTACTAGACATTTTAATGTTGAGAACTAAAATAGATACTGACCAATGGTTATCAGGGTGTACCTAGTTCAAAAAACCTTTTGTTTTCCTCTGAAAAAACATCATAGTGGCTTTGTGGGAAATGGGTGCGGTACCCCCAAGTTCAGAGCCACGCTACGGTCCTGCTGAGGTTGTAATTTATACCATTGACTGCTTCATCAATCCAGTCACCGTAGTTAGATCGAGAATAGTTCAGCATACTGGTGAATAAAACGAGTACGAGTTAGGTTCTATTCAACAGATTTGGAAAGCAATTCAGAGGTGATGGGGGTTTGTCTCTCACGTGGTCTCATAGAATTCAATCAACTTCGGAGTCACATCAGCCTCTGGGCATTCGCAGAGTGCCAACTGTTCATCGTCCAAAAACTACAGTAATTTTGATAGGTAATGTTGGTAGAGTCAGTCCTGTCGATATTCACAAGTTCAATGTTTCTGTTACAGATAGAGGCCTTGGTGTTGGCGGCGTGCCTGGTCGGGTGGGCGACGTGCAGCTCGCCGGAGTCCCAGGGTCTGCGGCCTGGCGGACCTCCTGGTCTCCTTCCGGACCTCATCGAAACGATCGACCCGTCATCGGACCCAAAGCCGACGGACCTGAACGCAACGCTCCTATCGGCCAAACTGGGGCCAGCTCTGGACATGGAATACTCTTCCATTAACAAACCTACCAAAAACATGCTGACTTCGTACTTTCCCTTCAGGTAAACCATAATTGATATTCATTTAGAACCTTAAAATACGAGTTCAGGGGACCAAATCGACCCGATATTCCTGAAAGTTCGAACTTGAACACTCCAAAGAGATCATCGTGGCCAGCTTGTCTTTGTCCCTCGCAGCTCTAAACAGTTCCTGCAGTGGTTACATTCTTTGAGATTGTCCATCCAACTTGCCATCCCTCCTCTGTCCATAGAAGAACATGTTGGGATAAAACTTAATAGTGAATTTGTCAACAATTCAAGACATAAAGACGACTCTGTGGCTCTTACAGGTGCATTAGAGCATCACTTCAAATGTAAGAAAGAAAAGAAAGAAAGAAAATATTCTTTATTGATAAAGGCGTAGCCTATTCAATGCATGGGACATGCCCATTATACAAAACTTGAATTAAATATTACATTTTCAAAGAGTAAGATCGAACACCTTCAGATAAATACAACAACATAATTAAACTAAACCAGCCTCTTCCAACAACCTGGTCTTAAAGATACGCTTATGCAGATAAGAAAGAAAAAGAGAGCCTATCATTTTGCTTTCTACCCTACTTTTTTTTTCCTGATAGTCAATTATTACCTACATGTTCTTTACTTACTAGTCTAAACCCTAAGAACTTAAGCCGCTGTGGAGCCAACTCAGAGCACCAACAGAGAACATGGAAAATTGATTCATTGCTTCCATTGTTGCACAATATATATATACAAGCTCTCCGCTGGTCAATCAGGAAGTTCTCCCCACAAATCCACCCTCTCATAACGCTCGAACCGGCCAACCTGAGCTGCACAAGGATTTAAAATGTAAGGACTATGGTTCAAATGTCAAAAACCTAAATTCATGATAATATCAAATCCATCACAACTTACCAAGTGTAAAAAACACAGTGTAGTCAACACTTTTATATGGTATTGGAGGCTAGGACACTAAAGATAGGAGATACCCATAAGATCCAAGCAGTCGAAATGTGGTGTTATCTTAGAATGTTGCACATCCCTTGGACTGACAAAGTTACAGGCATAGAAGTTTTGAGAAGAATGGAGAAAAACCCTGATATTATTAAAACATGAACGACAAGAAAGATGCAATATTTTGGACATATCGAGCTACAATAAGGAAATTCGGCCAGCATTGGGTATCGTCAAGAGGACTGGTATAGAATTTTCAAGTAAAATTCCCCATTTTACACATCAAATCGCTCTTTTACAAATCACTTTCGCCTTTTTACATATTTGATTCACCCTTTTAAAAATCAAGTTCACCCTCTTTGAGCAACGTAGTACCTATTGAGTTCCTTTTCCTTAACCTTCAACGCATTTCTCGCACTGCTCAAAGAGGGTAAATTTGATATATAAAAGGGTAAATTAGATATGTATGAGGTGAATTTGATTGGTAAAAGGGTGAATTTGACTTGAAAATGCTATAATACATAAATAACACTATTTAGGCAACTGATATCCATTTAAGGCCTCTTTTATACCACCACTTCGTAAATTCAAAGGAGCATCTATCCACACTGTGGACAAAATTGGACTCTTCTCATCCGCTCGCCAATTTAGTTCATACATCCTTCCACTACCATTACGTTCTTTGTGATAACACGATCAGTTTCCTATATTGAACTCTTTCGAAAGAATAGTCTCCCGATTGAGGTCGTGGCATTTGTGATGCTTACCTCCTTTTCATTGGACAAAACCCGTCAGCCTAGTGTGTTAGGTGCGGTAATCCAAATGGAACGCTTTAGTATTTAAAAATGGAGTGAGTTTCTAGTGCATAAGGATCAATTTTTCTTGAGAATAACAAAATAAGTTACTATACATTACTGCAGCAGAACGATTATCATGTATACAAGGAGTTATTAAATATCTCCTATCTAAACACATACTTAACAAGAACTAAGGACTTTAAATACCTTAGTTCTTGTTAAGTATACGTTTAGATGTAGAAACCCTGTACATGGCTGTATAAGTACGTAATTAAGGCCACAAAGAAAACTATTTCATTTTGACAAAGTTTTTCGTTTAATTTTATGTTCAGGCGGAATCGCAAAGGTAGGCTGGTACCCGTGGGGACGATGCCCAAACACGTCAGAGAAGTCGAGTTGGGTTACGTACGTCTTGGAGACGGCACCAAAGTGAAAACTCGTGTGCCCAGCAGACTGAGGAAGAAGCTGAGGCAGCTGCTGTGGGCGCTTACGGCCTGTCCAGTCGGTCATCGGTGGCGGGACTTGGGAACGAGGTTTTGGCCAAGGTAAAAAAATATGAACCGACATACTAATTTGAATACTTTTATTGTAAAACTCTGCAAATTCTTGACACAACGGTTGATTATCTCCTTTGTACAGATCACCTTTCTGTGTAGATCACACTGATCTGCATACAATATCCAGAATTGGAGGAATGGGCCAACAAATGGTTTGAATAGGCGTCACTAGCTCAGGCATGGTCAATAAATTATTTATATACTTAAATGATGAGTGCAACCCTTTATTTTGCGGGCAGATGTAGGTGGTTGATGAGGGGGAGGCGTGAGTTGTCCCTTAATTCTGTCGCCCTCTCTCCCCCCTCTCCGCCCCTCGCATCAACTACTTAAATTTAAATTGTGGGTGAATGTGAATGTAGAGGTAACTAAGTAAGTAACTATGAAATACAAGCCTATTTGAGAACTTATTCCGATACTAAATACAAATATTCGGTACTTTACTCGTATCGATAGGTATCGCACGTCACTAGTGAAAGGAATACCTGATTGCTAAGGGCTCTTGAAGTGAAGGGTTGGAGCTACAAAGAGAAAGGTCTAAAGGAAACCGCTTCTGATTGGCTGTTTGAAAGGGGCAGTGGGATGGGAGTCAAGCTATTATAAAACAAATGAATAAATCGTAAATCGTCAGTTAAGATCCCACCAAGTCACTTTTCCCAACTTTATTTTACACTATAGCTCTTGTGGATATTAAAAACACTCTGCAAATTCTTGACACAACGGTTTATTATAGATAATTATACCGTTGTGTCAATAATTTGCAGAGTTTTCTTAATGAAGTTGGGAAAAGTGAGTTAGACCTTGTGGGATCTTAACATAGGATATTACACCCAATTTCTCCCTTACTGGGAAATAACATCTGATCATGTTTTTCGCAGTAAGGGAGAAATATAATGTGGGTCTCAGGAGATCCTGAGCCTATGGAGCTCAAAGTGTAAGTTCTGAGGAGGCTATACACCAAAGTACCGCTTCATAAAGCCATTAAATGAAGGAGTCCCTCAGCTGATCCTGGGCTTTTTTTATTGAAGTGTAATTCCTAAGGAGGCTCCATACGAAATTTCAGCTTCATTGAGTGAATAGAATAGAAATTAGGTGCAGGAGCCCCTCAGCTTTAGGAGCCTACTCACCGTTAGACCCCTCAGCTGCTCCTAGGCCTATTCTGCTTAAAGTGTAAGTCCTAAAGAGGCTGGTCAGCGTTAAGTTAAAGTCCTACGGAGGCTACATACCAAATTAAGGCCTTATAGAGTGAATAGCCTAGAAATTAGCTTTAGGAGCCACCCAGCTGCTCCTGGGCCTATTCTGCTTAAAGTGTAAGTCCTAAAGAGGCTGGTCAGCGTTAAGTTAAAGTCCTATGGAGGCTACATACCAAATTAAGGCCTTATAGAGTGAATAGCCTAGAAATTAGCTTTAGGAGCCACCCAGCTGCTCCTGGGCCTATTCTGCTTAAAGTGTAAGTCCTAAAGAGGCTGTTCAGCGTTAAGTTAAAGTCCTATGGAGGCTACATACCAAATTAAGGCCTTATAGAGTGAATAGCCTAGAAATTAGCTTTAGGAGCCACCCAGCTGCTCCTCGGCCTATTCTGCTTAAAGTGTAAGTCCTAAAGAGGCTGGTCAGCGTTAAGTTAAAGTCCTATGGAGGCTACATACCAAATTAAGGCCTTATAGAGTGAATAGCCTAGAAATTAGCTTTAGGAGCCACCCAGCTGCTCCTTGGCCTATTCTGCTTAAAGTGTAAGTCCTAAAGAGGCTGGTCAACTCCAAGTGAAAGTCCTATGGAGGCTACATACCAAATTAAGGCCTTATAGAGTGAATAGCCTAGAAATTAACTTTAAGAGCCACCCAGCTGCTCCTGGGCCTATTCTGCTTAAACTGTAAGTCCTAAGGAGGCTACAGACCAAATTACAGCTTCATAGAGTGAATAACATAGAAAATAGCTTTAGGGGTCACTCAGGAGTATCACCTAAATTTGTATCACGCAAATTAAAGAGATGACCACCAGCCGTAAGACATATCCTAGTCAAAAATTATTAAAATGGAAGCAATAATGGCCAAAAACTTGAAGAAAACATCACGAACATCATTCAAAGATTTTCCCTAACCTGTCACTCTCAATAATTTCGAATTCTTCAAGTAGGTACGCTCCCTTTCAGGCAACCATGAGGGAACTCAATAAATGGCCTGTCTGCAAGATCACCATTGCTGATTTGCCGGCCGATTTTCTTGGTATTTTAGATTAAGCTTTGGTTACACTATTACTACAAAGTGCCTTTCGTATTTCTGTGACAGGTGGTTAAAAGAAGGCTACTGCCCGGCTACGACTTGTTCGATACCTGCTGGTATGAAATGCCGGCCCTCCGCGACGGAGCACAAGTACCTTTTAAGGTAAAATACTCCTGATATCCCTGAAAATATCCTCAGATATTAACACTAAAAATCGCTATGTAATCGTTATGTTTAACCTTCTAACGTTAACGTGTGTATTCACTGTTCTGTCAATCGGTTCGCAGGTGGCATTGCCGAAAAACGTGCTCATGGATCAAAGTGCAGTACCCCGTCGTGACAGACTGCGTCTGCGCATGCGGCTCGAGCGGCTATTCGTAGTCCAAATTCGACAGTTGCTAGTCTGACAACACGGTTTTTTTTTTTAAATTTAAACATTAAAAAATTGAAAAAAGAAATTTAAAAAATCATGGAACAAGTGCGGTGAATGAATAGTTGCATCTCAAAACTTAAGTCGGTTGTGCTACCTCGTTTCCTTTTCATTAGAACCAATCAAAATCAATCTCGCTTGCTGAACGAGTTGCATCTTTGTTGATACAGATCGTCGTCTTTAAACTAAGATTTGCAGCTTGCTGTGGCTTATTTGGCTTATTTCAGAGCCTTTCGACTCAATTTCACCCTATTACCGCCAACCAACCGAATATTCCCCCACTCTTAAATATACTTCTTGCGCTCGAATACGCCCCTTCAGTAATAAACAAATAACATTTGAAAATAGTTTATGAAGGGATGACGTAAAACACGTATTTATGCACATTCAAAATTACCCTTCACGAATAAGTCGAAAAGCTTTCATTAGAATGTGTTCAATCGCACAAATGAGATGAAACTAGAGCCTCATGAAAAACAACGCCTTTTCTTATTTAATTTATTCTTCGGATATTTTATTATTCTATCACATGACTTTGAAAAAGCTTTAATTAGTGTATAGAATTAACATGTCATCGTATCAAACCCAATTGATGTTTGGTTCACACTTTCGTTATCATTCGACTAAATCGATGTTGTACTAATAATTTTTAATCGTAGCTCTGCCAGGTGCGAAATTGCGATCCGGATACTGGTTTGATTGTTTAAAAAAAATGCCAGCTACCAAGTTGTTTCTTTCATCGTTTGCACCTTACATTCAGTGTATAATCAGCAGTTTTGTTTTAGATAGCTTTAAATGTATTGTAACTCTTGTACATAGTCGGAATGTGTAATTTTTGTAAGAAAATTCCACTGCAAGAAGTTCGCCTGAAGGATAATCTAGATCTGTACTTTTATTGTATTAATTTACGTTCCTTTCGAAGATCGCCAATGTAATAAATCGTAGTTGCCCGCATTTTAAATTTTATTCACATTTGAGTTAACAAATGGTTTGAGTTAATTTTGTATGGTAGTACTACCACAATGGCTAATGGCCTTCATAGATCAAAATCCACTGCTTGATATCAATATAATATATTATTTTACCGAACACACCATACTACATCCATACTACACCACTCCTACGGTTTGTCATCAGTAACAATTGATGAATAATTTATTACCTTTCACCTATATTTAAATCTTAGTTACTCGTTTATAAGATCTTATTTATTTTATTTTTTTTTTTTATTTTTTTTTTTTAGAAAGGGCGTTGATTATGGAATGGAAACATAATTTACGGAAGAATTACCTAAATAGTCATTGCGCTTTGAAACAGATCCAAGTGCCAATTTTTTTTAATAATAAATTCGTTTTTATTCAGAGACATTTTATATTCATTTAAATATGTAATTTACTTTTTTCTATGTGTAATTTAATGTACAGCCGATGAAAGGGTCACAAAAGAACCTATTCAGTATTAAGATCCATGTATATAGAATAACAAAAAATTGTTAGTTTAACTAATTGTGTTGTTGTAACAACAAGAAATACTGTGTATTTTTCGATGATGTACTATATATCGTTACGTGTGCCTTGATAAGAACGCAAATATTTACCTATTGTATAAAAACCAATAAAATTCTTAAAATGAACGAGTATTTTGATGTCTTTTACCTTATTTCCGTCGCGCTGTATCACGATATTGCCGTACTTGTTTGTTTCTTATTGTACCCTCCAAATAGTGGCGACATTAATTTTGAATCTACAACAGTAAATTGTAGCAAACAATAACATGTCTTTCGTAAATCGCCGTACAAGGTCTTAAATCCCTTTGAATTAGGTTATTAAATCCATTCGCTAAATTTTGATGACAAACAACTTTCAAAATTCGTCAATATCAACAAGAATCCCCCAGAAATCACCATGCTCTCAAGTAAGGAACATCTTGACTTCAGAGGGGTAGGCGGTATCCTCGTAATAATGTCCATTCCAGACTCCGGCGATTATCTAAAATGAATCTTCAGCAAATCTCCGACATGTCAGAGCTTTATGATATCCATCTCAAGGCTGCTCGTTCAAAATATGAATCAACTTGAAATATTTTACGCCCCACGCGCTCAAAGAATAAATTTCCATATTATAAGGTTTATTGAATAATTTACATATAATTAGTATGAATAATCTTTCTAAAACAAAATGTATTCAAGGCGTGAACCAGAATTTCATCTTCCAGCTTATTGGCTGGGGAGCTAACCAAATGATTTTGGGTCAGGCATTCGTGGGAGAGATGTACTGGTAAGTACGTAACCTAGATACACTATCATATTATATTATACCGGCGTAGTCTTTCACACGATTCTAAAACGAAAAACTGCGAAGCAATATCTATTTAGTTGTAGTATTAGTCATGACTTCGACATTAAATTAAATTTTGTTCCTTAAATGATTTCTGATAAAATCAACATTTGAGTAATACGTTCATTTCTACCACGTTTATATTAGTTCCAGGTGGAATTTCGAAATCGAGTTTAAACTATCTTTCCTATTTTTGTCACAACCCTTTTAAACTAAGGTGTGTAGCTGGCCTGACATTGTCTTTCAGTGTAGCAGTTTCGTCTCGTGAGGAAGTACTCGCTCCTGTTATTCTGAGGTGAAGCAGTTTTCCTCCTGAGGAAGTACTCGTACCTTCACCATACAAGTGTAGCTGTTTTCTCCTTCCGAGAAGCACTTGCTCCTGTGTAGAGTGAAGCTGTTTTCCTCCTGAGGAAGTACTCGTACCTTCACCATACACAGTGCAGCTGTTTTCTCCTTCAGAGAAGTACTTGCTCCTGAGTAGAAGTGAAGCGGTTTTCCTCCTGAGGAAGTACTCGCTACTTCACCATACATAGTGTAGCTGTTTTCTCCTTCAGAGAAGTACTCGCTCCTGTTATTCTGAGGTGAAGCGGTTTTCCTCCTGAGGAAGTACTCCCTACTTCACCATACATAGTGTAGCTGTTTTCTCCTTCAGAGAAGTACTCGCTCCTATTATTCTGAGCTGAAGTGGTTTTCCTCCTGAGGAAGTACTCCCTACTTCACCATACATAGTGTAGCTGTTGTCTCCTTCAGAGAAGTACTCTCTCCTATTATTCTGAGGTGAAGCGGTTTTCCTCCTGAGGAAGTACTCCCTACTTCACCATACACGGTGTAGCTGTTTTCTTCTTCAGAGAAGTACTTGCTCCTGAGTAGAAGTGAAGCGGTTTTCCTCCTGAGGAAGTACTCGCTACTTCACCATACATAGTGTAGCTGTTTTCTCCTTCAGAGAAGTACTCGCTCCTGTTATTCTGAGGTGAAGCGGTTTTCCTCCTGAGGAAGTACTCCCTACTTCACCATACATAGTGTAGCTGTTTTCTCCTTCAGAGAAGTACTCGCTCCTATTATTCTGAGCTGAAGTGGTTTTCCTCCTGAGGAAGTACTCCCTACTTCACCATACATAGTGTAGCTGTTGTCTCCTTCAGAGAAGTACTCTCTCCTATTATTCTGAGGTGAAGCGGTTTTCCTCCTGAGGAAGTACTCCCTACTTCACCATACATAGTGTAGCTGTTTTCTCCTTCAGAGAAGTACTTGCTCCTGTTATTCTGAGGTGAAGCAGTTTTCCTCCTGAGCAAGTACTCCCTACTTCACCATACATAGTGCAGCTGTTTTCTCCTTCAGAGAAGTACTTGCTCCTATTATTCTGAGGTGAAGCAGTTTTCCTCCTGAGCAAGTACTCCCTACTTCACCATACATAGTGCAGCTGTTTTCTCCTTCAGAGAAGTACTCGCTCCTATTATTCTGAGGTGGAGCTGTTTTCCTCCTGAGCAAGTACTCCCTACTTCACCATACATAGTGCAGCTGTTTTCTCCTTCAGAGAAGTACTCGCTCCTATTATTCTGAGGTGGAGCTGTTTTCCTCCTGAGCAAGTACTCCCTACTTCACCATACATAGTGCAGCTGTTTTCTCCTTCAGAGAAGTACTCGCTCCTATTATTCTGAGGTGGAGCTGTTTTCTCCTTCAGAGAAGTACTTGCTCCTGAGTAGATGTAAGGTGTTTTCCTCCTGAGGAAGTACACGCTTCTTCCCCCTTTCAGGGAATACAAAAACATCAAAATAGGCATTTTAACAAAGTTTCTGTTAAATTAGACCTTACCTTGTTTAAACAATAGGTACCTATTTGTTAAAAAAAAAAATTGAATTTGGATGATGAGCTAGAGACTTGAAACTTTAAGTATAGGTCAGTACTGAGCAAATAATTGGATGGTAGGCAATCGCAAAATGTGAAACGGGTCTCTCACTGCAGATTCTGCTCTCTTAACAAACTGCTTACAGGGCGAAACTTGTAATGGAGAAGGATCTGATGTCGTATGGTTTTTGTTGTCAGGGACTTATAGAATTTGAACTATTATACTCGTAGGTAGTAAAAGGTAATATTTGGAATTTCAAACCTTGGCAGCTAAACAGGATGTGCCATGCATGGGGCATTAAATGTAGGAAATTTTCCTACTGATGTAACCAACCTTTGGGCTATTCCTATTGGCTATAATAACGGGCCCTGCGATTGGCCGAGCGCCCCACCCCAGGTAGTATATAAGGAGGCCCATTTCACCCTTGAATTCACTCTCGAATAAACCGTCTACCGTCTACTGTCTACCGTCTTCTGTCTGCTGCCTACCCGCCGAACCCCGATACCTTACTGGCGACGAGTCTGAACCCGCTACTACCGACGAATCCGTACCTGCTACTGCCGCTTACTGTCACGATGACCGCTTCGATCCCGCCTTATGTTGTTGGAGACAACATCGCTTCGTTCCTGAGGAGGCTGGAGCTCCACTTCCTCGCAGAGGGGATCACTGATGATACTAAATCAGTGGGCAAGCTGGCCTCCCTTCTGCCCCTGCCCGTCTTCGAAAAGTTGGAGGCGGCTCTCGCCCCTACCCCTATCCTTGGCTCAAAATATTCAGTTATTAGTGCCGCATTGATAGGGGTTGAGAAACCGCCGGTAAATAAAGCACTTGCCCGTTATGAGTTCTCTCTCTTTTCTAGATCTCCAGGCCAAACTGTTGTGGACTACGCCGACGCACTCCGGAAGGCAGCCGTTCCATGCGACTTCGGGGCTGGTCTTGAGGTCTCCCTCTGCGGCCGGCTCATTGGCGGCATGAAGGACCCGCAGATCATCGCAGCACTCCTGGCTCTCGTCGATGGCAGCTCCTTCAACGAGATGGTCGCAGCCGCATCCCGTGCAGAGGTCGTCAAGACCACCGTAGACCGCCTCGTTGCTCCACCACCAGCCGTTGCCGCCCTCCATCTCAACCCGCCTTCCAAGGGCGATCATCCAAAGCCCCGAGGACCTGAGGGCCAACCTAGCTTCCGCCGTCAACAACAGGGTCTCGTCCAGCCCAACCAACGCCGTGCCCCACAGGGGGGCTCATCCAGCCAGCTTCGGGAGCCCAAGCGCTGCAATGGCTGCCACACTGCCCACAAGCCGTCGTCCTGTCCTGCCCGCTCTTGGACCTGCCATCACTGCGGCCTTCAGGGACACATCCAGAGGTTCTGCCCGTCCAGATCAGGTCAGAAAAATTTTTATGTTTCGGACAACGTGGATGAGCCTTCGCTTGTGGAGGATCCCTTTGGCCCTTTGTCTACATATTTAGATTGTAATGTGATAGGAAGTCCTGTGTTGGTGGACGGACATTCTTGGAATGGCCGAGGAGTCTCTGACTCCACGCCCTCAGTCTGTGAGTTAACAGCTGAGGGTAGACGCAACAGGCATTTTTCTGCTGATAGAGTATTGCGAAGTCCTGTGTTGGTGGACGGACATTCTTGGAATGGCCGAGGAGTCTCTGACTCCACGCCCTCAGTCTGTGAGTTAACAGCTGAGGGTAGACGCAACAGGCATTTTCTTGCTGATAGTGTAAAGCGAAGTCCTGTGTTGGTGGACGGACATTCTTGGAATGGCCGAGGAGTCTCTGACTCCACGCCCTCAGTCTGTGAGTTAACAGCTGAGGGTAGACGCAACAGGCATTTTCTGGCTGATAGTGTAACGCGAAGTCCTGTGTTGGTGGACGGACATTCTTGGAATGGCCGAGGAGTCTCTGACTCCACGCCCTCAGTCTGTGAGTTAACAGCTGAGGGTAGACGCAACAGGCATTTTTCTGCTGATCGAGTATTGCGAAGTCCTGTGTTGGTGGACGGACATTCTTTGAATGGCCGAGGAGTCTCTGACTCCACGCCCTCAGTCTGTGAGTTAACAGCTGAGGGTAGACGCAACAGGCAATTGGATCTGGAGCACGAATGTCAGTTGGCTGGCGTACACAGCAACTCCCGTCGATCCCCAATATCAAGTTCTGGTTTGGGGGAGATTTCTAGCCCTGCTCCATTGTTGATCCCGTTTTCAGTCGACAATAGCCTTCCTATTCCGTTCTTAGTGGACACAGGGAGTTCCCTAACTCTCATAGATCATAGGACCATTCGCTCTTTAAAGCCTTCACTGGAAACTACCCCTGTTCATTTTGCCGTCTCCACTGCTGCATCCTCGAGTTTGTCAATTATTGGCATGGCCCGGGTGTCATTTAAATCTATAAATTCACCCAACCCTCCTATTACTGTCAAATTGTTTGTAGCGTCTCGATTGTTCCCTACCGCCATTTTAGGACGCGACGTGATCAAAGTCCTCAATCCGAATTGGTCAAATTCACTTCTCACTGGTCCTACAGTTTTATCAGTAAACTTGCCACCGTCCGAGTTAGTTCAATTATTTCCTCGCTGCTTTGGGCACATTGACAACCATTTACCCATTGATCAGTATGCTGTCCATATCCATCTCAAACCCACCGCTAAACCAATATTTCAACGACCGTATTCAATCCCGTTTGCTCTCCGCGATCAGGTTAAGGCTGAGTTAGATAGGCTCTGTGAAAATAACATTATAACTCCAGTCTCCTCGTCTCAATGGGCCTCCCCCTTAGTCTGTGTCCCAAAGAAATCCGGTGGGATCCGGTTGTGTGTTGATTTAAAACGAACTCTTAACCCTCAAATTATGACTGATGTGTACCCCCTGCCGCGCCCTGATGAGATTGTCCACCGATTTACTGGATGTACCGTATTTGTTAGGTTAGATCTGACAAACGCCTATTTACAATTGGCAGTAGATGTTGATAGCCAACCCCTTCTTACCGTAAATACCACTTTTGGTCTTTATCAATTTACCCGCCTAGTATTTGGACTAGCTTCAGCGCCACCCGATTTTCAAAATTTCATGGACAAAATTCTAGGTCACTTGCCTGGGGTCGCTGTTTTTCTGGACGACATTTTAATTGGGGGAACGGGTCACAAGCAATGTGATACTAGGATGCGTCAAGTCCTGGGCACTCTCAATCAATATAATGTAAAAATCAACGTAGAAAAATGTGAATTTTTTGTTCAGTCATTAGAATTTTTAGGCTCGATAATTTCAGTTCACGGGCGATTTCCCAGTCCCTCCAAGGTGAAAGCTCTACACGATATGCCCGCTCCCACAAACCTCTCCCAATTGAGAGCCTTCCTGGGCCTTTTCACATTTTTTCACAATTTTGTATCTGTCAAGATTATCAATCCGTCCTCTCTCGTGATACATACTCCGTGGATACCGATGGCCGTGGACCTAGTTCCTAAAACCACCGCAACCGTCGTTGGCGCTATGTACGCTGCCACCTCCGGCTCAACCTCACTTCTGCTCTGCCATCGACTGCGATCAGTTTCCCTAAAGTTCACTTCTGCTACTTAAGTTCATTACGATTATATTTCAATTAACTTCAGTGTATTCTGATACTATCAAGAACCCGGAGGTATGTAGAATAAATCTCATACATGTATATTTCGATATCCGTTTATTTCTTTGTCCTGAAATGTTAACATAGGTGGGCCGGCGAACGGGTGAGCCGTCCCATGCAGAGAAATAGTGCTCGTGATTTTTCTCGAGAATCCGGTGCGAATCAGGAAATAACAACTGGAAGCTCGTTGTTATAGTTTTTATGGAATAGTTAGAGAAGTATACTAGTTTTCTTCTCTGTAATCCGGACGGGAAGCACAACGGAGAAAATGCAGGTGAGAGCTTCATAAATCAGGAGGAAAATGGCGGCGGACATTTTGCTTCAAAAAAAGGATGATGCAATATTTAACTGAGTGTGCTTCCCGAGTCAAGTCGATGGTCCGTAAGTCTAGCAGGATATAACGATGAAAAACTCAGTTTTATCGATGAAAATCGCTCTTAAATTTCGGAGAGTGCGGGTGATAACTATTCCATCTCGAGAAAAATTAGTAAGGAGGCGCATAAAAAGAAATGCGTTAGAGCGTCGGTAGAAAGAGAAGATCGATGTATGTAAATCGATATTAAGGTAGGTTACAGTTATCGAAGTGGGGAATACGGATAAAACGGCTCATGATAAAACCCGGATTCGAATATTCAACGAAGAATCGATTAATCGATCGAAATTATAGTATCAAAGTAATTCTATCAGCATTATCGATTGTTGTTCGTTATCACAACAAATTGATTTTCCACTGATAGCTAGAATTATTATTGAACCTTTTCTTTGCAATAAGGTGGAACTACTGACTTTTCCTTTTAATATGTGGTGTATTTCGTGCATGTAAGAAAATTATACCGGTAGTAACAAGGATGTCATGAAGACAAAACAGATGATCACGGTTGATTCCTGTTCAAAATAGTGAGTTCGGTGAATGTTTTGTTTACATTGTTGGCTGAATACGGCGGGAGTGTTACCTTGATACATTTAAATTAACTAAGGTGCTAAGTTACGGTATTTATAAGTTGAAAAAAAAGAAAACCCACTCGATAAATATCTAGCTTGGTATTAACCCGGAGTGCTGACATTAGTTCGGAATTAATGCGGTGTGCCTCTTTCTACTGGTAAACCGGTCGCAAACACGAGACACTATTCTGCATGAAAGCCTAGGGACCTAACGAGGTCGGAATTTGCTCACGTCCCCAGTGTGGTGTGTGAATTTAGAGAAGTAAAGTATTTAAATTAATAACAGTATGATGTTGCAGAATCAGGAAAGTTAAAGTATCGCAGATGGCAAGCAGAAGTAACCCGGCTGAATGCAGAAGCTAATAAATAATGAGATTTAAGAAACTAAAATCCGATTTATTTAAATTTAACAAACCCGGAGTTTTCGAATAAAGTTTGAAATAAGATATAGGTTGGAATTAGTCTCTGAGATGAAACATGTAATGAATCGTGCATTTTTCACATTGGGTTTTACCAGCGGGATAGTCATAGCATAATTTATTTATGTGTGTGCGTGTCGCTGAGGTGTAAGCTAGTTGTTCAGGCCCTGTTACCGACGCACAGCGCGTCTATGTCTGGTAAGGTATCTCTATGAGAACGGATACAGACATGGATAGCGGGGCGGATCGAACATCCCCGTAACTGCAACCTCACTCAGTGTTTTATACACTAAAAACCCGAAAAATCACGATTCGGGACGCAAGGTGAGCGAATTCCAGACCTGGGGACAAAAATAGTATTTCGGAGAGAATAAGGCGTGCGCGGTGCTCAAGTAAGAATGTAATTTAACGATATGTCAACGAGTATTAAACTCACGGAGTCATTTTAGTTCGGTGTCTTTTAAGATTCGTTTATTACGGATTAAGGTAGAACTATATTTAACAAGGAGCAAAATATAGATTTAATCTGGTGCTGTAACATTATCTGTTCCGGAGAGAAAAATGAACTCTGACGAAATAAGGAGAATCGTGGAGGAGGAGATCCAAAAGAGGAGTGAAGTGGTTAGGCGGGAGGTTGAAAAGGAATACGCAAGCAAATTTGATAAAATCAAGGATCAAATACGGCAGGTTTCTGAGGAGTCCATTTTAAGGATTAACGCTTTGGCGTCCACGCTAACCAACCCGGTGTGTCGTACTCACGGCGATGAAATAATGGTCACTGACGAGGTCTCAAATACGGAATCCGGTGTTAATCCTAATCAGACCGAAGGTGTGCCATCTATTTCAAGAACGGATACGAACAGGGACAGTGTGAACGTGCAAAAACCCAGACGAAGGTACGCTCAAGATGATTATAGACCACCAATGCTGAATCTGAAACCCGGTCATAATCCCCTTAATGAAGGCTCTGTAGTAGTGTGGAAGCGAAGAGTTATGCTAGACCTTGAAAGTAACGACTGTTCTTTCCTACTCGATCCTCAAGCGGAAGTTCCGGATTGCTACACGAAAAGGGAACTGCACCAGATGAAAAGCTTGATTTTGGCTTACATCATGTCCAATGTCAATGAGGGACTACAGGCACTGATCAACGATGAAACCGAACCGTTAGCAGCCATGAGGATAATTGAAAATACGGTAGATCCTCCATCACAAGCCAAGGAGCATGCCCTGCAAATTGAACTAATGAATATTAGATTCAACCCGGAGACGGAAACGGCATTAGAGTTCCAGAACAGATTCGAGCGACTCGTCACGGATATCAGGAGATGTCCTGAAGCTGAATTGACCGAGAAGACAATCCGGAGAAACTTAGTGAATGCTATTTCTGAGACGTGCCCACGAATTGCTGAAGATGCTCTGTTAGATGGCTCGCTATTAAAAACCCGTGACATATTCGACAGAATACATAGAAAATTCGACATGATCATGGAGAATAATAGAAGAGAAAGGGCTGGCAATCAAGGTAGTGCTATGATCGGAACCAGTTCAAGAAAGCAAACTTTCAAGAGAAAAGCAAATTGGAAATCCGGTGAACCTTCCAAAAACAAAAACTGGAAACCTATTGACCTTACCTGTTACACCTGTGGTATTAAGGGTCACACTAGTAAAACTTGCAGGAATACGGAGAAGATGTGCTATAACTGCGGAAACTTTGGACATCTGTCTGCGAGTTGCACTGAACCCTTAACCAGTCGCACTAAAGATATCCGGAGACACAAGGCTGGTTCTAACGTGTATACTCCCCCTCACAAAAGACACGTTCAGATTAAACAGAAAAAAAACTTGACCAAATCCTCGGAAACTGACCGCCTAACCTCTAAAGCTCGCTCTAGGACTCCAGCACAGAACAGATTGAGGAGTGTTGTTTCAAAAACCCGGAGTAAAACAACCTCAGACGGAGCTCATTATGCAGCACAAGAATCCGATGATGATAATGACGATGACGAAAATACGATGGCTGCCATTGCTGTACCCAGGCCTAATTCCGAGGAAACGCCCTCAGCAATGCATTCTTGGGGCTCGGAGATGTCATTGTTGGATGGTAAATTACCTCAATTAAGGTTTATAGCTGATAGTGGTGCTACTGAACACATAGTTAAGGATAAGAAGGTATTTTCTAATTTAGTAAATTTGCATAATGAAATCAGGATATCGTGTGCAAATAGTAGTAAGGAATCGGACTTAATCATTAGACAATCAGGTGATATAATATATTATAACGATGAACTAAAGAAATTTGGGATTTTAAGAGGTGTGCTGTATGCACCTGAACTAGTAGAAAATCTATTTTCTATTAGGAAACAAATGCAAAAAGGATTAAGTGCGAAATTTGATAAAAATAAATTAGAAATTATAGATCCGAGTTCAGGGGACATTCTAAAAACCGGTAGTTTTGATGGACGTTTTTGGTGGTTGTCCTTTTCGCTTCCTATGATAAATGCAAATCAGGATGAAAAATTAAGGATACTCAGTCTGGTGCAAGGAAATTCGTTGATGACCAAGTCAGAAAGCGATGAAAATCCGGTGAAAACAAATACGGTAGATAAAATCACTAAAGATGTAAACAAAACCGGAATTAAAAGAAAAATTCAGAAACCGGGGCTCAGTTTAGAGGGGAGTTCTGACCCAAAGAAGTTTAAAAAGGATGAAACTTTGCAATTTAGAAACGATGTAGGTCTAGGATGGCATTACAGACTAAATCATGCTTCTCTAAAATATTTAAAGATAGCGGGTAAACAAATTCCGGAGTTGGAAGGAGTCAAATTTGATACTAATATCTTAGACTGTCCTGATTGCAAAATGGCTAAAGCCAAACGCAAGCCATTCACTAGTAAAAGACATAGATCAGATATTGTATTTCATCGTTTGCATAGCGATCTTTTGGGACCATTAAAACCGGTGGCATATAGGTCTCAAGCTAAATATATTGTTACATTTACGGATGATGCCTCTAGGTATGTATTTGCTTACGAAATAGGCAACAAAACTAGAGTAAACTTAGCTTTGCTTTCTTGTCTAGAAGAAATCAGGAGATTAAAAGGCCCCAAACTAAGGTTTCAGAAATTAGAACGGATGGGGGTTTAGAATATAAAACTAGTGAAATGAATGCTTTGCTTAAACGAGAAAATATAAAATTAACTGCTTGCGAGCCTTACACCCCTCAATTAAACGGCGTGTCTGAAAGGCAAAATTTAGAATTGGAAGAGAAAATCCGGGTCAATCTCATCTCTTCAGGTATTCCGACTCACTACTGGCCTTATGCCATGAGACATGTAATCTATATTCATAATAGAACTCCAAATGGGTCGATAAACTTTAAAACCCCCTATGAGCTTGTATTAAATCATGCCCCTACGGTAAAATATATCAGACGATTTGGATGTGAAGCTTATATCTTGGATACTCAATCCACTTCTAAATTTGCACCCAAAGCAAACTTAGGATTCTTGTTAGAATGTGGTGAAACCGGATACCATCTATTGCACTACAAAAATAAAACGGTGGTTAGGTCAAAACATGTAGATTTTATAGAAAACCGAACCTATGGTGATTATACTAAAAATGAAAATAAGGCTCTTGAACCCGGTAGTCAAACGGAATTTACAGTAGAGGTTAATAGTGATGTTGGTGCCAGTAACAAGGATTCTGAGCTAACTACCAATATTAATCAGGAGGATAATTCCATTTCAATTCAAATACCAACTAGGATAGAAGATTCCATACAGGGCATCGAAAACAAACAAAATCCGGTGCTTATTCATGAAAATGATGAATGTGAATTCTTTGAAGACTTAGGCGATATAGGAGATAAAACATTTTTCCTTCAAGATTCTGGTGAAGAACCTTTAACCTATGCTCAAGCATTAAGAGCACCTGATGCTGATCTTTGGTTAGATGCAATTAATACAGAATTTCAGGCCCTGGAAAAGTGCAACACCTGGAAAATCATTTCTAGAAAGGATGTGCCCAAAGGAATGAAAGTAATGAAAACCCGGTGGGTACATAAGAGGAAATCTGAAGCTGACGGATCGGTAAGGTATCGTAGTAGACTGGTAGTCAAAGGATTTGCTGATAATAATAACTATGAGTTATCAGAAATTTATGCTCCTGTTGCAAGGTTACCAGATGTAAAATTCCTATTAATTTTAGCAGCGAAATATGACCTGGATTTGGTTCAATATGACGTAAAAACTGCCTTTTTAAATGGTTCGCTTGATAAATTGGTATATATGGAAATTCCGGATGGTTATGACAATTATTTACAACTGGATGAAAAATTTAAGACTAAACATGTGTGTGAAGTACACAGAGCGCTGTATGGTCTAAAGGTATCACCAAGAAGGTGGTATATCAGGTTTCAAGAAGCTGTGAACGAGATGGACTTCCAACCATACCCATTTCAACCATGTTTGTTTATGTGGAAATCAGGAGACAAAATAGCTATTCTTTTACTCTATGTTGATGATATACTTCTGGCTACTAATAGTAATCAAAAACTTAAACAGGTTAAATGCGTTTTAGAAAAGGAATTTTCTATAGTTGATCTCGGGGAACCTAGAAAATACCTGGGTTTAGAAATTATTAGAAACCGGAGTGAAGGAACGATAGGGATACTTCAGAAATCTCATATTGACAACATGTTGATGAAATTTGATCCTGATAGTGATAAAATTGTCTCTACTCCTATGATATTCGATAAATCGATTGAAAAGGAGGAGAAAAATCAAATTTGTGATCTTAGTTCCATTCCGTTTAGACAAGCAATAGGCTCTCTACTTTACTTGCAAGGTGGTGCTAGACCGGATATCTCATATGCCACAAATATGTTAAGTAGACGTCAGTCAAATTTCACTTTGAAGGATTGGAAAGCTGTAATCCGGATCATGCGTTATCTTAGAGGAACTAGAAATTATGGACTCTTGTTTTCTGATAAAGGGAATAATAACATTGAATGTTATGTAGATGCTTCTCTTGGATTATCTGCGGAAAGAGGCTTTTCCACAACGGGATATATTATCTACTTATTTGGTAATCCGGTAGTATGGCGCACAAAACGTCAAAATCATGTTGCTCTTTCTTCAGCTGAAAGTGAGTTTGTAGCTATGAGTACTGCGTGTCGAGACTTAGCTTCAATCAGGACCATGTGTTCAACAATGATTGGATTAAATTTAATTCCAATTATCTATGAAGACTCTAAACCGGCGATTAGACTAGCAGAAGTAGATGACTCTTCTACATTAAAACATATGGTTAGACTGTCGTATTTATATGTGCGTCAAGAACATAGAGATGGAAACATTCAAATTAAATGGATTTCAACGGATGATCAAATAGCTGATACTCTAACTAAGCCATTAAATCATGCTAAGTTTGTCAAATTCAGAGATTTAATGCTGTATAAACACTGATCAGATTCTATTTTGATATTAACAGCTAGAATCGACTAAGTCGGAAGATTTGGTCGATTCCATCACCACCATGCTCAACCCGGAGACTGATATGTAGAACCAGGAGAATGATGCGACCAATACGGAGAACGCTATGCTGAATACGGAGTGTCATGAATGGAAGCTTGTTGCCTTGCTCGGGATACTGGACATCGAGATGACGACTTGGAGGGGAGTGTCAAGATTATCAATCCGTCCTCTCTCGTGATACATACTCCGTGGATACCGATGGCCGTGGACCTAGTTCCTAAAACCACCGCAACCGTCGTTGGCGCTATGTACGCTGCCACCTCCGGCTCAACCTCACTTCTGCTCTGCCATCGACTGCGATCAGTTTCCCTAAAGTTCACTTCTGCTACTTAAGTTCATTACGATTATATTTCAATTAACTTCAGTGTATTCTGATACTATCAAGAACCCGGAGGTATGTAGAATAAATCTCATACATGTATATTTCGATATCCGTTTATTTCTTTGTCCTGAAAGTATCATGTCCCTCCGTCACACTGGAGCCGTTGCATTCACTACTTAGAAAAAACGTCACCTGGCAATGGACTCCGGCTCATCAGTCCGCATTTCAGAATGCAAAGCGCTTGCTTTCTGAAAAAACTTGCTTAGTTCTCTTTGACCCATTAAAGCCAATTGTCCTATCCGTAGACTCTAGTGCAGTGGGGGTGGGCGCTGTCCTTTGTCATAAAGAAAACAACGCCTTATTACCAATTGCGTTTGAATCGGCCTCCCTGAATTCAGCCCAAAAGAACTATTCCCAACTCCATAAAGAAGCATATGCTGTGATATTTGGCCTCACCAAATTCCATAAATTCTTGTATGGACGACCATTCACCATTGAAACAGATCATCTCCCACTGAAGTCCATTTTTTCTGAGTCCAAAAATCTTCCAACTATAGCTTCGGCTCGCTTAGTCCGTTGGTCGGAGATCTTATCATCTTATCAGTACTCCATTGTCCACAAAAACGGCACCGCCATCCCACATGCTGACGCGTTATCCCGTCTTCCCAGACATGACCAGGTCCCCATATCAGAATGTTATTTTTTGCACACGCTTCTCCCCCCGGTTTCATTGCCTGAAGTAGCTAGAGCCACCACTCTGGACCCCCTGTTATCCCAAATAAAATTGAAGTTGCAAGGCAGGTGGGGGATGGAAGAAGACGATTGTAGTAAACTTTTTTTTAAGTTAAGAAACGAATTGTTTGTTGACCACGATTGCATTTTTTACCATGACAGGTTAATCATCCCAGCTTCTCTTCAAAATCATGTTCTCAAGTTGTTGCACCATGGGCACCCTGGAATCACCAGGATGAAAATGGTTGCCAGATCTTATGTTTGGTGGCCAACACTCGATAAGGACATTTGCGCCCTGGCCCAGTCCTGCGAACCTTGCGCAATCTATTCCCCCCATAGCCCGGAACCGACATACCGCTCTCCCTGGCCACAAGCTCAGTTTCCATTTGAACGGACCCATATCGATATATTCCATTTTGGGGGTAAAAATTATGTTTTATATGTCGACAGCTTCTCTAAGTGGCCTGAAGCAGCTATTGTGCCCACTTACAATTCTGCAAATATTACGCAGTTTTTATTGGAGGTATTTTCCCGTTTTGGAACGCCAGTGTCCCTGGTGGCCGACAATGGTCCTCCCTTCTCAAGCTCGGATTTTCAGTCCTTCTGTTTGACCCACTCAATCAAACTTCTCTTCTCGCCTCCATATAGTCCTCGGTCAAATGGGCAGGCCGAACGTTTTGTTTATATTCTCAAAGCTGTTTTACGTAAACTTTCTGTTGAGCCTCATACCTGGACCCCACAGCAGGCCCTTCGCGAGACGTTAGCCTCCTACAGGGCCACACCCTCCACTGTAACAGGCAAAGCCCCTATGCTGATGTTGTTCAAGTTCCAGCCCAAAACTCCCATTTCACAGCTCTCTCGTCAATTCAGTCGACCACCTCCCCAGCAACCAATCAAGGTTAAGTCACCCCTGCCTTTGGGACCGGTTTGGGTCTTATTGCACCCCCACCTGCGTCCTGCTCAATGGATAAAAGGCAGTATTATGGAGGTCTTGTCCCCTTCCACATACAGAGTGGCTATCCACGATAGCAATAGCCACCACACCGTACATAGGGCCCAACTAAAAACCCGGCAGGAGCCAATGATTTTGCCTAACATGAATCTAAAACCCAATATCTCTAGATCGACCCCGGTTGGAAGGCTTCCAACCCTCACCCCATCCCGTACACGCTCAGGGGCGACGTATCAGCCAACCGGCTGACATTCCTAATTGTGTTAATATACCAATGTAAATAGTTCGTTACAGATAGATACCCCGTGTGAAGAAAAAAAAAAAAAAAAAAAAAAAAAATGTAACTTAGGTAATTAATGTAATTAATGTAATTAATGTAACTTATGTAATTAATGTAACTTATGTAATTAATGTAACTCGGGTAATTTATGTAATAATGTAAATAATGTAAGTAGTGATGTAATGCAATTATGTAATGTAATAATGTAATGCAATAATGTAACTTATGTAATTAATGTAACTTATGTAATTAATGTAACTTATGTCATTAATGTAACTTATGTAATTAACGTAACTCGGGTAATTTATGTAATAATGTAAATAATGTAAGTAGTGATGTAATGCAATTATGTAATGTAAAAATTTTGTTTTCTGTCTCTTGTAGCCTTTTGCTTCTTGTATTGTAACCTAGACTAAGTACCGTTGTATTGTTAGATTACTAGGTAGATTCTTTATTTAAGGGGGAGATGGTGATGTAACCAACCTTTGGGCTATTCCTATTGGCTATAATAACGGGCCCTGCGATTGGCCGAGCGCCCCACCCCAGGTAGTATATAAGGAGGCCCATTTCACCCTTGAATTCACTCTCGAATAAACCGTCTACCGTCTACTGTCTACCGTCTTCTGTCTGCTGCCTACCCGCCGAACCCCGATACCTTACCTACATTGACCCGGTCCGATTCTCATCGATTTGATATATTATACAAAACCAATTGGATATATCGCACCTCAAGAATAGGAGTGAGAGAAGTCGAAAAATTCGATTTTCGAGTTATACCCATAGACAGATCTTGACGAGCCCTACAAGAATATGATATGTTCACCATCCTGTTTAGCATTAAAAACCCCCTTTAAAATGAGGGGTCACTTGTCAGAATGTTTCATTTTGGGAATTTATGGGTACCTAGGTAATTTTTCCCCCTAAAACTCCCTGAACCCCCGCCCCCATAGAGTCCCATCTACGAAGTTCTGCCCATCTACGAAGTTAACCTTTCGATTGCCAAGACGGATTTTTTGTGCAAATTTGAACTTTTTATCTCATTTCTATCGAGACTTATCGTCTGGAGTGACATATACATAAATATATAAATACATCCTACTTGCCTGCATTGCTGCTGTTGCTGTTTCATTGCTATTGGAATAATGTTTTGCAAATTTTCGAGTTGAGACGTGCAGAAAAGGGTAAACAATCAGGGAAAATCATTAGAAATGAATATAAAAAATCTAAGATAGTATTGTAACCACTCAAAACTTTTTCTCTATTTATCCTACAAAATTATCCAGAATTTTGTCAAGTCGCTAGTTGTTGATGGAGAAGGTGGCTAGACTTCCCTAGAAACAGTAGGCATAAGCCACTGCTCTACGAAAAAAAAAAATTATTTAACGACATTTTCAGCAATAGGTATTTGGGACCCAAAATTTCAAATGCGTTTTCCCCAACGTTTAGGATTTTTGACTTGTCACACTCCTATTCCTGAGGTGCGATACTTGGAATACTTGGAGAGAGCAACGTGGGGTGCAGCCAGTAAATCATACAAGTAAACAATGCTGGTGAATTCAGAGTTAATTTCAGTGAATTGCAAAAAGGACAGGCAATCTACTGGCATTGGCTACACATTTACACGTTTTTCACTCCAAGTATTCCAAATACGTCCATATCTTCTAACGATCCTCCTTCAAAATTGAAGAAGGGCCATAAAAAAAAAAAATATTTTATACATTTTAGTCCGTATCTTAAATACTCGTAACTTATTTGATTTTATTCACTTAATTTTATCAGATCTCCAAGTTTATTCTTTAAATTTTCAAGGGCGCATTGCGTACATTTCACGTACCTACATTTTACAAGTTACGAGTTTGTACTCCCACTCCAAATACCGAATGCACTATCCCAGATGAATCGGCTCAACTGAGAAGTCAAAGAACTTCCGCCTACTCTCTAAACCCATCTTCGGGCAACGAGGTTCTTAACCCTTCCATTGTTCCTTTTACGACTACCAATAAAATGTATGTTATTCTTTTGACTATTGTCCCTACTAATGGGTCAACCAGGATATTCTTTTTTTCCCCCTCAGCTTCAACCGCGCGTTTCCGAATGTGAATACCTAATGGGACTTTTGTCGACTAACATCCTCAGCCCCTTCCTCGTCGCCTAATTGGTCCTGATGTTCCTTTTTTTCGCAGCCTCGTGGGCCGTCCGTTCATTAATAAATCATCGAGTGGTTTACCACTTTTTAATGACACTGGGGCAATTTCACGCCAGTCGTTAGAAGGAATGGGAGCCGAAATTTCAAATTTGGGATCAGACGGTTCGAACCGCCCCTGAGCCTAATGGATTAGTTGCGGATGATTGGTTGGAGAGAAACATTACGAAAACTCACGTTGCTTCTCAACCATCAAAGAGCCCTCCAAAAAGCGTAATTACAATACGTTTAGTACCAAAACACTTTCCTACACGCCTGCTTGATTTTCACATAATTTTCACTTCGAAGGTCTTTTCAATGTCCACCTTGATTTTGGTAGGTACCTACTTAAAAAGTTTGGATGAAATTTTTGACACAACCAAAATGTTACAAACAATTGAGCCTCGCCGCAAGAACGTTTCGGCTCATTTTAGCGAATTTTTGAAGAAAAGGAAGCTATGGTTCTTGGACAAAAATTTGTAAAACTCGAGTTTCAGAAAGATTTTTATACCTACCAAAATCCGTTTCAAACCATCCGGAATTCACT